>CP092873.1:79439500-79501342 GCA_030710605.1 Cordylochernes scorpioides
AAAGGATAAAGAATTGAAGGTGCAGTCGTAAAACTAGTAAAGATAATAATTTGCTTATCAAGTAGTTTTTAATTTTGAATTACTTGAAGCAAATTATACATAAAATTATTTATCACAGTAATATAGAATTTATAAAATGAACTCTATATTCGTGATTTTAAAAAATAGGATAGGTAGGAAATAAATCATAACATATATGTGTGAAAAAAATAATGAAAAAGGCCAGGTGTTTGTTAATAAAATAAAAAAAGACATATCCTGACCACGTTCAAATGAACTTTCTGTACCACTAGATGGCGCTCTGCCATCAAAAGGCTCATGTAAACGTAGTCAGGATATGCCTTTTTTGATTAAAATATATATATATAACTAGCCGAATGACCCGGGCAACGCCCGGGTTTTACCCGATTAAATGTTTTTATTCAAATACTATTCGTTACAATTATAAATTGGCGCCGTGGATGTCACTCTTGTAAAACGTCCCGCTCCAAACTTTGTGTCTGAGAAGCGATATTTTTATAGAGAAATTATCTGGCATTGTGTCTTCTTCTCGAATGAATGTTTTTCTGTTAGAATTTTGTTCCTGCATACTAAAAATGAACTGGCTTCACCCGTGGTCTCAGCTTTTTGGAATTTTTCCCGATATAATTTTGTATCTGATAATCAAACATGATACAGCAATATTGTCATCATCCTTTTCTGACTAAAAAGTCGGTTTTACGGGCGAAGATTTTACGTGACAACGGTAGAATATTTATTGATAATAAAATGCAAATTTCATAAGAGTACATCACTACAAACTTTCGTTACAATGCATCAATTTCGACCAAATTTTCAACATTTATGTAAAACGAGATGGAGCAGGTTTTGCTTAACATCAAAATATTTTTCATAACTTTAAAATACATAACTTTGCTGTTATCGATAAAATACAATAAAAATTTAACAGAGTAAAAGTATTTACTTTCGTCAGCGGATACAACACTTTCAAAAGTGTTTACTTTCCGCTTCTTGCTAAATTAGTTCTATCTTTTTTATATATATATATTTTAATTTTAATAATAACTTTTATACTTGGTAAGATACTTTTATTTTATAGTTTTCATATTTTATACCGAAAAAAGTTGAGGCCTTACTTAATGAGATCAAGTTTCTTTTTTATTTTATTACGTGTTAATATTTTTATAAGACTAAGGTATTTTATATTATTTTTTACGAATTTAGGGTTATTTCTATTTTTTTCACTAAAAAGCTAGACATTTCATTCATGTTCTCGATTTTATGTCTTTTTTGAGGACCTCTTTTTTTTACTAAGAAGCTAGAAATTTCATGCATGTTCTCAATTTTATGTCTTTTTTGAGGACCTTAACAAACTTTTTAATTAATTGTTTAGATATTTTAGTTACAGATTATGGTGTTTTCCACTTATATGGGTTTTTTGTGCAAAAAATTTGGGTTATTTTTCTTTTTTTTCACTAAAAAGCTTGAAATTTCATTTTAATTAATTGCTTAGATATTTTAGAAGTAGATTATGGTGTTTTCAGCATATATGGGTTGTTTTGTAAACAACTTTTGGATTATTTCTATTTTTTTTTTCACTAAGATGCAAGATATTTTATTGGTATGTTCAAATATGGGTCATTTTGAAGTCCTTTTTTAAATTTTCTTATGGAATTTTTTCATTATTCCTTTTATCTTTTAGATACAGTTTATTTATTATATTTTCTACATATATGGGTTGTATCTAAAAAATAGATTATTTATATTTTTAAGTAAGCGAGGGATTTCTTTAACGGATTCATTTATTTGTCTTTTTGAGGTCCTTTTTCTAAATTTTAGTAAAGATATTTTAATTTATTTGATTATGTATTTTATATTTAGATTATTTGTAGTTTTTTTTACCATATAGGGGTTGTATTTTGTATTTTAGAGAATTTTTCTATTTTTTCCTCAAAAAAACATGCTTTTTCATTGACGTGTCCGGCGGTTGGTCTATTTTTGAGGCTTTTTAGTGATAACTGGTTTTGTACATTATTTTTTTATTTTTAATATTATGCTTTTAGTTTTTTATAATCTTTTTAACATATCTGGAAGGTTATTTTGAAGAAAAAATTTAAGAATTTTGCTTTTTACCTCAAAAAGACAGGAAATTTTTATGCTTTGTTTATAAATTGCTGGTTTTTAAGCTTTTGTTCTTAATCTCAATCTTTTTTTTTTTTTCAGAATATGCCTCCCCGCCGCCGACCTTTAATTGGTAGGAATACGGCTGCTTCCAGGAGATATAGGAATGCTAGAGCTCTTGAGACACCACTTCAACGTGAGACGCGTCGTGAGCTTCGCCGTCTTAGGTCTTCTGAAGCCCGCGTCGCGGCTACACAAACTATGCAAGTTCCTGTTCAGCGTATTCATCTTTGGACTCATAAGCCGTTTTCAGGTTTGCAGTATAATGCCCATATTGATTATAAAGCTGATTCATCTGTCGATATAGGCCAAATGTCTCGGGTATGCCAGTTTTGCTCTGCTTTGAGATTTAAAGATGAACCCTTAGGCCTCTGTTGTAAACAAGGTAGAGTTTCTCTACCTGCTATTGAGTCCCCTCCAGAACCTATTTTCTCTTTGCTCTCTGGCCTACATCCTCTATCGAAGTCCTTCTTGCTGCATATCCGTAGATATAACTCTATATTCCAAATGACATCTTTTGGTGCTAGACAAGTTGTGGAGCAAGGTTATATGCCTACTTTCAAAGTCCAAGGCCAGGTTTACCACGTAATTGGTAGTCTCCTTCCAGAACCTGATAGTGAGCACAAATTCCTGCAGATATACTTTATCGATAATTATGAGTCTCAGGTTATTGCACGTTGCAACATTACAGCAAACTTGAACAGAGATTTAGTTCGCTCTTTGCAAGATTTATTGCATGCGCACAATCATTATATTCAATCCTTTAAAGCAGCCTTAGAAACTCTTCCTCAAAATCACGCTGACTACCGGGTTATTATACACTCTGATAAGCTTCCACCAGAAGAGCATGAGCGTCGCTACAATGCGCCCATGACCAATGAAGTAGCTCTGCTGATGGTAGGTCAGGAATTTGGGCCAAGAGATATTGTATTACATTGTCGTAATAATTTGACACAAAGAATATCCGAGATCCATCAAGCATATGACTCTCTACAATACCCGTTAATTTTTTGCAGGGGTGAGGTCGGTTATTCTGTTTCGCTACCTCAAGTCAATCCATCCACTAGAGAAATAATGCAGAAGACTGTATCGTGCATGAATTTTTATGCTTACAGAATGATGGTTCGTGCTGGGGAATTTAACTCGCTACTGCGTTATGGCATGCTTACAAATCAATTCTGGGTTGATATGTATGCTAAGGTTGAATCAGAAAGGCTTTCCTTCATACGGCGCAATCAGAAAAAGCTTCGGACAGAAAATTATATTCACCTGCAAGATGCTCTGCGAGCAGATGAGAATTTAGCCAATATAGGCCAAATAGTCATACTGCCATCATCGTTTACTGGTGGTCCCCGTTATCTGCATGAGCGGACCCAAGATGCAATGACTTATGTTCGTAGCTATGGAAGGCCTCAGCTTTTTATAACATTTACATGCAACCCTCAATGGAAAGAAATTCAGATGCATTTATTTTCAAATAACTCTGCTAAAGATAGATATGATTTGATTAGTCGGGTTTTTCACCTTAAAATGAAAAAGCTTATCTATTTAGTGACTAAGGCTGAGCTATTTGGGGCCTTGCAAGTGTTTTATGTTCACAATAGAGTGGCAGAAGCGTGGTCTGCCACATGCGCATTTACTGCTTTGGCTTACGAACATGATTAGACCTAATCAAATTGATGAGGTCATACAAGCCGAGATTCCGGATATTAACTTAGACCCAGAGCTTCATGCAATTGTCATTAAACAAATGGTTCATGGTCCATGTGGGGTTCTGAATACAAATTCTCCATGTATGAAGGATGGGAAATGTAGCAAAAAATATCCTAAAGGTTTTTGTGAGACAACTTCGACAACAGAAGATGGTTATCCCCGATACCGAAGACGGTGCTCTGCTGAAGGTGGTCTTACTTCATCGGTGAATATGCGAGGAGTTACTTTTGATATTGACAATCGCTGGATTGTGCCCTATAATTCTGTTCTCCTTCGTGCTTTTGATTCCCATATAAATGTGGAATACTGCAGCTCCGTAAAGGCCATCAAATACGTGTGCAAATACATTAATAAGGGAACTGATCAGGCAGTTTTCTCTTTGAATCACCTTGATGAGGTTACCCAATTTCAGTCTGGCCGCTATATAAGTTCCGCAGAAGCTGTTTGGAGGATTCTGGGTTTCAGCATCCATGAAAGATCACCTCCTATTGTACACTTAGCTGTTCACCTTGAAAATGGACAGAGGGTCTATTTCACTACTGCAAATGCAGAAAATGTTATTTCAAATCCAAGAGATACAACTCTGACAGCATTTTTTAAACTTTGTAACCAAGACACATTTGCTAGGACACTATTATACTGTGAAGTTCCTTCTTTCTATACCTGGACCAACAATAAATTTTTAGGCAGAAAGCAGGGTACTCCTGTAGAAGGATATCCTGGTGTGCGGAAAAGTGATGTTCTTGGCCGCGTCTATACAGTTCACCCAACTAATGCTGAATGCTACTATTTGAGACTTCTTTTGTTCCATATTAGAGGGCCATGTTCTTTCCAGAGTTTGCGCACAGTTGAAGGAGTTATCCACACTACCTTCCAAATGGCCTGCAAAGCTTTAGGCTTACTAGAAGACGACTCTCACTGGAATGAAACTCTCAAAGAGGCATCTATATGTCGTAATGCAGCATCGGTGAGAGCATTGTTCTCTACAATGCTCATCTTCTGCCACATGTCTGATACACTTACGCTGTGGCATGCTCATAAGGAGTGTATGTCTGAAGATATTTTGCACCGAATGCGACGAGATATGTCCATCCCTGAACTTGATTACAATGCTGATGTTTTCAATGCCGCGTTACTGGAAATTGCAAAACATGTTCTGTCAATTTCAGGTAAAAGTATTGCATGTATGGGTTTGCCTCTTCCTGAAAATGTATCACCACCAAGAGAGGCATCATTTTTATCAGACATATATGATAGGCGTGAGCTAGAAACTTTGGCTTCAACCCGCGAATCTTCTTTAAATCCTGATCAGAAATATTGTTATGAGGCCATTCTTAATAGTGTTCGCTCTAGGGCTGGCACGATTTTTTTTTGGATGCTCCTGGTGGCACTGGAAAAACTTTTATTATTAATCTTTTGTTAGCCAAATTGCGCTTAGAGGGTTTAGTAGTTTGTGCTGCTGCTTCTTCTGGAATCGCCGCTACACTCCTTGATGGCGGCAGAACAGCACATTCTCTATTTAAGCTACCTTTGAATCTCTATGATGATGAATTAGCAGTCTGTAACATTGCTAAACAGAGCGCCACTGCCGAAATTCTACAGCAATGCTCATTATTGATATGGGATGAATGCACAATGGCTCATAGATGCTCAATCGAGGCCCTTGATCGCACTCTGAAAGATCTTAGGGATAGCAACACCATAATGGGAGGGGTGACATTTCTTTTTGTTGGGGACTTCCGGCAAACTTTACCGGTTATTCCCAAAGGCACTCGAGCAGACGAGGTGAATGCATGCCTTAAGCGCTCTCATATTTGGAGTAGTATTGTTAAGTTATCTCTCACTATCAATATGCGGGCACATCTCTTTGGCGACAGAGGAAGCAGCTTCTCTCAGCTGTTGCTTGAACTGGGCAATGGGACATTTGCAACTCACGAGGGACTCATCTCCATTGCATCAAGTGATCTTTGTGTCTTGGTTGAAGATATCCATACCTTAATATCATCTGTTTACCCCAATATAGGCTCTTTACTTACCATGCCACTTTCTTGGTTCAGTGAAAGGGCTTTATTAGCGCCAAGAAATGATGCTGTGGACAAGATAAATGAATATATCCTCGGTAAATTTATTGCTCCTTCAAGAACCTATTTGTCAATAGACACTGTTGTAGATCCGAATGATTCTGTGCATTACCCCATTGAATTTTTAAATTCTATCAATCCGCCTGGAATGCCTATGCACAGTCTTACCCTAAAGGTTGGCGCCCCAATTATATTGTTAAGAAATCTTAATCCCCCAAAATTGTGTAATGGTATTCGGTTGCAAGTTAACAGCTTACACAGATATCTTCTGGAGGCGACTATTTTGACTGGATGCGGCACTGGTGAGAAGGTTATGATTCCTAGGATTCCCATTATATCTTCAGATTTGCCCTTTCATTTTAAAAGACTTCAATTTCCTGTTAAGCTGTGCTTTGCAATGACAATTAACAAAGCACAAGGTCAAACATTGAAATGGGCTGGAATTGATCTTCAAGTTCCATGTTTTTCCCATGGCCAGCTTTATGTTGCCTGCTCACGCGTCAGTTCCTCCAGAAAACTTTTTATTCTCGCACCTAATGGCAGCACAAAAAATATTGTTTATCAAGAAGCTCTTTCTTAAGGTATTTCTTTCCTCAATTAGCAAACAATTTATTCATTACCTTTTATATTTTTTTCACTATGTTTCTAATGTCCTCTAATGTACATGGATGCTTTGCTCATATATGATTGTCCCTTTTAAAGCGCTAATAAGATCTGCAACTGTTGTAACTGTAAATATGCATATTTTGTGTGGTATTACAAAAGTTTCAATAAATATCTTTTTTAAATATTTTCTCTTCAAGCCCATCATACACACATGCTGCATTTTTCACATGTTTCAATGTGTAGGGTTTTAAACCTTCATGGTAAGGTATTCTTACTTAAGAAGTATACTGTGTTAGCAAAATTTATGGTTTTTAATTATTGGTTATTATTGTGTTTATTTTACATACATGTGTTTATATTACATAGTATGTGTTATTTTTTTGATAATTTGATTGGAAATATTAGTTTTAGCACAACTTGCTTCATACCGTAATGTTATATCTGTGTTGGCTTGCTGAACAATACTGGCCCAACATGAATTTACCTATGTTTACCCAAATTACCATTTTAGCATAAGTATACATCTTGCACCTAATAAGAGACCTAAACAATGTGTAAGGTTGAACAAAGAGTGGTCTAACATACACATTGTTTAGGTTTCGGTGAACAAAGAGGTCAGTAAATTTTTATTAGAAAAAAAAAACTATTCCATGTAATGTAATGGAAACAAAATAAACCTCATCCTACCTAATATACATTACTGATGAGGAAGGGGGGTCGGTGGAAGGCTGGTTAAACCGTTTGGTTTACGACCACTACTACCCGGGTTCGATCCCCGCATTGGACACTTTTTTCTGTTTAAAAAAAAAAATGCTCCAATGGCCCCCCGATTCTTGCAAAAGTCCAACCCCACCAGCGAGTGCAAGTAACCAAACGGGGCTCTGCCACATTTGTAAGTGCAAAGTCGAACTGCTTTCACATGTGTAGACATGTGGTGCGCTTACAGTAAAAAGCAGTCGCTAACTACCCACCATGCTTATCATGGCCTGTACCACGTGCACTAGGGATAAGCAAAAAATAATAATAATAATAATGAGGATTAAAGATTTTGATTTGTGTTGAAAATTTTGCATGCATTTCTCTATTTCTGTTCTTATCTTGCAAAGCTAATGGATTGTTTAGGTTGCTTATTTTTGCCTCGCCAATTTGTTTAGTGATAAAGTGGTATAGCGTTCTTTTTCAGAGCATCACCCTACAAAAAAATTACCTGACCTTTCATAATATTCAGATAGATTGATTATATCAACATACTAGACTACAGACATTCCCTCGAGTAAAAACAATTATTTAAAAAAAAATCTTATCTAAATATATATCACTCGGGTTGATATGCACACGGGTCAATCCCGGGGCGAAGCCCGGGTCGGCGTCTAGTTTATTGATATGAATATAATTAAATTGCACAATAGTAACAAGGAATTGAATGAAAATAAGAATTGCACAAATTTTAACTATAGAAATATATTTTGTTTACTAAAACATTGTACATGTAAACTTAAACTTAACTAATTCCTATTTGAGTGATTTTGTTGAGGATAGGACGATGATAGGAGAAATATGAAATGAAAGGAAGTGTTTCTGCTGTAATGTGTGTTGCGAAAGTCAAGTCGATAGTTGTTCCTTTTAACGTAGTTGACTTAGAAACGTTTGATACGCAATCAAGATTATACGTATTTTTCATGATATTAAGAAACGAGTTGTCAGGCTTTACGTTTTTGTTAAAATCACCACACAGAAGAATCGGTATACTAGAATCAACTTGCACGAACGGTGGCACGTACTGGCTGTTGTGAATGTACGGACCGAGTCCTTGCCATAGTAACATTCCAATATCCTGCATACTAGCTCCTGGATGAATATATACAGCACCGAGTATAAACTTGAAGCTAGTATTAGCGGCGAAGCAAGTAACTTCAGTCATGCACATGTCACCCTTGGTTTTAATGACACGAGTTACGTCTGTAATCGCAACTTGGAACACTTCCGCCGTAGATGTCGATGATAATTTACGATAGATCGCCACTCCACCAGCCGCGTTGGTATTTGAAAATCAAAACACTTATTCAGATCGAAGGTTCAAATTTTTGCTAAATAAATTTGAAATTAAATAAAATTTGTAATTGTAAATGATGAAGTTGAAAATTAAAACATTTACTTAAATTAGATGTTAAAATTCTTGCTCAACACAGTTTAAATAAAGTTTTCTTATATCTGCCACTTTTTCTTAATATTTGTAATTTTAAAGAATCAATTCGAAAATCAAAACATTTATTCAGATCGAAGGTTCAAATTTTTGCTAAATAAATTTGAAACTATTTAAAATTTGTAAAATAATAATTAATTAATTAATTAATTTTAAACTAATAATTTACTTAACACTATCAACATTTATCAATAGTATGACATAACCTATAAACTCAGTTTCTCAACTTTTGTGTCAATCTAACAATTAATCAATCAATCATAGTTTACGATAATGAAATATCAGTGTACAATTATTTACCTTTATTGTTGTAGTTGTTGTAAATGACAAATCTAAGCACTCCACATTTTCACTACAGACACAGCTGACGATACTTTAACCACACGTGTGAACTTGTATTATGACGCTTTCTTGTTTTTCCAACGCCAAGAACGTTCGAGAAAGACAAAGACAGAGACAAGCATGCGCCGATTCAATGCGCCTAATTCTCTAGCGCTGCGCGCGCAGCACTCTCGTTCGGTGACTCATCGTAACGTTACCGGGCGTTACACTTTTTCATAAGTGACTCCCAGCCGCAACCTAATTTAAGACGTTGTCACGTCAAAAATCAACAATTTTTGCCCAGAACATGTCAATTTCAAATTTTCTTGGCTAAAAATGCGACAAATATATCTTCAAGATTTTTCTCCTATGTCCTGTTAAAACACGTTTTACATGTACATTAGGTCAGCTGATATTATCTCCCATCTTCACCGCTAGAGGCGCTGCTTGCGAGCGAAATAACTCAAATAATATTCGGGATAGAGACCTGAAATTTTCACTATAAATTTTTCCAGATTCTACTCTATATACTGTTAAAATTTCAGTCAGATTAATTACGTATTGTGGACGTGTATAGCCGACATAGGAACAAACACACATACATACATACATACACTGACTTTTATATATATAGGGATTTGAATGTTCATATATTTCAATTAATACCCTCCCGTATCTTTATGTTGTATTTTAGCTTTAAAATATGCCCTTGCCACTTCATCAGCTTAAACACCTGTTTGGTAAATTTTAATGTTTTCATAACTTCTCTCGTAGGATGTTATGACATCGAAGCCGCTCCTGTATTGAGGAGAGCCATAGCTTGAAATTATGGAATACAGGTTGTTGGCTTTTTGTCTGAATTTGCCAAAACTGGTGTTGTGGATCATTCTTCATCACTAGTAAATTTTACACCCAAGATAGAAAACATTGTGACTGCTGTGATAGAGATACATGAAGACATCTGAGGGTCTTCATTGGAAAAGACAACAACAATACGGTATACACACCCAAGATAGAGAACGTCAGCTGTGATAGATATGTATGAAGACATCTGAGGGTCTTCATTGGAAAAGACTGTCAAATTATATTGACAAACATTTTCAGTTTTTTTTTCTGATCAGGTTTTATAGGAAAGAATGTTGTCTTCGTTTGTTGGTGAACCAATCTCTCACGCCTTCTCATTGGACGAATGTGGCCATGTCTGTATATAAGAGGGGACTAAGGGAATGCGAGGGGGGCCAGAGCATGGAGAATTGGTGTGGAGACGCTTAAAGTGTTTTTTTCTACGAAGTTTTTCCTGTCTGGCTGTTCTCTTGGCATCCCTGTGTCACCCGAGTCCGATCCCTACCAACGCTACAATAAAGCTAAGTACTTTTTTATTTTATTTTACAAATCGCTAGTTCTTATTGTTGTTGGTGTTGTTGGTCTTTTGTTGTTGTTGGTGTTGTACTCTTGAGTGTACGCTTTTCTGTGTATTAAGGTACATTTAATTTAGGCCCTAGCTTATTCCATTTTTGTGTTAACCCTCAAAAGTAATAAAATTTTTCATTGGCGAGCCCTGCCAGGATTACTGGTGTTTGCACGTGTAAATTCCTGTAATTGTTACGTGCGGTTTTATTTTCTTTGATTGAGTGGTTTATTATTATTATTATTGTACTCCATCATGTTTGTGAACTCAATTCTCAACTTGTCAGTGTTTAATGGGGTTGGTCTCGAGTCTTTCATTCGGGAAGTCGAGCTCAAAGCTCGAGTAGGCAAATGGGATCCTGAGGTCAAGGCACTGCTTATGTTCGAGGCTCTATCCCCTGAAGTTAAGTTGAGCTTAGAGGAGATGGGTATCCGTAACGATAGCAGTTTCGAAAGTATGGAGACATCTGAGGCTCTTCATTGAACACGACAACAACAACAACTAGTAAATGTTGTCTGTGCTTATTTGCATCTTTGTTAGAAATCGCAGTTTTGTGAGTTGGCTGGCGGTTCTCGGATAGGTCAGGTCGCTGATAGACGTGAGTATATATAATTTTATCTCTTGTCCTTCCTTATTGTTTATAGATACCTTTAAGTAATAAAGGATCTCCGTAATTATAAGCCTTCTTTCTTTCCAGAATATATACTCGTATTCCCTCAACAGAAAATTATTTTACTAGAATGATAAAAGTAATGCGTTGTTATACTGTATATTTAAAGGGAGAGGTGACTTTTTTGATACATGAATACCATCCTTCCGTAACTTTATGTCAAATATTTCAACGTATTTTGATATTCTTGATATAAAACTACTTTCAAATGTTCTTGTATTTTAGTGTGTGGATACACACCAAATAACTTAATAAATTACTTTTAGTAGTAACAACTAGGTAACCCAGACTCCTGGAGTGTATCCATAGATCACCAACTACCCGGGCTGTCCTGTAGTTTAGAAGTCTGTCTTGGTAGCCTTAGTAGTAACATGAATGTAACCCAGGCTCCTGGAGTATATCCTTAGATCGCCAACTACCCGGGCTGTCCTGTAGTTTAGGTCTTGGTAACCTTAGTAGTAACATAAAGGTAACCCAGGCTCCTGGAGCGTATCCTTAGATCGCCAACTACCCGGGCTGTCCTGTAGTTTAGGTCTTGGTAGCCTTAGTAGTAACATAAAGGTAACCCAGGCTCCTGGAGTATATCCTTAGATCTCCAACTACCTGGGCTGTCCTGTAGTTTAGGAGTCTGTCTTGGTAGCCTTAGTAGTAACATAAAGGTAACCCAGGCTCCTGGAGTATATCCATAGATCGCCAACTACCCGGGCTGTCCTGTAGTTTAGAAGTCTGTCTTGGTAGCCTTAGTAGTAACATAAAGGTAACCCAGGCTCCTGGAGTATATCCATAGATCGCCAACTACCCGGGCTATCCTGTAGTTTAGGTCTTGGTAGCCTTAGTAGTAACATAAAGGTAACCCAGGCTCCTGGAGTATATCCTTAGATCTCCAACTACCTGGGCTGTCCTGTAGTTTAGGAGTCTGTCTTAGTAGCCTTAGTAGTAACATAAATGTAACCCAGGCTCCTGGAGCGTATCCATAGATCGCCAACTACCCAGGCTGTCCTGTAGTTTAGGTCTTGGTAGCCTTAGTAGTAACATAAATGTAACCCAGGCTCCTGGAGTATATCCATAGATCACCAACTACCCGGGCTGTCCTGTAGTTTAGGTCTTGGTAGCCTTAGTAAACCAGTTCACCATGTGGCCGGTTTGTTTCTTGGTAGATTCAATAGGGCAGTGTTATTGATTGAGGGCAGTCCAATAAGTGTAGCCGTCTGGAATCACTGTAATTAAAATGGATAAAATACAAGAGAAGCAATGAGGGAAGTTTACACAAAGTAATAAAATATATAAACATAATAATTAATAATCTCTAGATAAAATAAAAATACTTTACTACAATATTGATCTATTCCGTTTGGAAAACTTATAAGATATTAATTGATTCTTTAATTACTTTTTGCGATACCAAGAATCAAAGTTTTCTAAAAAACAGTTAAAATCTTGGTTAAGCAACGATACACTTTGTAATTTAAAAGTATTGAGCGAATATATATACAAAAGAAAATCCACATTGTTATTAATTTTCGATTGAAGAGTTGGAGCATCTCGATATAAAATATATTTATTGGCTTATATACTTAGCACAACATTATAAAAGTAAAAAATGATTAAGTGCAAAAGATTATATATCTAAATACTAAAGGTTATTTAAAAATTAAAGATCATCCTTTGTTCTTCATGTTAAAACATTCTTCTTTGTTCTTCATGATTTTTATTGATGTTCCTTTTTTTCACAGACATTATACCTTCACGCATATCACTGATAATTTCCAGTTATTTTTAATAATATTTTTAAAAAATCTTTAATTCTCACCAAATTTATTAATATATTTTTGAATTTCTAACAAAAAGTTAAAAAGGTCACGAGAAAAAAAAAGGCTTTTAGTATTTACTAATTCATTTTTTAATATTTTTTAAGATCCTTTTAACTGAAGGCTAAATCTTGTTACCTAAATATTTGGTTAAAAACAAAACACGGTTAAAAACAAAAATGTTTAGAAACAAATTCATTTAGAAATGAAGTTTTTGCTATATAGGAAATGCCTTTAAAGAAGGCAGTTGTTCTAACCTGTCTTTAAAATGTTTTAAATGTAAACCAGATTTATTTATTTATTACCAGTTGCAAACAAGACACGCTATATCTGATCTGGATAATTGCGCGTGAAACTATTTACAATAATTGTAGTAGAGTAGGTAACATAATTATCAAAAAGAAAATAAACAATTAAGAAAAAGATATTTGAATAAACATATACATTAAACAAATAAGCAATGACATAAACAGATAGAAGAAATCGCAAGGTAGTTATTTACAATATGTTAAGCAATGATGAAAGTTGATTTAATGATATAAACCAGATATTGGTATTTTGTAATAAAATGAATATATCTGTCAGACGAATATCAAAACGCCTTGCTGTATATCCTTTACTCTCGTCTGAATTAAATATAAATTGAACATATACATATAGTATTAATACAAGGTTTTCCCAGAAGTTCGTGTTTTTCTTTAACGTTGTTTTTCTTATTACTTGGTGAATAATATTGCCACATAGAAAATCAGGAAAGACAAACTTCAGGATGACACAGCAATTTATTTAATGCAAAAACAAAACTGACTAGTTTCAATATTTTTTTACAAAACATAAATTAAAAATAAAGAAGGCATTTCTTGACCACGAGCACATGTGCTTTTTAGATGGCAGAGCGCCATCTAGTGGAGCAAAAATAAACTAAACGTTTATTTAACTTGCTCCGTGATATTTGGCCAACCCAATTTCTTGATAAATCAAGAAAAGCCATCCACGAACGCGTTTCTCGCTATTGACGCTCGTCAGCGTAGATTTATATATAATTATATTTTATATATTATGTATTACATTATATAATATATAAATTGAAGTATATAATAGCCTAATCCTTATTTTATATTACAAATAGAGATTATAATCGTTAAATACTTTATGTGCTTCATATATAAATAAATGTATACATATTTTTATAAAATTAATTTCCTGCATATTACTAACTTAAAAATAAAGAAGGCATATCCTGACCAGGAACACATGTGCTTTTTTAGATGACAGAGCACCATCTAGTGGAACAATAATCAGCTAAACATTGATTTAGCCTGTTCTTTGATATTTGGCCAACCCAATCTATTCTATATATATATATATAAATGAATGTCTGTGTGTCTGTGTGTGTATCCTCTATGGATTCAAAAACCATACATCCAATCGCCGTGAAATTTTGGGATATTATTAGGTATATCCCCGGAAAGGTTTACGAAAAATAATATCTTGAATATCTTTAATATCCTTAGAGTTATTTACAGATTTGTAGCTTTAACTCGCAAGCAGCACCACCATTGAGACCGAGATAGGCTTAAGTTTTGGTCCACACCTGATGACCTTGGGTCTTTCAGAGCTAATATATTAAGTAAAACTAATTCAAATATTAGTGCTTTAGTGCTATCTCCTTGAGGTTACCGATTTAAAAGTTTAAATAATTATATATATATATTTAATTATATATATTTAAATACTATATTATATACCGTATATATATATATACGGTATATATATATACCGATTTAAAAGTTTATTTTCTAATTTTAGATTGTATAAGAAACATATTTTATTTTAAGTATTGTACTTTATTTTAAAAAGTTTAAATAATTGTGCAAGACGATATATATGATATATAAAAATCAAAAAGAAATAATGAGTATCGTTTAAATATAAAATTCGAATAAAAATAAATGCGATACTAAAAATTAAATTTCTATTCAATGAATTAAATTTAAAAAGTTTAAATAATTGTGCAAAACGATATATATGATATATAAAAATCAAAAGAAATAATGAGTATCGTTTAAATATAAAATTCGCATAAATATAAATGCGATAATCGTTTAACATAATTTGAGTATTTTTCAAGGGACCGGAAAAAAATGTTCACTAGCTAAAACGATGATTTTGTAATGTAGAAAATTATGAAAGACAAAATTCAGGATGACACGGCACACAGGGACCGGGAAAAAATGTTCACTTTATCGAGAGATTCAAATTTACGAGTTTCAAATTATCAAATATATATCTTTTTCTTTATAAGTTTATAGAGAATTGTTTTAACAAATTCAGGATGACACGGCACACAGGGACCGGGAAAAAATAATCACTTTATCGAGAGATTCACGACCATGATTTTATTCAACTTATCGAGTATTTTTCAAGGGACCGGGAAAATATGTTCACTAGATAAAACGATGATTTTGTAATGTAGAAAATTATGAAAGACAAAATTCAGGATGACACGGCACACAGGGACCGGGAAAAAATGTTCACTTTATCGAGAGATTCAAATTTACGAGTTTCAAATTATCAAAATATATCTTTTTCTTTATAAGTTTATAGAGAATTGTTTTAACAAATGTTCGTTAGACAAACCTTTACTCGGGTAAAACCTCGGGCGAAGCCGGGTACGTCCGCTAGTTACTTGATAAATCAAGAAAAGCCATCCACGAATGCGTTTCGCGCTATTGACGCTCGTCAGTGTGAAGCAGGCTGTACCACTGCGACCAATATTTTTTCACATTCCCAACTTAATAGAATGTATTAGAGAAATATACTGTTATGGACTATATGTACAGGAGTAAAAATTTCTGTCTTTCTACCCGAGTAAAAATAAGCTCAGGACAGAAATTATCAAAAACTCGGCTAAATAAAAAATCCTACAAGAAGCTCTTTGCTTCACGATCTTATACTTTTTATGAAATAGCTGATAAAGACGATTTTCCAATTTACAAAATCAGCTAGTAATATGATCAATTTGCATATCCCTGTGTCTAAATTTTGACAGTGTGTCTTCATAGACTTTACTCTCTACCCTATCAAATTTAATCCTGATGATATAATTGTAAAACGTACTTGAAACAAATAAATGCACAAACATTTCATTTTTATAGATTTTTCTCTACCCTGTCGAATTTAAACATGTCGAATATTGTAGAAACGTGCTCTAAACAAACAATCTCACAAATATTTCTTTATATAGATTTTAATTTAATTAAAAAGCATATATTGGATCAAAATATCATTTATTTTACCAATATTTCAGTTGGCTGAACACCAACCTTTATCAAGGTGTTATAACATTTTAAAGTGTGTCAACAACAAACTCAGCGCCACATAACGTTGTTGACACACTTTAAATATGTTATAACATCTTGATAAAGGTTGGTGTTCAGCAACTGAAATATTCTAACTGAAATATTGATATATATTGATAAAATAAATGATATTTCAATCCAATATATGTATTTTTATTTAAAGATTTATTTATGGATTGCTCTATTTTCAAATAGATTTTAATATGAACTAAAATCACAATCCCCATATATGTATATATGTAATATAAATTATTATCCCAAGTACACGTGGTACAGGCTATGATAATTATAGTGGGTAGAAGTTGGCGATTGATTTTACTGTAAGTGAACCACATGTCTACACATGTGAAAAGCAGTTCGACTTTGCACTTACAAACGTGCCAAAACACCGTTTGGTTACTTGCATTCACTGGTGAGGTTGAACTTTTGCAAGAAGTGGGGGACCATTAAAGCATTTTTTTATTAGAAAAAAAAAAGTGCCCAATGCGGGATTCGATCCCGAGTCATAGAGGTAGAAAACCAACGGTTTAGATCCCCATATATGTAAGCAAGGTCCACCAGAAGATATCTGTACAAGGTGTGATGGCAAAGGATTATTCCGGACCATAATCACCTTAGCCACTTGTCCACCAATTAGAAGAACCAACCTTCCTTTTGTCTTCTTGTTAGATCCTCCTCTCACTTGTTTGGCTCTCTTTTTCCTCTTTATTTTTCTGTATTTCTTTTTTAACGTAATTCCATTTCCACTATAGAATCGACACCTCGGCTGGTAAAGGATCCTTAATTTCATCGCCAATCGCCTTCATCATGTGAATGATTTACCTACTGCTGGAATGCCCACTCTTCTTCACCGCTAGACAACAGACAATGTTGTAGATCTATATCAATTTGTAAATAGCAGAGAGAATTATCATAGATTTAACTATTTTTGTAAATATATTTATGATTATCTTTCTAACCTGAAAGGTTCAGGTTCCTAATATATATTATTGTTGTCTTTTTATCTTGATTACTTTTTCTTGTATAATATGTTTATAACTGTTTCTGTTTTAAAAAATGTAAATCGACGCAATTATCCCTAGCCGGGATATCGTGTTTTGTGTGTTGAAATAAATAAATATATGTGAATGAATGAAAAGAAATATTCAAAGAACTGAAGAAACGTTTTCTTGTTATCTTTACATTCTCAAAAAAAAATTGATTTGTAATAAAACCAATAATAAATTTATCAAAATTCGAAACTATTATAGACGCGTATGATTCTTTTAAAAAAATTAAACAATTTATACTGTCCTTACTACAATTGAAAAATTAATGGGAAGGCTTGGTTTATCAGTAATGAGTCCTCACAGTGGTTTATCCAGTTTAATCTACCATTTTTAAAAAGAATCATACGCGTCTATAATAGTTTCGAATTTTGATAACAGATGGCGCGCTAATGCATCACAATAAATATATAAAGCTTTTTTTTTTAATAAAAACAAACTACTTATTGTACAGGGTGGCCATAAGTCTCGAACCTTTTTAATTTTAAATAAAAGTTTTCGGGACGTATGAGCCACCTTTACAAGATGTGTCCAATTAGTTCGCGGAATGATAGGGGGAAATATATGATGCTACGTCGTACCCAGACGATATTCTTGTACTTTGTCTACTCAGGATGCCACAAAGATATACACGTGAATTCGAAGGGATTGCAGCTAAAGTTAGCGCTTTATTATGTTTCACTAACAGAAGGAATACAATGAGTTGGACTTGCCTTCAACCTCCCCTTCAGAGGAATCCTTGGCATCGTAGATGTCACTCTTGTGAAGCTTCCCGCTCCACACTGTACAGCCTGGACTTACATAGGCTTGTAGGCCGCTCCGATGTCAGTCTCTCCTGACACCGCTTTACAGGATCATCCACACGCCCGGAGGCAAGTCGCCACGTCTTCTCCTTGCCGCAGATATCACCAGACTCTGTCCTCCCCCACACAGGAATTCTGTTTTTGGCGCCTGCCACATGGCAGAGGGGGCAGCTGGAGTCCACCCCTCTTTCCCCAACTTTACTCTTGTATCTTGGCCTTGTCATCCATGTAACAATATATATAATAATAACAACATATCGCATGATTTAAACACAATTCTATAATAATGCATTTAAAAAATAGAAACCTTTAACAACATAGCGGTATAACACATCAAGTGTCTACAGGCCCAGAATATTTATAGTACCATGGGATTTGACAATTGTCAACGAACCATGAAGACTTTGGACTAAAGACCTATTCTTTTCAGAAAAAAAAAGACAAATTGTTGATTAAGGCTATGAAGGAAAACAGAAATGAAAGAATGATGCTGATCTTTACAACCTGAAACATGGCTATTGTGGCATGTTTAGGTTCTTCTTTGTTGAACGTTGAGCAGATGAATCCCAGGAATGATGGTCGGATCTGTAAAGATCGCATCAGCAGTTAATGCGATGTCATGTCCACGAAGGTACTGGTAATTGTCTGTCATACATCGCTCGTTGATTATACCCATTTTACACCTACTGTGGGGCAGTCAAATATCGCTTCTGCTAAAGTCGCTTCTAACACGTAGAACAGACGTCTTTGCTACCGTTCTTTTTTTTGCTTATCCCTAGTACACGTGGTACAGGCCATAATAATCATGGTGGGTAGAAGTAGGTGACTTCTTTTACTGTAAGTACATCGCATATCTACACATGTGAAAAGCAGTTCGACTTTTGCACTTACAAATATGCAAGAGCCCCGTTTGATTACTTGCACTTGTTGGTGGGGTTGGACTTTTACAAGAATCTGAGGCCATTGAGGCTTTTTTTATCAGAAAAAAGTGCCTAATGAGGGAATCGAACCCGGATCGTAGCGGTCGAAAACCAACGGTTTAGACCATCCTTCCACCGACCCTCCCGCTACCGTCCTTAAAGTGGATTAAGACGTAGCTGTTGGTTGTTAATGCTTTCTTTTAATGGCGGAATAGAATTTCACTTTTCACTCAGTATATATCATTATGCATTAGCGCGCCATCTGTAATCAAAATTCAAAACTATTATAGAAGCGTATGATTATTTTTAAAAAGAATCATACGCGTCTATAATAGTTTCGAATTTTAACTCAGTATATATATTTGTATATTTGTATAGATATTTTTTTAGGGGGCAGAAATAATCTTTATTGAGACTTTGAAGTTTACATTAATTGGTTTGTTGGGGAAGTGGGTACATCGAAATCTTTATCTATGAAGAACTTGTAAAAAATCGTACATTGTTTATGAGGCGTCTTATCTATAGATCAATAACCGCCATAGACTAACCCATCTCACTCTACGATGGCTGTTGGTAAAAGAATACTTATTAGATATTGCCACGTAGAGAATAAGGAAAAACAAACTTCGAGATGACACAACAATTTATTTAAGACAAGAACAAACTATGAATGATAAACAAAAGATAAGTACAACAACAACAACAGCTTTATTAGGACATTTCCGTCCTGTAAGGACTCTCCATACATCATTTTCATGGAGAAAAAGAACAAAAAAACATAAACAAAGGAGAGAAGGGAAAATGAAAAGGAAATCAAAGTATTCAACATAACACTATACAAATTAACTATGAAAGGAAATTGTTCGAACAAAAGATAAGCAATGTAGGAAGTTTACAGAGTATAAAAATATAAACATAAAAAATGATACTCTGTTAATAAAAATAAAAATACTTTGCTACAATATTCACAAATGGCATCATCATATCTGATAGCAATTCTCCGATCTGTCACAGCTTAGTGCGTTCTATACTGTCTCTTTGATAGTTTTATACAAAATACTGTTTCATCATTTCCGAAGATCATTTGTTGGTTGTGAAAGTGGATTCAGAAAAAGTATAGCCTCATCAACCAATGATATATTTAATTCTCAACGTTTCAGCGATTTACTGTCACTCTTCCCTGATGCAAGTGACAGGAAAATTCACAGAAATGTCAAGAGTTAAATGAATTATTCGTAGATCTGGCTGTGTTTTTTCTTAATCCACTTTCACAACCAACAAATGATCTTCGAAAATGATGAAACAATATTTTGTATATAAATATCAAAGAAGACAGTATAGAACGCACTAACCTGTGGCAGATCGGGGAATGGTGGTGCCATCTGTGAATATCTAATAAGCATTATTTTACAAACAGCAATCGTAGAGTGTGATGAGTTAAATAAATTATTGCTTGATGTGTTCTTCTGTTTCATCATTAATGGAAATTATGAAAGACAATTTTCAATGAAAGAGACATCTTAGATCCATATACGAAATTATCTATATTTCAATATTTCGATACGAGAAGCACGCTCTTTCATGTTATTTATTATAATAGCAAGATATAATCGTGTCTTTAGATGAAGACGAGCGCGCTGCTTGTCGAAATATGAGAATCATATCGTAAAGATCCAAAATATTCTTCTTTCATTGAAATCCATACACTCTCATTGGATTATAATTATTACAGAAAGACAGTTTTGTGCAAAAGCATAAACACATGGAGGAAAGATAAACGAATATAAAATCAGACAAAGAATTCACATAGTTAGATGGAAAAAGAAAAAAAAAGAATAACACTCATGGACAAAACTTAAGGAAGTTGTACCTTTTAGCATATATATCGGGATTCAGACAATAACTCTGAAAGATATTACAGTGACCTTTATTGAAGACACACGAGATAACTACACTCATGGACAAAACTTAAGGAAGTTGTACCTTTTAGCATGTATATCGGGATTCAGATAATAACTCTGAAAGATATTACAGGGAATTTTATTGAAGAGACACGAGATAACCAAGTGTGAACAAAATGCGTCTGTATCCTTCAAAAAAAAAAGCAGACGACAGGCGACATCAAAGACTCCACTTCCTTAAGTTTTGTCCATGAGTATATATAAATATGGGAAACATAAGAAAAAATAATAATAAATAGTCAAGTGTTGATATTAAAAACAAAATTATCATTTATCAAGAAATTGGAATGGCCAAATATCTTTGAAATAAACTAAATCAACGTTTAGTTTATTTTTGTTCCACTAGATGGCGCTCTGCCATCTAAAATATGAGCGGTAAGGAAATGCACTCACATTTTAAACTATTAAAACACTTAATATCAAAAAATCGAGTTAAAAAGATAAATTTTTATAAAATTTGTTATTAAAAAAAAAAGCAATTACTTTTTTTGTATCCTTGAACTTGAAAAAAAACTAACCCAATTAAACAATAGTTGAAAGAAAAGTGAAGGTAAAAGTCGAAAGTGAATAAATTGAAGGAAGAAAATTGTCAAAAATCTTTAACAGACGAGAAGCGTGAAATAATTGACGGCAGTTAGAGAATTCTGGAGCAGCCGAACAAAGTGGCTTTGTTACTACCAACCACGGTTACCGGATCAACATTTCCAATATTAAATCTTCTGTGATCTATCTCTTTTAGAAACATATAATTTATATATTATACTGTAAACTAATTTTCATTAAACAATATTATATTGATATATTTAAATCGAATAAGAATTTTTGCATTTTTTTTCTCATTAAAAAAAATAATAATAATTTTGTAATATTCATTGACAAGTTCCTGCCAATAATATAAACAAACATTGTAATTAAATGTAAAAGAGCATTTGATATTATATTTTAGTAAATATATTTCCTAATATATCGTATTCTTTTTTTTAATGATTATTATTAATAAGTTTTTCTTGTATATAATGAGTGTCTAACACTGTTTCTGTTTAAAAATGTAAATCGACGCAATTATCCCTAGCCGGGATATCGCGTTTTGTGTGTTGAAATAAATATTTAATTTTCTATATCTATTTACAACTTTAATATTTCTTCGTAAAAAAAAAAAACGTTTTCAAATCCTGTGTGTGAAATTAGTTTGCTATATTATCTATTAAATTTCGGGGGGTCGGTGGAAGGCTGGTTAGATTGTTTGGTTTACGACCACTACGACCCGGGTTCGATCCCCGCATTGGACACTTTTTCTGTTTAAAAAAAAAATGCTCCAATGGCCCCCCGATTCTTGCAAAAGTCCAACCCCACCACCGAGTGCAAGTAACCAAACGGGGCTATGGCACATTTGTAAGTGCAAAGTCGAACTGCTTTCACATGTGTAGACATGTGGTGCGCTTACAGTAAAAAGCAGTCGCTAACTACCCACCATGATTATCATGACCTGTACCACGTGTACTAGGGATAAGCAAAAAAAATCTATTAAATACAAAGGTACATATCAAAATTCGGAACTATTTTAAACGCGTAAGATTCCTTTTGAAATCAACAATTTCTACTGCCCTTACTGCAATGGAAAAAATTAAAGGGAGGGCCTGGCTCATCAGTGGTGAACCCTCCCAGCGGTTTCGCCAGTTTAATCTACCATACCGCTGTTATATTGCATTTTTGGACTTCCTTTTATAGTGATACTGTTACTAGACTCTTGGAATGGGTATTTTAGAAGAACTATGGACATAAGCTATGAGGACAGCAGAATTACATATAATTATAAATATATAATATGCTTCGAGCAATCGCTCTTCCGCAAATATAAAATTGTTTCTTTTATTAGAACACTATTATAACAGATGACGTGCAAGTGCATCGTAATATTAAAAAGGTACATATAATACATCATCTATATATGAATTAATGTATAACTTATTTAATTTTTGTTGTTGTTTTTTCACACTAAAAAATAATGTTCGACAAAAATCACTTTCAGACGACAAGTTTGTGTTGACCTTGTAAGCAGGCGAACAATTCCCTCTAGAGTAATTCATCTTTTGAAAAATTCGTTGACACACTTTTGAGGAAAAACCTTTTTTTAAACATTTCTTCAAAAAATTTAAAATAATTCTTTATTGTATATTTTTATATATTTTATTCGCAGTGGTTCAGCCTACTCCACGCTGACGAGCGCCAAAAGCGCGAAACACGTTCGTGGATGGCTTTTCTTGATTTATCAAGAAATTGGGTTGGCCAAATATCAGGGAACAGGCTAAATCAATGTTTAGTTGATTTCTGTTCCACCAGATGGCGCTCTGCCTTCTGTAAAGCACATGTGCTCCTGGTCAGGATATGCCATTTTAAATATTTTTATATATATCAAAAAATTATTTTAATCTGTTTGAATTTTCTTTTATAAATACGTATAACTATAATTATAAATTATGAAAAATACATCTCCTTATCGTGCAACTGAAAGTTGCTGATGGCTTGCGCCATCTATCGGAATAAATTTCAACTATTCTCGTTGATTTTTAATTATTCCAGAATTGGCCAAATACCCATTCTTGGTTAATCAATAAAAGTTAACCACGGACGCGTTTCGGCGTTTTTTTTAATTTTTTTTATTATTAATTATTCCGGATGGCTCAAGCCATCAGCAACTTTCAGTTGCACGATAAGGAGATGTCTTTTTCATAATTTATGCACCTTTATCCCAGTACTATATCACATTTGTACTATTTTTTCACATTGTAATTATAAAGTTCTCAATAATCATGGTGGGGAGGTATTTAAGGCTATTCCACGTCCTTAAGTTTTGTCCATTATTGAATACAAGTATAACTACTTGAATATCTTTTTAGCTGTCTTCCTGTGTTTTTGCCGAGAGGAGTAACAATATATATCAATTTAGCATTTCATTTTTACATATATTAACACATATATATTTATGAAACAATAGTACAAATGTAACATTGTACTGGGATAAGGTGCATAAATTAAGAAAAAGGCATCTCCTTATCGTGCAACTGAAAGTTGCTGATGGCTGGCGCCATCTATCGGAATAAATATCAACTATATTCTCGTTGATTTTTAATTATTCCAGAATTGGCCAAATACCCATTCTTGATTAATCAAGAAAAGCTAACCACGGACGCGTTTCGGGCTGTTGGCCCTCATCAGCGTGGTGCAAGCTGTACCTCAACGAACAAAAAAATTGGTCATTAAGGCATCCTGAAAAATCATGAAACGGGTAGTTAAGGCCAGAATTGCGTGAGGACGCTACACAATGTGAAAAAATAGTACAAATGTAACATTGTACTGGGATAAGGTGCATAAATTAAGAAAAAATATTATATTTATATGAAAAAATAGAGCAATCCATAAATAAATCTTTAATTAAAAAGGCATATATTGGATCAAAATATCATTTATTTTACCAATATTTCAGTTGGCTGAACACCAACCTTTATAATACCTTGATAAAGGTTAGCGTTCAGCCAACCGAAATATTAACAAAATAAATATTTTATTAAATCTAATATATGCCTTTTTATTATCTAAATAAAATTATGTAGCAAAAATAAAACACATTTTAAAAACTAATATTAATTCTCAATTTAAAAAAAAAATTGAATCTATCTTAATTCAATATGGATTAAAGTCAGAATATTCAATCAGAAAATATGCATATATGTTTGGCGCATGTAACGATCCAATAGGATCATTGCCTATGCAAATCAGACGGTAACTTTCCAGGAGATTAATCTGGAATATTCGAGGATTACAATAATGCCTGAGGAATAGTACATTAATGTCATTCTCTTTGATGTCATGTACAGTACCTTCTTGTCAAGTACATGTTACTTCATAATACTTTTTTAATCTATTAATTATTAAAGGAAGATGTAATTTATAAATTCTGCAAAACTGAAATCATAGAAGAAATGACCCACTACATCTCTGAATGCACTATTGTTAACGAGGAACGGAATAAGATCTTAAAGAACATTATCCAAGTCTACGTGAACCCAGTTCAGCTAATCAGAATAATGTCCGAGAAAAAATATATAGCGATAGAATTGTTTAACTTTCATAAAGCGTTAGAGAACAAGGTAATCTCTAAGAACTATAAATTACAGAACAATTTCCTTCCATAGTTAATTTGTATAGTGTTATGTTGAATACTTTGATTTCCTTTTCCCTTCTCTCCTTTGTTTATGTTTCCCCCCCTTTCTCCATGAAAATGATGTATGGCCTGTCCTTACAGGACGGAAATGTCCTAATAAAGCTGTTGTTGTTGTTGTATATTAATTATTAGCGTTATATTTCGTTGTAAACTTGTTGTATCGCTAAATAGAGATATAGCTAGGTGTTGACAAGATTAGGTGTTGTTTCTATTAGGCCACCACGGACTTAGGAAATATTAGAAATACCCTACAATATCCTACTGACTGACTACTTGTACCGCTCCAGTTCCAGTTAACTTTATTAGGTGCCACCGCTCAAAAAGAGCAACCTAGATCATCATATTTACTGTGGGGAATGTACAGGGTTTGTTCATTTACAATTTATATTGATGTCGTTGGGTCCTTGGGGATATTGTTCTTGAGAAGGTTTTGTCTGGCTTGTTTGATATTCAAGGTGGGTTTATTTTTTCACTTTTCGCGTCATTCTGGCTTAATTGATGGAGAATTTGTCTAGGTTTTAAATTTCTTATTTTCCTTTTTCCGCATTTGTAGTTTGTGGCTTCCTTAAAGGTGGGGTTTTCTAATTTTTCGTAGAATTTAAATGATTGTCTAATAATGTAGTCATTGATGTTTTCGATATTTAGATCGTTCCTGAGGATTGTGTTCCGAACGAACCAGGATGGAGACATGATTTTTCTGATCATTTTATTTTTTTATTTTTTATTTATTATTTTTTTGCTTATCCCTAGTACACGTGGTGCAGGCCATGATTATCATGGTGGGTAGTTAGCGACTGCTTTTACTGTAAGCGCACCACATGTCTACACATGTGTAAAGCAGTTCGACTTTGCACTTACAAATGCCAGAGCCCCGTTTGGTTACTTGCACTCGCTGGTGGGGTTGGACCTTTGCAAGAATCGGGGGCCATTGGAGCATTTTTTTTTTAACAGAAAAAAGTGCCCAATGCGGGAATCGAACCCGGATCCTAGTGGTCGAAAACCAAACGGTTTACCCAGCCTTTATTTTTAAAAAGAAAGACTTCTAACTCTTTAAACTAGTACCGCTATATATTTACATATTCCTACAGCAATCATTGAGTATGCAAAGAGGATATTTGTATTTCCAATTATATCCTTTTATATCCAAGACAAATATACAAAAATATAATAAAATATGAATCAAAATATAGTAAAATTCCTATTTACATATTGATCTTAACTAAATTCCTCTACCTACAGACAAACCATATTCCCAAAAGATAAATCACTAAACATGTGGACAAATAGTACAAAAATGAAATTGTACTAAAAGCAGGTGGTTAAATTAAGAAAAAAGGCATCTTCTGATCATGTAACTAAAAGTTGCTGATGACTTGCGCCATCTGTCGGAATAAATATAAACTATTAACATGCTAATTAACATATAATGCAATATAATGCGGCTTATGATTGTAGATCGACATTTGAAAATTATCCCGCATGTGTTTCTTTTGAACTAAAAATCGAAATTAATTTTATTTTAAGGAGAAATAACGACTATTTCTAACCTTAGAGATGAAGTATGATAGGATGAATTGTGAAGAGTAATGGTAAACGGAAAAATAAAAGTGTCCAGGGATGGGAATCGAACCCACAGTGTTTCACTTACCGGGCAGATGCCATGTCCACTAGGTATATATATAAAACACATTAATATGTTACCTTGAAAAATGTTGGCATTCAGCCAACAGAAATATTGGTAAAATAAATTATATTTTGATCCAATATATACTTTTTTAATTAAACAATCCAATATATATGTGCATTTTTATTATCTAAATATAAATAATTTTAGCTTTTTTTTTTCTTTTTTTTTTCTTTGATACATCAGAGATTGATACAAATATTATTTTCAAAAACTCAAGTAGATATCTGATATGATTCAAGGTAGACTTGTGTAAAATGTTATCTCCAGGAAAAGAGAAAGCAGATATCTCACCCCTGTAGACCCTTGGTTATATACATAGTATTGTAGCGGCTCCCAAATATTAAATTTTCATATTTTCATTATAAGTTTAATAACTATTTAATTCAAGTATTAAATTAAATTATCTACTTATATAATTGCCTTATTCTGTCTGTGTGAAGTTCACGGATAGATTTTGGTCAGAATGGATAAAATAAAAAAAGTGTCAAGGGATGGGAATCGAACCCACGACCTTCCGCTTACCGGGCAGATGCCATGACCACTAGGCTACCCTGGACATATTTTTTCGTTCATAAAGTTAATATATGATTTAGTAGGTGAAATGCAAAAAAAAATCGACATGATGAAATCTTTAAGAAAATTCACATTTTTATTTTTATATTTTCAAGACACACAGTTTGGGGCGGGACATTTCACAATAGAGACATCCACGGCGCCAATTTATAATGGTAACGAATAGTATTTTAATTAAAACATTTTAAAAACACACAGTTTGGAACGGGACGTTTCACAAGAGTGACATCCATGGCGCCAATTTATAATTGTAACGAATAGTATTTGAATTAAAACGTTTTAAAAATATATACGCACTCGGGTAAAACCCTGGCGTTGCCCGGGCCATTCGTCTAGTAAATATATAATGCTCATAAAATATATTTCATTAAAATTATATAAATTAACATTAATATCATATTATTTGTTGTCATAATAATATAATAAAATAATTATACATCATTCTAAATATAAATCATATAATATTTATACTATAATATATCAAACACACATATAAATATATCAATATGACAACAAATAATATGATATTAATGTTAATTTATATAATTTTAATAAAGTATATTTTATGAGTATTATATATTAAAAAGATAATTGAATTTAATATTTGAATTAAATAGTTATTAAACAAATTAAAACTTATAATGAAAATATGAAAAGTTAATATTTGGGAGCCGCTACATCATGATCAATAATTTCCAGGAATGTTAAATATTTAAAGAAATACAAAAGTATAATAAAGTTTTATTTAAAATTTCTCAAAATAATCCCCGTTACTATCTGATAAGGTACAATTTAGATTATAAATTATAAACACAAGGTAATAAGACCAAATATAAATAAATAAATAGTATCTGACGTTTAGGTAACAGCGTTGTTATCATCTTTAGACAAAAGTATTGAATGAGTATGAATACTATAATACTGAATCAGTACTTTTGTCTGAAGATGATAACAACGCTGAAACGTCACACACTATTTATTTGAATTTGGTCTTATTACCTCTTGTGTTTACCATCACTATCTATACACTTGTTCCATTTTTTTTTTTTTCAGATATCAAAACAACTCTGAAAATCCTCATCTTTCAGGCTTTTCAAAATTGTATTCGTATTCTCCTTTATTTTTAGGTATTGCGTCAAATCGAAGTCCTTTTAAGACTTTTTTAATTTTAGGGTAAAGGTTGTAAATATGTAAATTTAGAGAGAGAGGATAGAAGTCTGTCCACACCCCTGGACCCTTGGAATATTTGACCAAATTATGGCCCAAGATGACTAACGTGGCAACGGCACCTATTTTCCAATGTTGGACACAACAACAACAATTGATTTTTATGAAAAATAGACAATTCGGCCAGTTAGAGTTTTTTTTTATTTTCTCTCATAGTCTTCTCTAGTTGCCTTGCCATCTTGAATACCTCAGGACCAAAATTGGTCTTGATTATCCTGGTTGCCCCCTGGCCGGCATACATATTTCTATGAAAAATAGACACATCGGCCAGTTAGAGTTTTTTTTTATTTTCTCTGAGTTTTTTTTTTTTTTTTCGCTTATCCTTTTATTAGTCTAAATTAGATAAGATCTTAGAGGTCGTGTTCATAAAGAAGTTCAAGAACTCTTCTTGGTTCTCTGTACAGGGATCCTTTGTCCTTTCCAATACAATCTAGTATATAATATAATACACTGCGGCTTGTGATTGTAAAACAACACTTGAAGTTACACCGCATGAGTTTCTTTTCAATGAAAAATCAAAATTTATTTCAAGGTGAAATATTGACTATTTCTAACCTTTTTGGATGAGGTATGAAAGGGTGAATTATGAAGAGTAATGATGAACGGAAAAATAAAAGTGCCCAGGGATGGGAATCGAACCCACAATGTTCCGTTTACCGGGTAGATGCCATGTCCACTAGGCTATCCTGGACGTATTTTTCCGTTCATAAATAATACATAAAGTAACTTATAATACAATATAATACACTGCGGCTTGTGATTGTAAAACAACACCTAGCCTAGTGGACATGGCATCTGCCCGGTAAGCAGAACATTGTGGGTTCGATTCCCATCCCTGGACACTTTTATTTTTCCGTTCATCATTACTCTTCATAATTCACCCTTTCCTACCTCATCCAAAAAGGTTAGAAATAGTCAATATTTCACCTTGAAATAAAATTTAATTTTTCGTTGAAAAGAATCTCATGCGGTGTAACTTCAAGTGTTGTTTTACAATCTAGTATATGTTGGGGAGTGGCCTCTTCGGTTTTGCACCTAGTGCACATGGGGAAGTTTTTGGCTTCCTCTTTATAGACTAGAGGGCGCAGGTGACCAGATTTCCATCTGGCCAACTGTGTCGACTTCCTTCTGTTTAGTTGGAGGGTCTGAGAAAATAAAATGCCGGCCAGACAACCTCTACCTTCAGAATAACAATTGAGAAAGAAAGATAACAAGAAGGACACCATATTAAGTAATCAATAAATGACTCCATATAACGAACATATTACAATCTTTAAAATCTGTGACACCTCGAATGAAATACTTCATCATGAAATATTGAATAGTTTATCTATGTTAATAAAGCTTAATGATATTAAAATAAAATCAATTCTTTTTTTGAAAGCTACTAGATATACAAAAGATTTTCTCTTTGTTGTTTTTTAGTGTGTTTAATACTGGTCAGCGTTTCTGTATTGATCATCAGTGTTTTTTTTTCTTATTCCTAGTACACGTGGTACAGACCATGATAATCTCGGTAGGTAGAAGTAGGCGACTGCTTTTACTGTAAGCGCACCACATGTGAAAAGCAGTTTGACTTTGCACTTACAAATGTGCTAGAGCACCGTTTGATTATTTGCACTCGCTTGTGGGGTTGAACTTTTGCAAAAAAATCGGAGGCCATTGGAGCATTTGTTTTTAATTTGAAAAAGTGCCCAATGCGGGAATCGATCCCGGGTCGTAATGGTCGCAAACCAGCAGTTTAGACCATCCTTCCATCGACCCCCAATAGCCTTCTCTTAACTTCAACCAGTTCAGAAATTAGGAACCATGCCCTAAAACATATTTGACAGCCATAACTATAACCATAAGTTCAAGATCAATATGATAACTCATTGAAGACTTTTTACAATCGTTAATAAACCTCAACTAGTCTTGAAGTAAGAGGTCTTTCATAGGACAAAATTTGAATCCATATTTGCTTATCGTAATTTTGAGAGTAAAATGGTATCCCATTGATGGTCTTACAGCCATCTCCAGACGTCGAAGAGTCCAAGAATTATGTTGTATGTTGCAGGAGCCTTCCTGATCCCCTATGTCCTGATGTTGGTATTTGGGGGTCTGCCCCTTTTCTACCTGGAGCTCGCCCTCGGTCAATACTACCGCAGTGGATGTCTCACCCTCTGGAACAAGATCTGTCCTCTAATGAAAGGTAAGTTTCTATCTATCTCCTCTCCTTCATCTTAAGCGAAAAAAATATATTTTTTTTTATATATTGTAGCACTTTGACAAAAGGATGACGTTCAGCCAACTAATATATTGATAAATAAATTAATTTTTTTATCCAATATATGTCTTTTTATATAGAGATTTATTCATATATATAATATTTGGTTGCTTTTGCTTGGATAGACAGAGAAAAATATTCTTGGGTGACTTATCCTTGCCTCAATCCGATAGTCAACAAATATTTAACTGAATAAATTCAATGATGTTTTGATCAGTGTTTACTATTTGGTTTATATAAATTCTACGAAGCCGCAGTCACCGTTCGGAGGAGATTAATGGATTCGCCGAATGTCGTGGTCCATTTGGATGAGGAAAGTGAAGAATAGAACGCGGCTGATTCCACACTTGTCTTTTCAGTGATACGCTAAGCTTGACGTAGGCACGGTGGAATCTGTGGCCACTGAAAATGTGTCGGATGGGTAGTCTGTTGTTGGGTTTTGTGATGCCTGGAATATAGGTGGCCCCATCTGTGCTTCCTTCCTGCAGTGAATATGTTTAATATCGATGGTATAGAATTGTGTGTATGAAGATTTATTTGTGGATTGTTCTCGTATTAAAATAACACATACGCACATACAACTTTATTGAGGCCACCGCTTTTCACCACAGGAAGGGAGCATAGATAGAGTTCCTATACTCCAGGCAGCGCAGAACCCATCAACAGCCTCAAGGTCCGACTCAGTGGACACACTTTCGTTCCACACCCACGTTCTAATCTTCGCTTTCATCATCCAAATGGACCACGACATTCGGCGATTCTATTAATCTCCTCCGAACGGTGACTGCGACCTTTAGTATCAAAATAACAGACTGTGTGTGGCATAGGTCTGGGCTACGCCATCTGTTTCATCGATGTCTACATGGCCATGTACTACAACACCATCATAGCCTGGGCCGTGTACTACTTGGTGGCGGCCCTGAGCTGTGCGGGCGGGGACGAGCTGCCGTGGGTGGGATGTCATCACCCCTGGAACACTCGCAGCTGTCGGACTCTGGCCCAGCGGACCAACCTTAGTCTGGCGGAGGTGGCCACCAGTCCTGCCCAGGAGTACTTCGAGTGAGTACTCCTCCCTACAATACTTAGTACGGTTTTGTATTGAACGTTTATTTGACAGCACAATACTTGAGGTTCATCATCATGATGCCAGCTCTGATACTGAAACCGTTTTTCATGAAATCTTATTCCAGTTTTGGGTAGGACAAATACGCGTACACAGTAGTTATGTAAAATCTCTGCATTTCACCAGCTTCAGACTAATGTACAGAATCCAAATGGATTCGGTCTTGCTACTCTGTGAAGTTCGTAGAAATATAAATTACATAGTACACACACAGTCATTTCTGATTTGGAGGTCGGACAATTTGGAACACCATTAAACCCTTAAGTAAGACAACTCCCATAATGGGACTTAGGGACTGATACTGTATAAGTGTCCCTAGAACCTAATATCATCATATAGTACCATCTCTGATACATAGGTCGGCCATCATGGAACACTACCCTCAAGTAAGACAACTTTCTATGATGGGACTTAGGGACTGATACTGTTTAAGTGTCCCTAGAACCTAATATCATCATATAGTACCATCTCTGATACATAGGTCGGCCATCATGGAACATCACCCTCAAGTAAGACAACTTTCCATGATGGGACTTAGGGACTGATACTGTATAAGTGTCCCTAGAACCTAATATCATCATATAGTACCATCTCTGATACAGAGGTCGGCCATCATGGAACATCACCCTCAAGTAAGACAACTTTCCATGATGGGACTTAGGGACTGATACTGTATAAGTGTCCCTAGAACCTAATATCATCATATAGTACCATCTCTGATACAGAGGTCATGGAACATCACCCTCAAGTAAGACAACTTTCCATGATGGGACTTAGGGACTGATACTGTATAAGTGTCCCTAGAACCTAATATCATCATATAGTACCATCTCTGATACAGAGGTCATGGAACATCACCCTCAAGTAAGACAACTTTCTATGATGGGACTTAGGGACTGATACTGTATAAGTGTCCCTAGAACCTAATATCATCATATAGTACCATCTCTGATACAGAGATCGGCCATCATGGAACATCACCCTCAAGTAATACAACTTTCCATGATGGGACTTAGGGACTGATACTGTATAAGTGTCCCTAGAACCTAATATCATCATATAGTACCATCTCTGATACAGAGATCGGCCATCATGGAACATCACCCTCAAGTAAAACAACTTTCCATGATGGGGTCTATAAAATCATAGAGAACCTCTCCTGTCAAAATGAACGTCAATTATTGACCGTCGCTGCAATCTAGCGGCCTTGTAGCGGCCACCTCACCAGCTCAAACATATATTTGGTAAATTTGACCGATATTATAACTCCCTAAGTAGGATGCTATGGAAACGAAGCCACCCTTGTACTGATAAGGGCCATAGACCAAAACAATGGTATACAGGTTGTTGGCTCTTTGTATTGATTTGCCAAAACTGGTTTTGTAGCTCATTCTTCATCTTCACTAGTAAAGCTTTTTACTAGAGTGATATAATGCTTCGTTCTGAAGCACAAATAAAGGGAGAGGTGATTATTTTGGTACATGAATATCATCCTCTCCCGTAACTTTATGTAATATATAGATATAGGTGTGTGAAAAAATAGTACAAATGTAATATTGTACAGGGAAAGGTGCATAAATATGAAAAAAGGCATCTCCTCATTGTGCAACTGAAAGTTGCTGATGGCTTGCGCCATCTTTTCCGATAGATGTCGCAAGCCATACAGCAACTTTCAGTTGCACGATGAGGAGATGCCTTTTTTCATATATATATGTGTTGAGTGAAATTAATCAGGCTTCCAGGGAAAAAAATGTATCTTTAAAACATTTTGATTTCCTAGCTTTCAGGCATGAACGCTCTTCTACAGGAGAAAGCTAAAAAATAAATATTTTTCGCAAAGATACTTTTCCCTAGAGGCCTGATTAATTTTACTCAACACATATATGTGGCAATATAGTGATAATAATGTGGTGGGGAAAGGGAAATAATCACGCCACAAATAGGTAGAGGAATTTCAGGCAACAAGCGAGAGAGAGGTAGCGCGAGGAGATGGTCGCTGAACGACCGTTTGTTGTCGCCACCACCCTCCAACTGTCCAAAAATAGTTCTGAGGTTCTACGAAAATGGCCCCCTTGGAATGTGACTGATATATCAAATGACCGGCCTTTACATCCTCCTCCCTACGTCTCTCTCTGGTCGACTGTAGATTTACTTTATTATGCCTGGAAGGGTAATATTATGACATATATATATATAAAATAAAAGGATTTAAAAGCGCGAATGTTTCTTTTATACCTAAAACTAACTTTTACTGTCCTTACTGCGATGAAAAAATATGAGCCACTGATGAGCCAAGCCCTCCCAATATTTTTTTCATCGCAGTAAGGACAGTAGAAGTTCGTTTTATGTATAAAAGAAACATTCGCGCTTTTAAATCCTTTCATTTTATATGTATAGATGGCGCGTTATTGCTTTGTGTTAATTTATTCCTAACTGGCCTTGTCTTTATAGTTTGCTGAAGAGCATTGCTCGAAGCAAATTGTGGTGTATTTAAGATTTAAGGATCACACATTTATTTTACCTACTAGAGATTTAATAGTCGTTACAGCACAAGCTACATTTCAATAATAATAATAATAATAATTACCTATGCAAATTCTGCATTCCGGTCAATGGTCACAAATAATTAAACAATAAATATTATGAATATACATCAGCTCCTTCCCCTCCTTCAATATCCAAATCTCTCGGGAGGTCTCCTGTCCCTCATAGGATACCGCCGCTGGGGCGTCTTATCCTGGTCCGACGCCGAAGCTGCGGAACCGGGCTCCTCTGGTGCAGAGATTTCTGAAGAGGAGGGAATGTTCTCTTTACTGTGGATCTCCACAGAACCATCCTCTGCACGGCTCTCATCACTTGGACACCTTATCAGTTGCTCCGGCAGAAATATCTCGGGAGCCGGACTAGGCACGATGTAATTCTTTCTCAATTGGCATACGTGCCGTCTCCATAATCTGCCGTCATTCAGTTTAACCGTATAAAAACACTTTCCAAGTCTCTTTATAATTTTTCCCTCCTTCCATTTGTTTGGACCCAGAAAGTCTCTGACCAAGATATCCTCGTCCTCCTCAAAATCAGGGGAATATCCCTTTTTAAATCCTGGCTTGACTTCCAATTTTGGCTTCAATTGGTTCCACTTACATTTAAGCATCCGCTTTAAAAAAAGGACTGCTGGGGCTTCCCTAGTGCTCGAATGTGGTACTGTTCTATATGAGCCCCTCAATGCACAGATTGATTAACTCCATAAATAAATCTGGAAAAAAATGTTTAATTTTTGTTGAAAGTCTAAAAATCTATATGTCATATAGATTTTTAGACTTTCAACAAAAATTAAACATTTTTTTCCCGATTTATTTATGGAGTTAATCAATCTGTGCATTGAGGGGCTCATATGTGAACAGAAAATTTGCCAAACTCTTATTTAATTCTTCATTTCTCATATTCTTTAAGCCTCTCTTCAGAGTTTGTACAAAACGTTCTGCCAAACCATTTGTAGCTGGAAAATAAGGAGCAGACCTCAAATGATGAACTCCATTTGATTTTAAAAAATATTTCATTTCTTCCGAAACGAATTGAGGGCCGTTATCCGTGACCACTTGGTCAGGAATACCATAGCGCGAGAATAAGTCTCTCAGAACTCGGATAGTATTTCCCGCGGTCGTGGAATTCATTATAATAACTTCCGGCCACTTCGAATAACTGTCAATGACAATTAAGAACATTTTGTTCATGAATGGACCCGCGAAATCCAAGTGAACTCGATACCAAGGTGTAGGAGCAGATTCCCACCTGTGAACACTTTCTTGCTTTAACGTATGGTTATTTATATTACACTCTCTGCAGACTCTAGTAATTTCCTCTATTTCACGATCTATTCCAGGCCACCAAATAAAATTTCGCGCTAGTGCTTTCATTTTTACAACACCTAGATGTCCTTGGTGCAACTCAGCTTTAATTTTCGCTCTGAATTTTCTTGGAATAACTACTCGTGTTCCCAAAAGTAGGATTCCTTGCTCTACAGTTAATTCTTCTCTTCGCAAATAAAACGAGAGCAATTCGGTATTTGATAGCTTATCTTTCCAACCATACAATGTGTTCTGGTATACTATTTTCAAGATTGAGTCCTTGCAAGATTCTCGCCTAATGTGACTCGATGTGAGGGGCAATTCTTCACATTGTTTAATCATGTGAACTGTATTTACAGCATCTTCTTCCATTTCTTCACATTGTTTCAGTGGCAATCTAGAAAGTCCATCGGCATTGCCGTGGTCTCCAGTTTTCCTGCACTCAATTGTGAAGTTATATGAAGACAAGATCAATGCCCATCGCTGTAGTCGTGCAGACATGTTCGATGATATTTCCCGCTTGGGGTTTAGTATGTGGTGCAAGGGTTTGTTATCAGTTATTAATTCAAATTTTCTTCCAAAAAGGTAATTGTTAAATTTCTTTAAAGCCCAAATTATACTCAAACATTCCTTATCAATCTGTGAATATTTCCTTTCAGCCTGAGATAAGGTCCTCGAGATAAAATATATAGGGCGTTCATTTCCGTCGACATCAATTTGAGACAACACAGCACCGAGTCCGTAGCTGCTTGAGTCACACGATAGACGGATAGGCAATTTAGGGTCGTAAGCGATCAATATTTGATCTGAAGAGATAATTTCTTTGATTTGCCTAAAAGCCTTTCGGCATTCTGTTGAAAAATGCCATTTTGTTCCCTTTTTTAGAAGAGCATATAAGGGCGATAAAACATCTGCAGCGTTTCTGATGAATTTATGATAATAGGTAATTAATCCCAAAAACGCTCGTAACTGAGTTACATTTAGTGGTTCTGGAGCATCCAAAACAGCCCTTATCTTATCATTTGTTTTATGCAAACCCATTTTATCGATCACATGACCGCAATATTCAAGACTTTCTTGGAAAAAATTGCATTTTTTCCTGTTAGCCTTGAGGCCATATTTATTTAATCTATTTAAGACTGCCTCCAAATTTCTAAGATGGTCAGCCTCTGACTCTCCGGTAATTAGTATATCATCTAGATAGACAAGAGTTCCTGGTATGCCGGACAATATTTGTTCAATTATTCGTTGCCATATTGCTGGTGCAGAAGCAATGCCGAAAGGAAGTCTATTATATCTATAGAGTCCTTTATGTGTATTTATTACGGCCATTTCTTTTGAATTTTCGTCCAATTCTAATTGTAAATATGCCTGGGACAAATCTATTTTACTAAAATTTATTCCTCTTCCGAGAATGGCAAAAATGTCCTCTATTTTAGGTAGTGGATATTGATCAATTTTAAGGGCAGGATTTAGTGTTATTTTGAAATCTCCGCAAATACGGACATGCCCATTCTTTTTCATTATCGGAACTATAGGCGTAGCCCAATCGCTTCTTTCTATTTTTGTAATTACACCTTGGGCCTCAAGATTTTCCAATTCTTTTTCAATGGCGTTTCTCATTACATAAGGAACATTTCTCGCCCTGAAAAATCTAGGATTAGCATCTTTTCTAAGAATTAGATGCGCCTTATGATCCTTAATTATACCTACATTTGAGGTGCCAAAAACCTCTGCAAATTTATTTACCAAAGAGGAACATGTTGTTTCTTGGACTAAATTTATGTCCGAGAATTTTAAAAATTTAGCAGGCAAGCACTTGATCCAAGTAGTGCCAAGCAATACAGGCCTATTTGCTTCAGTTATAATCAATGGAAGACTTTTGTTGGCCTCTGCTACGAACACTTCTCTTTTGCCAATAACATCAATCTTAGTATTTGAATATGATTTGAGATGTAAATTTATAGGAAATATTTTCTTATTCCACAATTTCTTATATAAATTTATTGGCATCAACGTGTGACAACTACCTGTATCAAATTCAAATTGTGTATTTTTGTTGTCCACATTTAATGTAATAAAATATTTTCCATTTTCACTTGCTTCAACCACATTAATTTTTCCAGTAGCTTTTGATCCATGCTGTATTCTTGCATATTTAGTTTTTCTATTTTTACAAACCGGCTTTATGTGTCCAATTTTTCCACATTCATGACATTTTGCGTTTTTAAAAAAGCATTTATTTGATAGATGATTATGTCTACCACAATGAGAACATGCACTATTTAATTTTTTAACATCATGAACATTTGCATCTGCATAATCTACCTTTTTCATTGATGGTAAATCTCGTTCTGCGGCTTCGTATGATAATGCTATTTCGTAAATTTTGTCTAATGTTGCGTCATCGCCTTCTTGCAATAGGCGTTTCTGTAGATTTTCGGATCTAACGCCAACCACCAATTTATCTCGTAGCATTTCGTTTAACATGCTTCCGAATTTACAAGGCTCTGCTAGACCCCTCAATGTTGCCATAAATTGAGATATAGTTTCATCTTCTTGACTTGATTTAAAAAATTTATATCTAGCTGGTATCACTCTAGGTGTAGGTGCGAGATGTCTATTTAGAAATGCGACTATTTCATCAAATGACTTCGTTTCTAGTTTTTCAGGCGCTACTAAATCTTCGGCCAATTTAAATAACTTTGGGCCTATCACCGCCAGTAAAACTGGTACTTGTTTAGCTAACGAAGTATCATTCGCAGCAAACGCAAAACGTAAACATTTCACGAAAATTTCGAAGTCTTGATCTGGCGTGAAAACTGGAAATGGCACAATATTCGACATAATTACACTTACTTTTTTATCCTCGTCGCCAGCTGTGGTGTCTTTAAGATTTAAGGATCACACATTTATTTTCGATTTAATAGTCGTTACAGCACAAGCTACATTTCAATAATAATAATAATAATTACCTATGCAAATTCTGCATTCCGGTCAATGGTCACAAATAATTAAACAATAAATATTATGAATATACATCACAAATATTTGAATGTAATTCTACTGTCCTATAAGCCTATGTCCATAGTTTACTTGAAAACCATTTCTAAGATTCCATCCTTCAGTGTAGCATATAAAAGCAGAATGGTCCAATACAGTATTAGAGCTATGAGAAGCGGTCTGGTGGATTAAATTGGCGAAACCGCTGTGAGGGTTCACCACTGATGAACCAAGCCCTCCCAATATATTTTTTCATCGCAGTAAGGACAGTAGAATTTCGTTTTATGTATAAAAGAAACATTCGCGCTTTTAAATCCTTTTATTTTATATGTATAGATGGCGCGTTATTGCTTTGTGTTAACATATATCTATATACAACATAAAGTTGCGGGAGGAAGATATCCATGTACCTAAAATGGCACTTCTTCCGTTAATTATTCATCAATACAAGGTATTATTATTGAATATATTTTTGTACATAAATTTTCAACTAGCTTATAAGTCTTGTAAATAGGTCCGTTGAAGAGACTTGGGCTAAAAATCTTGCCGTTTACAGGAATAATAACGATGCCAATGTAAATATTCAAACCTTCTAAACTATATCTAAATATTATTAATACCAAAAGAAAAAAAAATATTAAAAGAAGACATTCATTTAAACTCTAATCAAGATATTTAACCATTTTCAATAATCCTTCTATACGCTTGGTCAGACTGTCGATAAAATAATAGATAATAATCAGTGAGTAAGGGGATTTCTGTCGGTAGAATTTGACCGAGAGGAAAGAATTGATTGGCTGGGAGATTTTGTGGGCATTCCGCGTCAATGGACTCTAGGTATTTGGCGTGTGTAGCGGAATCCTGACATTGGTGGATCTGTGGATACCTATCTACATACTCTCATTCCTTATTTACACATGCTAAATCTACATATCCCTTTCTCTTCTTTGTTCATTGAGTTATGTTATTGGAAATCTTTCTCGAGTACCTGTCGCCTGAGCAAAGGTCTTCTCAATTCCTCGACATGACAATAGTCGTGGAGATCTGTCCGACTTCAGACGTGACATCATACCAGACGACCATCAGTGAGATTCGTCTGATGAAAATAATATTTAATTTTACCTTTTATCTCCCATTAACCCTATATAATCTTATATGTACGATGTAATAAAATTACAGTTAAACCTGTCTTTAGCGTCCCCTCTAAATAGCGCCTTCCTCTCTATAGAACCCTATTTTAAATATTAAAATGTAAACATTTTACATTAAAAGTGACCTGTCTATAGCACCCTCTCTCTATAGCACCCTATTTTGGCGAGTCCCAAGAGGGGGCGATATAGACAGGTTTAACTGTATATTCAATCTCTCTCTCTCTCTCCTGCCAACTGTCTCCAACCTTCAAAGTCGTATGACATAGTGACAGTATGTCGCCGGGAATAGATACAATAATTAAATATTTATAAATTCAATTGCCATCTATCAATAAAATTTGTAACAATTTTTTTTTTTTTTTGGAAATGTGTTTTTTCACATAAATTATTATATAGAAGCATAGGGCGCCTTTACCGTCAAAATAAACGTCAAAAACCCTACGCCATCTATTGACCGTCGCCGCAACTAGCGGCCTCAGGTCGGTGACAAAGCCACAACACCAGCTTTGGAAAACTGAGAAGTGTCCACCTAGAGACCATGGTTTCGGGCTAATGGCCCTCGTCAGTCTAGGACGGACTTTATCCCATAAATTATTATGAAGTCTTTCTTCACCATGACAATGCAAGACCGCACACCTCAGCCTAAACATTAGACTTTTTAGTCACCTCTGGTGTCCAATTAGACACTCATCCACAATATTCGCCAGACCTAGCACCTTGTGACTTTTTTTTTTATTTCCAAAGGTTAAGTTATTGTTGAAAGAGATAAATTTGACACTTATGATGAAGCACTGCAAGCCTTTATCAATGCTGTAAATTCCATCCCCGAAGATGACTGGTGTAAGTACTTCGATAATTGGTTTTCACGTATAAAATATTGTATAGGTGCTAAAAAATGCATGTATATTTAGAAATAATGTAAAAATAAAATAATTATAAATCCAATATATGCAACTTTTTAAAATAAATTATTATATCTACAGACTTTTCCATAATAATAAAGGTTATGAGAATGCTTGACTCATCAGTAGTGAACCCTCTCAGCGGTTTCGCTAAATTAATCCCCAGATCGTTCTCTAATATTGTATAAGTTTCCAGTTACAAAATAACTGCATTAGGTGCTGCTCAAAAATAAGATATTTAGATAATCATATTTAGAATGATGTGGAGGGTAGGTATTGTTAGGAGCTAATACATTCCTATTCTACCATCGTGCAGAGTAATCACCAACACCTCTAAGAAATTAAAACATTTAATTTCCTTTCATAACTCACTAACTAATTTACATCATTTAAAACCAAATATATACAAGTCGTCCGGTCATCTGGTCAAAATATAAATATATTAATCTATGAAAAACAACTTATAAAAATGCTAACAGATATATACAAGGATCACTTCAAAAAAAATTTCAATCAAAAATAAATAATAAAAATATTTTAAAATAAATTACACCATTAAAATCTACATGCATATTTTAGCACCTATGCAAGATTTCATCCGTGAAAAACTAATGGTATATTTGGAATCAGCACAAAGAGTTATATTTAAATAAGATGCTGTTTCTTTTGGGACAAGGAAAAATAATTTTTGATAAACCAGTGTAATGTAATAAGGTTTATGCAAAAATGCTTACGTAATATTTTTCGCATTTTTTGCTGTATTTATCACAATACCAAAAAAAAAAAGGCTGTCACGCAAAAACCATGGGTGATGGAAAATATCTAATTAGATTTTTGAGTTCAGCATGAAAAGTTACACTAGAAACGCCATCAGGTTCTCTTGGGCAAAAATGTTGACCAGTGTTATCGAGACACTTACACCAGTCATCTTCGGGGATGGAATTTACGGCATTGGCTTGCAGTGCTTCATCATCAGTGTCAAATTTTATCTCTTTCAATATTAACTTAACTTTTGGAAATTAAAAAAAGTCACAAGGTGCTAGGTCTGGTGAATATGGAGGATGAGTGACTAATTGGACACCAGAGTTGACTAAAAAGTCTAATGTTTAGGCTGAGGTGTGCGGTCTTGTATTGCCATGGTGAAGAAGGACTCCTCTAAGTTGAGCTCTTGGTCTGCTTTGCTTGATTTTTTCAAATACTGCTGGAAGACATTTTGTTGTATACCAGTCACTATTAACTGTCTTCTAACTTCACAACATCAATTAAACCACTTTTTGGGCTGACGCTGTAAACAAAGTCGCGCCTTCTGTGAGTCTCCTTCTTCTTCTCTTCTTCTTTCTTATCTCCACTCAATCATATTAGGGTATCAAGTTGTGACCCATGATGGTGTCTGTTTGACAACCATCATGACTGGGTGAAGTAGAATGCGTCTGCCTTTGTCATTAAGACTGGGAGCACTATTCAGTGGCAGGCCGACTTAGCTCCAAAAGAAATGGCCGCCTCTGACATGAGGAGCAGACGCCATGTGCAGCTGCTCCTAACATGGAGTACAAACGCTGCTCATCCTGTATCCCTGGATTAGGAGCCCTTACAGGGTACTATCAGCCGGGCCAGCTGAGCCCAGGTTTTTTAGTGAGCTTGTTACTGCTCCCCCTCCTCCTTTTTCATCCAGGCTTGGGACCGGCAAAGGCGGAGTTGTGTGGCCTTCTGTGAGTAATTGTTGTTACTATTTTATGAAAATGTTTATGTTAGGTAAAAATTGCATGTAGATTTTAATGGTATAATTTATTTATTTTTATATTTTAAAAATTTAATATTGATTGCAAAAACTTTTGGAGTGACCCTTGTACAATGCTTCATTAACAATTATGTTATGGTATCAATGTCTCTAGGTACGTAATCATGGGAATTTAGGGATCTTGTTTTTGTAGAGATTTTTTCCTGGCTTGCTTGATATTTAAAGTTCATTTCTTCATTCTTCTTTTCCACTTTTCATCATTTTGGCTTAGTTGAAATAAAAGTTTTTTCGATCTTAAGTTCCTTTTTTTCCTTGTGTCACATTTGTAGTTGTAATGGATTGATTTTTCTTGTATATCATGTATTTACTATGGAAGATAGCTTAAGGGTGTTTAGTGAAAATATAAACAATTTTATTGATTCTTTTAATCTATTGTTACAAAGGTGGAAAAATATAATAAAATATTAAATAAATGGTAGATAAAATGTAGGGGAATATATAGTTTATTTATTTATTTCAACACACAAAACGTGATATCCCGGCTAGGGATAATTGCGTATATTTACATTTTTTAAACAGAAACAGTTATAAACATATTATACAAGAAAGTAATCAAAAATAAAAAGAGAAACAATAATATATATTAGGAACCTGAACCTTTCAGGTTAGAAAGATAATCATAAATATATTTACAAAAATAGTTAAATCTATGATAATTCTCTCTGCTATTTACAAATTGATATAGATCTACAACATTATTTATTGTCTGTTGTCTAGCGGTAAAGAAGAGTGGGCATTTCAGCAGTAGGTGTCTCGAGTCCTGGAATTCGTTGCCACAATATTGTATATGTACAATTTTTTTCAGCAAAGAGGGATGTTTAGTGAACCTATGGAAATAAGCTTATAGGTCTGTAGAGGTACATACATAAAAATATCAAGAAATTGCATTGAGAAAAGCTCTTCCGTATGCATAGTTTCATATCAAAGGTATATTAACAAATTACATTTATAAATTGAACTGCCATGCGGGTCTACAGTGTTGTCATACATTTCTGATACGATTTTTTTTTTTGCTTATCCCTTGTACATGTGGTACAGGCCATGATATTCATGGTGGGTAGAAGTAGGCGACTGTTTTTACTGTAAATCCCCCACATGTCTACACATGTGAAAAGCAGTTCGACTTTGCACTTAAAAATGTGTCAGAGCCCCGTTTGGTTACTTGCACTCGTTGGTGGGGTTGGATTTTCGCAAGAATCGGAAGCCATTGGAGCATTTTTTTATCAGAAAAAAAGTGTCCAAAACGGGAATCGAACCCGGGTCGTAGCGGTCGAAAACCAACGGTTTAGACCATCCTTCCACCGACCCCCTTCTGATACGATGAAGGTTTACAGTAGGAGAGAGGGGGACAGAAGGGGATGGAGGGAGGTAAATTTTAAAAATTTTCCGATCGGATGATCAGTGATCGGAATAATTGGTTGGTGGATTATCCCAGGATTAACGGCAGGAGACAATTAGCCTTCAGTTGGGTGGATGGTTAGATGATGAAGGTTTGATAGAATACGTCTCTGTTATAATTATCTCTACTCTCGTCTAGTGCGTTTTCTATATACAGTTAAACCTGTCTATAGCGCCCCCTCTTTGGACTCACCAAAATATGGTACTATAGAGAGGGGATGCTATAGACAGGTCACTTTTAATGTAAATCGCATCGTACTACGTACAGTTAAACCTGTCTATAGAGTCCCCTCTTGGGACTCACCAAAATAGGATGCTATAGAGAGGGGATGCTATAGACAGGGCACTTTTAATGTAAATCGCATCGTACTACGTACAGTTAAACCTGTCTATAGCGCCCCCTCTTGGGACTCACCAAAATAGGATGTTATAGAAGGGGGTGCTATATACACGGAACGTTTAATGTAAATCGCATCGTACTACGTACAGTTAAACCTGTCTATAGCGCCCCCTCTTGGAACTCACCAAAATAGGATGTTATAGAGAGGGGGTGCTATAGACACGGAAGGTTTAATGTAAATCGCATCGTACTACTGTAGGCGCCATCCCGACCAGAGAGCCACAGATAAACAGATTATAAACGCACAGAATATAGAATCCGAGCTCCCCAGTAGAAGGAATACCCGGAAGACGACGGTACTCTCTGTTATATGTGTTGTTCACTATTATGATTTTGTTTTAATAAACGCTACTAAATTATTTCATTGGATCCTCTCTTTCTTTTCCCAGTAAGAAACGCCTACGGAAGCCAACAGAAATTCAGAAGTGGGATGGTCCTGAAGAAAATTGAAGATTCACTGGAATAATTTGGAAACGAGAAGGACGTGGCGCGGTGACCGATCAACGTAAGAGGAGTTGCATGGTATGTACGAAATTTAATTACCTATTCCTAAAAGTATTATCGCAAAGTATCGCGGTAAAAGTATTATTACAAGTCACCTCGACAAAAGTATTATCGCAAAGTATCGCGGTAAAAGTATTATTGCAAGTCATCTCGATAAAAGTATTATCGCAAAGTATCGCGGTAAAAGTATTATTGCAAAATCATCTCGATAAAAAGTATTATCGCAAAGTATCGCGGTAAAAAGAAAAAAAAAGTATTGTCTCAAAATTTCTAAAGAAAAAGTTGATTTCGTTTAAAGAAATAATTGAAACAGTACGTATCTGGTTTAGTCAGTTTTATTTGTTTATTTTAAAATTTTTGCTTTGTTTATTTTTCCTTTTGAAAAACATGACTTATTTAGCGAAAGTAAGGAAATGCGATTTGAGCAAGTTGGCGTATGAACTCGGCGAGGTAGTACCGCCAGAGAGCAGGATCGTCGACTTAAAACACCTTATTTTGAATAGCCAATCTTACGAAGAAGAATTCGCAAAGCAACTGTTGGAGACTCTGATCGAGGATCGGGAACGAATCGAGGAGCGGGAACGAATCGAGGATCGGAAACGAATCGAGGATCGGGAACGAATCGAACGGGAACGAAAAGAACAAATGGCAATGGAATTCGAGCTTGAGAAGCTGCGCATCCAGACTACACGCGGAAACAACGATACGTCTCGAAGTACCAGCAATGACGCACATTACGAGATACGTAAACTGATGCCCAAGTACGAGTCGAAGGACAATGATTTGAGTTTTTACCTAATTCTTTTCGAAAGACAGGCAAAGCGACTAGGATTGGATGAAGGCCAATGGGCATTCAGCCTCCTAGGATTGCTACCTTACGAAATGACTCAATTAATCGCTCGGGAGACAGAAGAACAAAGCGGCGATTATAGGTTCGTGAAAAGGTTGCTCCTAAAACGGTACAAGTTGAGCCCCGAACAATTCAGACAGAAATTCGAGAAGCACGAGAGATCTCAAAAGGGTTCCTGGAGAGACTTCGCTTTCGAATTGCGAGGATATTTCAACGAATGGATCGAAGGAATGAACGTGGAAAATTTCGACGCCCTAAAGGATTTGTCCGTCACTAACCAGCTAAAGAAAAAAGTTCCAAATGTGCTGCGTAATCATCTCATTGACGATTGGACCAAGTTAAACGACCCAGATGAGTTGGCGGATAAACTGGACGAGTACGAAAATGTTCGCACCGAGATGGGACCTCCGCATTGGAATGCGAAACACCTCATACCACCGCCGTTTCAGCAGAAATCTGCGAGATTCCCCAACCAAAGCGAAGTTAAAGAGACTAAACAAGGAACGAATGTTTCGGGTCAAGACGCTGCAAGGAACGAAATCAGTGAAACGTACCCTAACACCTTGAGGAGAATGGTCAACCGTACGATCAGAAACGACAAGGGAGAACCGAAGTGCTTCAACTGCAATCAGTTTGGACACATTGCCAGAGACTGCCCAGCACCCAGGACTACGTTGACATGCCGAGGATGCGGTCAAACGGGACACAAGGAAAGGAATTGCACAAGACCCAAAGAAGGACTAAAAGTAGCCAACCTGGAAGTCGAAGGACTGGAGACTGTCCCGCCAGATGTATATTTGAAGGATGTCAAGATCGACAACAAGGAGACCGTGAAGGCAATGATAGACACCGGGAGCAGCAGTTGTCTAATGAGAGAATCGGTCACAAGGAGGATCAGCGTCGACATCGAACCAGACTCGACTAGTCTGTACGGCATCGGTAACCAGACTGCACCAGCTGCCAGGACCGTTGGGAAGACGACAGTCGACCTGGAGATTGATGGCATCGTCGGAAGGGAAATCACTGTATTCATTGTCAACGATGATGCCCAACCCTATGACCTATTAATTGGAAGAACATGGACAGATCTGCCCTACGTATCCTTCGCCAGAATTGGTAAAAACTTGCATATTGGCTATTCATCCGAATTTCCGTTTGCTAATCTGCAAGAAGAAATCAAGTCGCGTCGCATCGAACTGAGAGCAACCGAAACTGTTCAGTTGGAGAGCGACTCCATTAACTTTACAAGTGCAATCACAGACGAGGTAAAGGACGGATATGTATTGTTCACAGGAGTAGATGACGCCTGTGTCGATTCCCTATTGGAAGTGGTCGATGGAAAGACGACCGTACCCATCATCTCAGCTGGCAAGGGCAAGTTGAGAGTAAGGAAGAACCAATGTGTAGGGCGAGTTGAACTACTGAACCTTGATGATATTGTTGTTAACCTGGACGTCGCAGAGGATTCGTTTCAGACTAAAAATGAAGAGAAGAGGGAAGGACAAGACCAAATGAAACGTAAGCGCCCCATACTGCCTGAGGACATCAACGTCAATCATTCTCTGACTTCGAAAGAGAGACAAGAAATCCTAGATGTAGTAAACGAGTATAGAGACTGTTCGCTCTTGGCATGGAGGAATTAGGGTGCACCGATGTCACCAAGATGGACATTAAGGAGGTTGATGGAAGCAAGCCAGTCTGTCTGAGACCGTATAAGACGACTGCAAGTGAACGCGAAGCAATCAGGGAGATTGTCAGAGAGTGGAAGGACAATGGAATAGTCACGGAAACTAGATCACCCTACGCTAGTCCCGTCCTACTTGTGAGGAAGAAAACTGGAGATCATCGTCTGGTGGTAGATTATAGGAGACTCAACATTCAAACAGTTAAGGACAAGTTCCCATTACCAAGGATAGACGACCTTCTGGAAGGCCTAAGGAATGCGAAATTCTTCACCACTCTGGATCTGGCGCATGGATATCTGCAGATACCACTGACCGATAAGGCAAAATTAAAGACAGCATTCATCACCCCAGATGATACAGGTCAATTCGAAAGGATGATTTTTGGACTCGCCAACGCACCAGCTGAATTCCAAAGACTGATGCACACTGTCCTAGGTCCGCTGCTGAACAAGAAGGCATTCTGCTATCTCGACGACGTGATTATCCCGGCAAAGGATTGCCGGGAGATGATCGAAAGGTTGAGGGAAGTCCTCGAAAGAATAAGATCAGCGAAGTTGACACTGAAACTCTCCAAATGTGAGTTCGGAAGGAGGGAAGTTGAGTTCTTAGGGTATGTCATCAGTACAGGCGGACTTAAGCCGGGCCCAAGAAAGATCAAGGCGATAGAAGAATTTCCAGAACCCAAGAATGTCCACGACATACGACGCTTTCTGGGACTGACGAACTTCTTCAGACGATTTGTAAAGGACTTCGCGAGGAAAGCAGAACCGCTAAGCAGACTTACGAAGAAAGATTCACAATTTGAATGGAAGGAAGAACAGCGAAGGTCATTTGGAGGACTACGAAAGGATCTGGTCGAATATCCGGTACTAGCTCATTACAACCCTGAACTCAAGACAGAAGTACATTGCGATGCGAGTGCTGAGGGATTAGCAGAAATGGTGCTACAGATGGACGAAGACGGCAAATGGCGCTTGGTCTACTGTGTGAGCAAGAAGACAACAGAGGCCGAGAAGATGTACCACTCAAGCAAATTGGAGCTGATGGCGATAGTGTGGACCTTGGATCGACTACGTCAGTTCCTCGTAGGAATCAAGTTTACAGTGGTTACAGATTGCCAAGCACTGGTCTACATGAACGCGAAGAAGACTACAAATCCTCAGATAGCGCGATGGTACAATCTGATTCAGGAATACGATTTCGAAATTCGACATAAACCAGGGGAGAAGATGGCCCACGTAGACGGAATGAGAAGAGCTCCAGTCGACGACCCTAGAGACACGATGGAGGAAATCGTGGAGAAAAACCTTGAAGTGTGCCTCACAATCACACTGGAAGAACAAATCTTGATGATTCAGCATTCCGACCCTGAATTGAGAGACCTGATCCAGATCTTTCGAAAGGACCCGTGTGATAGGACAGTAGGAGAACAAAATAGAATTAACGACTACAGCTACAAAGGAGGCAGACTTTTCCACATGGTGAAAAATGGAGAAGAGGAACGAGCCCTGTATGTTATACCCAAAAGTATGAGGAAAAGCTTAGTTGTCAAATTCCATGATCTAATGGGACATTTTGCGACTGATAGGACTGTCAACAAAATTAAGGAATTGTACTGGTTTCCTTCAATGAAGAGGTACGTTCGACGCCATGTGGCTATGTGTCTCGAGTGTCTATTTAACAAAGTTCCCGGTGGAAAACAACAAGGCTTCCTACATCCCATTAAGTCAGGCAAGAGACCGTTTTCCATCGTACACATGGACCACGTAGGCCCCTTCGTGAGAAGTACAAAAGGTAACCAGGAACTTTTAGTGATTGTCGATAATCTGACAAGATTTGTCCGATTAAGCCCTGTAAGGAATACATCGACGCAGAACGTCCTGAAGGTAATGAAAAGTTTTGTGAATGATTTCGGACTACCCGACAAGATCATCAGCGACAGAGGGTCATGTTTTACCTCAAGGCAATTTGAAGAATTCTGTCGAGGAAATGGAAAACATCATACTCTGAACTCTACGAAACATCCGCAAGGGAACGGGATGGTCGAAAGAGTGAACCGAACAGTATTGTCCACTATAGCAACCAGTATCGAGGATCCGCGACGGAAGGATTGGGACCTGAAGATCAAGGAGGTAGAGCGAGACCTGAACAATGCGGTGAACAAGACGACGAATAAAACACCGTTAGAAACACTCCACGGCTATTCCCCTCGATTCCACGATGGGATACTTAGAAGATTAGCCGACGAAGACGTGGACCCATGGACCGAGCCGGATAGAATTCAAGAGAGTGTGAGAACCCAAATTGAGAATAAACAAGAAATTATGAAGACATACTACGATAAGAAGAAGTGCCGTACAATCCAATTCGAAGTAGGAGAAATTGTAGTGATGAGGCATGTACCCAAAACGACGGGTGAACCAACCAAGGCACAACCCAAATATCGAGGACCTTTGATAATTACCGAGGTTCTGCCAAGCGACACGTATAGAGTGACTCAGTTAAGCGAAAGAACCAGTGGACGGTTCTACACGACAACGGCCCATATCAGTCAACTGAAGTCTTGGCACAGTGAAGAAGATGATTCAGCTACAGAAGAAAGTCCGGACGAGGAGCCAGAAGTAGAGGATACCCCCCGACGCAACCCACGACGTTCCTGCAACGCAAGGTTCAATCGAGGACGATTGAAATCCAGGAATGGCCGAATGTAGGCGCCATCCCGACCAGAGAGCCACAGATAAACAGATTATAAACGCACAGAATATAGAATCCGAGCTCCCCAGTAGAAGGAATACCCGGAAGACGACGGTACTCTCTGTTATATGTGTTGTTCACTATTATGATTTTGTTTTAATAAACGCTACTAAATTATTTCATTGGATCCTCTCTTTCTTTTTCCCAGTAAGAAACGCCTACGGAAGCCAACACTACGTACAGTTAAACCTGTCTATAGCGCCCCCTCTTGGAACTCACCAAAATAGGATGTTATAGAGAGGGGGTGCTATAGACACGGAACGTTTAATGTAAATCGCATCGTACTACGTACAGTTAAACCTGTCTATAGCGCCCCCTCTTGGAACTCACCAAAATAGGGGACTATAGACAGGTCACTTCTAATGTAAAATGTTTACATTTTAATGTTTAAAATCGGGCGCTATAGAGAGGAAGGCGCTATTTAGAGGGGGAGCTATAGACAGATTTAACTGTATTCTCTTCACAATTTAATAATATCCACAAACAATCCATGGCTAAGTTTCAATACTATTTTTATTTCTCTAGATTTTTCAGAGGCCAACATGCCCTTCAACAGTTTTCCTGTCGAAGGAAACGTTGGGGGATGAAATTCAGGGATGAACATATATTCTATGATTGTAGGTTTTACCTCGTTCTACCATCTTCAAAACTTATGTCCACAGTTTACTTAAATACCATAACAAATATTCCCCTACAGTATCATATGTATATGGGGGTCGGTGGAAGGATTGTCTAAACCGTTGGTTTTCGACCGCTACGACCCGGATTCGATTCCCGCATTGGGCACTTTTTTATGTTTAAAAAAATGCTCCAATGGCCCCCGATTCTTGCAAAAATTCAACCCCACCAGCGAGTGCAAGTAACTCGGCTCTGGCACATTTGTATGTGCAAAGTCGAACTGCTTTTCACATGTGTAGACATGTGGCGCACTTACAGTAAAAGTAGTCGCCTACTTCTACCCACCATGATTATCATGGCCTGTACCACGTGTACTAGGGATAAGCAAAAAAAAATCATATGTATAAACAAAATCGTCCAATACACAAGTTGAGCTCTAAAAAGTGGTATGGTAGATTAAACTGACGAAACCACTGGGAGAGTTAACCATTGATGATCCAGGATCTCCCAATATTTTTTCATCGTAGTAAGGACATTTAGAAGCTTGTTTCTATTTGAAAAATAACATTTCGTTCTTAATGGTTTCATTATTTATATATAGATGATGCTTTGTTGTATTATAACTCGTTCTTTTTTTTTTTCAAATTTAGAATGCATCAGATGGTTTATTTGAGACTAAACAAATTAACCGGCTTCTCCCGGGTATGAGGAACAAGTGGAATATGTAAATTAGTATTGTATCGGTCTAATTTGCATATCCCAAGCTTAAAACTATGCTAATGACTCCTTGTGACTTCATTCTATGGTGTAGTAGAGTTAAATTCGGGTACCGTATTGGTCAATATTTTGGAAAAGTATATATGATACAAACACACATAAACTTCATTTATTGGAGTATCTTTGAAGAATGCCATATTTAGTCTTTGTAAATCTTTTTATTGTATTCCTAACTATTTAAAAAAAATCGTCCTCTCTATCAGGATATTGATACCCCTAATAGAAAAGAGTTATAAGTACAAATTTGGCCTCTTTTTTTTATTTATTTCGTCTCAATTTACAGGTGTTGCATTCGAGCACAGCTCGCGAGTCACCTTGTCCTGGCTATTTACACAAGGGGTGGAGTAGAGGTGGTCCCCCCAGACCTTGCAGGAGGGCAGCTGTTGGGCAATGAGCTCTTAACTAAGCGTCAGGGCCGGGTCATCGGAATCGGGGATTGGTATCTCCTTTATTTTTTAGAATATCTTGTATTGTTGGATTATTTGAATTTTGAATTTGAAGGTATAATTTGTTAACGGAAGTTTGGTACATATCTTCTAGATCGGGTTGGTTCAAGTCCTCCTTCAGTATCTTGTTGTGGCCTCCTTTCTTAAACTAAAAAGCTGATATACCCTTACTGAGAACCAAAATTTAAAGAGTTGGTCAATGGTCAAAATTATTTTTATTTTTTTTTACACTCATAGACAAAATTTAAGGATGTTTTGCCTTTCAGCATGTATATCTGTATTTATATAATAACTCTGAAATATATCACAGTAACCTTTATTGAAGACATAGAGATAAAAGTGAAAAAAAAATTGTCTGTCTTCTTCTTTAGAAAAAAAAAATAGATGACCGGCGACATGAAAAACTTTCCAATTCCTTAAATTTTGTCTATATGAGTGTATATCCCCATAAATTCTCACATGGGTGTTTGCTTCCAGGAACCATGTGCTCGAGATTCACCGGTCCACTGGAATTGATGACATCGGTCCTGTCAAATGGAGTTTGGCGCTCTGTTTGCTGATGGTGTTTCTCATGGTCTACTTTGCCCTGTGGAAGGGAGTCAAGAGTACAGGCAAGGTCAGTAGATCCACGCTAGTACGATGTAATAACATAATACGATGAAAATTAGTACGAAGACGAAGAGTATACCTGTTTTATTATTAGAAAATCATATACACGTATATTTCAAGCTTTTGAAATTCGAATTCCTTCGACTGGTATAATTCTGATTAATATAGTAGCGTAGAAACCAAGTCTTTGTATATCTAGTGATGTGAAAGTATTTATTGATGACGTCACCACGACCAGTCGACAAATATCAACCAAACTATCTACAGCTAGAGAATATTGAGTAAGCAAACTAGGTAACTAAATGATGATTTTACAAATATAAAGTAATAAATTTTGAAAATAGAGCAATACATAAATAAATCTTTAATTAAAAAGGGATATATTGGATCAAAATACCATTTATTTTACCAATATTTCAGTTGGCTGAACTCCAACCATTATCAATCGGTACGTAGCGCTGAGTTTGTTGTTGACACACACATAAATATGTTATAATACCTTGATAAAGGTTGGCGTTCAGCCAACTGAAATATTAATAAAATAAATGATATTTTGATCTAATATATGCCTTTTCAATAAAAAAAACAATAATAAATCTGTTTCCAAATATTTTCATTGAATAATTAAATTAAATAATAATTTTTTTTCTCCGCCACAAAATTGTTATCCTAATTATCAGAGAAACATATAAATATGAAAACTTCAGTTCTATTTGAATATAAAAATAACTAAAAAGATTAAATGGATTGTAAAGATAGCGTGAACGTATTTATATATGATAAAACAAACAGACAGACTGGACGGTGTGTTCCAGGCGGTATGGGTAACGGCCACATTACCTTACGTTGTCCTGTTCATCCTTCTGGGACGTGGGGTGACACTCCCCGGCTCCTGGGAAGGGATTCGATTCTATCTCTCCCCGGACTGGGGAAAGCTGCTCGAGACCCAGGTGTGGATCGACGCTGCAACTCAGATCTTCTTCTCCCTGGGGCCGGGGTTTGGAACTCTGCTGGCTCTTTCCTCCTACAACCACTTCCACAACAACTGCTACAGGTGGGTAGCTCTCTGTGGACAGCATGGATGGCTTGTAGTGGTGGTTCGGTGACTATATACATTACATGTGTGGGTTACTGACTTACAACTATTATCTACTGTAATGGTAGCTTACATATAACAATGGTTTACTAGTTCTAACTAAGCAACAAGATACATATAATCTAGAAATGATAGCTTATATAAAACAATGGTTACCTAGTTAAACAAAGCAACAAAATACTTACAACAATGTATCAGGTGTAGGTTACAAACTAAGACTATAATCTAGAAATGGTAGCTTACATATAACAATGGTTTACTAGTTCTATCAAGGCAACAAGATACATACAACAATGCCTTAGATGGGCTACAAACTTACAACAATGGAGCAGTTAGATTAAAAACCTACAACTATAATCTAGAAATGGTAGCTTCTTCACACAACAATAAGAACTTAGTTTTAACTACAAGATACTTACAACATAATAGATCGGGTATGTTACAAACTTACAACAATATATCAGGTAGATTACAAACTTTTAACAATGGATCAGGTAGGTTACAAACTTACAACAATATATCAGGTAGATTACACACTTTTAACAATGGATCAGGTAGGTTACAAACTTACAACAATGTCTCAGGTAGGCTAGAAACTTGCAACAATGCCTCAGGTAGGTTACAAACTTACAACTGGACAAGACACCACTACCACAAACTTACAACAATGAATCAGGTAGGTTACAAACTTTTAACAATGGATCAGGTAGATTACACACTTTTAACAATCAGGTAGGTTACAAACTCTCAAATAATGGCAACAGGCGGGTCACAAACTTACAACAATGGCTACAGGTGGGACACAAAATTACAACAATAGCTACAAGTGGGTCGCAAACTTACAACAATAGCTACAACTGGGTTTCAAACTTACAACAATAGTTACAGCTGGGTCACAAACTTACAATAATAGTTACAGGTGAGAGACACAAACACACTTACAACAATGGTTACAGGTAGGTCACAAACACTTACAAAAATAGTTACAGGTAGGTCTCAAACACACACACACACACTTACAACAATGGCTCAAACTTACAACAATAATTACAGCTAGGTCACAAACTTACAACAATAGTTACAGGTAGGTCACAAACACACACACTTACAACAATAGTTACAGGTAGGTCACAAACACACTTACAACAATAGCTACAAGTGGGTTACAAACTTACAACAATAGTTACAGCTGGGTCACAAACTTACAATAATAGTTACAGGTGAGACAAACTTTTTTTTTACAACAATAGTTACAGGTAGGTCTCAAACTTACAACAATGGCTACAGGTAGGTCACAAACTTACAACAATGGCTACAGGTAGGTCTCAAACTTACAACAATAGTTACAAGTGGGTCACAAACTTACAACAATTCTAACAGGTTGGTCACAAACTTACAACAATGGCTACAGGTTGGTAACAAACTAATAATAAATGGCTACAGGTTGGTCACAAACTTACAACAATGGCTACAGGTTGGTCACAAACTAACAACAATGGCTACAGGTTGGTCACAAGCTAACAACAATGGCTACAGGTGGAACACAAACTTACAATAAATGGCGCAAATCATCAGCAACATTCAGTGTCAATATCAGGAGATGTGTTTTCTATATAATAAATAGAATTGAATTCATATTCTGCAATCTTGGATTGTAAACCAAGTAGTTACCAGGAGTGCATTCAATGGAGCGTAGAGGAAAAGACAAACAGAATGATGCAAGAGCCAAACTGGGTTTTATTTGCGTTACATTACGCAGAGAAAGGGAGGGAGGTCTGTAAATTCGAGGAACATAGATCGGATCCTGACTGGTTGCCACTTCAGAGGATTTTGACGGTTCAGAGAGATTGCATAGCAGTGTTGTCTGGAAAAATTTGTGCAGAATCTTCGATTTAAATACATTCTAGCTGGATGGTATTCCAATGTTCTGGGCGGGACTATTCGTCCTTTCGGCTGAGATAGCTGGAAATGTATCCTGGCTTCAGTTTCTAGTCTTGTTTCCTTTCTCTGCGTCGCTTTATTGAATATCTCAATGTGATACAGAGATGAGATTAGACTGTACATTATATGACATATTGTCGCGATGAAAAATAATTAACTAGGTCTTCGAATTACTTTAAATATTTATTTAATGAGTTATATGCGATATTTTAAATATAAAATAAGGGTTACTATTTACATGAGCCAAATCGACCCAGCCGTTAGAGCAAGAGGGGAGAACTGAGATCTTTCCTCCTTTTCCGTGGCGCCACTGTTTACCCACCGGTCCGTCCAGTCCAGATAAGAGGGAATACCAGGAAACTCTGTCCTCCTGACAATATTGAAAACAAAAAAAAAAGAATATCCTGATCGCTAAAAATTATCATTTTATGAGCGCCATCTAGTGGAACAAAAATCAACTAAACGTCGATTTAGGTTTGTTCCATAATATTTGGCGAACCTATTTTCTTGATAAATCAATAAAAGCTAACATCGTACGTATTTCGGACTGTTGACCTTCGTCAACGTAGGCTGTACCTCAACAACCATAAATGGGGCTCAAGAGACTTCCTGAGAAATCAATAAATGGGTAGTTAAGGCTAAATTTGCATAATTATGCTATTAGAATAAAAGGAATCGAAGGATATCATTGCTAAGAATAGACCGAAGGTAAAAGCAAATTTGTTCTCTTAGCAATAATTAAGATAAACATGTGAAAAAAAAGTGATTTAAAAAAAGAGGAAAACCCTTTGTGTTAAAAGTCAAACTGTGTTATCCAGTCATTTTATCTCAGTTATCTAACTGATACAGTTTTTTACAGTACTTCAACATACTTAATAGCGATCCTGTCTCCCTATTAGCTAGCTTGCACCAAGCTGATGAATGCCAACAGCCCGAAAAACGTACGTAGTTAGCTTTTCTTGCTCAATCAAGAAGATGGTATTTGTCCAATTCTGTAATAATTGAAAAAAATATCAACCATTAGTTGATATTTATTCCGATAGATGGCGTAAGCCATCAAACAACTTTTAATTACACGATCAAGAAAATGGTAAAGATAGAGGCTGCCTGGCCGACATTCATAGTTCTTGAAATTAAAGATACTTCGGCCAGTATAAATCTTCATATAAAAATATTTATACTGGCTGAAGTATCTTTAATTTTAAGTACGATCAGGAAAAAGCTATTTCTTCTTAATTCTCGCTATTAGACAAGTTCCATTTATAAGCAAGAAAGTCAAAGACAAACTAAATTCCCTGCAGTATAATATTGTAAAACACTGCATACAGGCCTATACCACAACATCGTCAAACTGTACACATATACTAACACAAATACCAAAACTCGCAGATTACATAGAATCCAACATATTGAAAAATTAAATAGGCTACAATAGATTTTATTTATCAAGCATAAAATAAATTCATTATAAAGGACTGCGGCGTATGATTATAAAACAACACTTAAAGTTTCACCGCATAAGTTTCTTTTTTGTGAAAATCAACATTTATTTCAAAGAGAAATATTTACTATTTCTAACTTTTTTGGATGAAGTATGAAAGGATGAAAATATGAAGAGTAATGGCGAACGGAAAAAAAAAATAAAAAAATAAAAAAAATACGTCCAGGGTAGCCTAGTGGACATGGCATCTGCCCGGTAAGCGGAACGTTGTGGGTTCGATTCCCGCCCCTGGACACTTTTATTTTTCCGTTCGCCATTACTCTTCATATTTTCACCCTTTCATACTTCATCCAAAAAAGTTAGAAATAGTAAATATTTCTCTTTGAAATAAATATTGATTTTTCACAAAAAAGAAACTTATGCGGTGAAACTTTAAGTGTTGTTTTATAAAATAAATTGCTAACTATAATGAAAGAAAATTACAGGAATACTATGAAGAATCCAACAATAATTTCAAACGTTTTTTTCATCTCCACAAAAATATTAAAATTTGTCAAATCAAATTTCTACAATGTTCAATTCTTTATGGGTCATGGTAACTTAAAATCATATCTCTTTAGAATTAGAAAAATAGATTCACCCAGATGCTCTTGTAGAACGTAAACCCCCGAATATAAATACCTGTTCTTGTGTGATGTGGATTTGTGTGTTTGCAGAGATGCCATCTTTACAAGTACTGTGAACTGTATGACAAGTTTCCTCGCTGGGTTTGTCATCTTCTCCGTGCTGGGCTACATGGCACATGTCCTCCACCGAGATGTGGGGTCCGTGGCGGCCGATGGTGGGTTTAGTCATGGTCCAGGTCACCCAGCCAATCAGGGCGTCCTCTCGTCTGGAACCTCCCGTTAAACCCCTTCTTCCACCAATTGAAATGCGAGACGGGTTTCTGATACCCGTTGAGGCGTGTTATTATTTGTATTTATTCACTGAGTTTTAAAATAAGACCCTTTTTTCTTTTCTTATTTTTCTCTTTTTAAAATCACACTTTTTTTTACGTCTCTCTCTTTCCCTCATAGAAAACAAAAAATGAAAATGAATTAACTTTTCGAGTTAAGAGTTCTTGACATATTTTATCTGTCATCTCATCTTTTTTTTTTTTTACAATGTATATTTCCTATCTATTTTCAAAATTGGAGTCAAAAGGTGATTCATTCAATGCATTTATGTAAAAAAAAAGGGGGAGAGATGGGAGTTTTACTGAATTTCTGAAAGTAAAAAAAAACATTTTATTTTTTCATCAAAATATTTCATAGATACAAAAGTACACTCTTTTTTTTTTTTATGATGCGCTAGCGCGCCATCTGTTATGAATATTCGAAACTATTATAGACGCGTAAGATTCTTTTAAAATTAAACAATTTCTACTGCCCTTACTGCAATGGAAAAATTAATGGGAGGACCTGACTCATCAGTGGTGAACCCTCCCAGCGGTTTCGCCAGTTTAATCTAACACTCTTTTTTATATAAATATTTTCAGTGTTTTATAAAGTGTGTGTGAGAATTTTTCAAATATTTTAAGATATTTGATTTTATATTGTTGAAACACTGTGTAAAAGAAAGAGTTATTTAATCATATTTAATAGTTCCATTACTATCACTAATGTATATATCAAGAAAAAGGCATCTCCTTATCGTGCAACTGAAAGTTGCTGATGGCTTGCGCCATCTATCGGAATAAATATCAACTATTCTCGTTGATTTTTAATTCTTCCAGAATTGGTCAAATACCCATTCTTGATTAATCAAGAGAAGCTAACCACGGACGCGTTTCGGGCTGTTGGCCCTCATCAGCGTGGTGCAAGCTGTACCTCAACGACCAAAAATAAATTGGTCATTCAGGCATCCTGAAAAATCATGAAACGGGTAGTTAAGGCCAGAATTGCGTGAGACCGCTACACAATGTGAAAAAATAGTACAAATGTAATATTGTACTGGGATTTATACACCTTTTCCCAGTACAATATCACATTTGTACTATTTTTTAATATATATATGTTATATAAAAAAAATAGTTTTCCGGCTGATTTTAATTATATTTAGGATTATGCTATGGTAATGCAGTGGTGGTTAAAAATCTTGAAAGTATAATGAATGAAATAGTTTTGATCAGAGATTGCTTTAATTTGAACTAAAGGGAATTACATAAAAAACATAATTTTATAAAAAGTACTGTCTGGCTTAAGGCGAGTAGAACAAGGAAAACAAAAGATTATTTACATAATGTACAAACGGTTTGAGCCGGCCATCGGGAAAAATTGTTGAATCTTCACAAATGTAAATATATATAAACCAATAAAAACTTCTTAGGTATTAAATCAATGTCACATATTAATCAAAATATTAATTTTTGAGATACATTTTCATTTAGCAATTCGACTTAATTATGGCCGGTGCTCGAGTAAACAAGATGGTAAATTTAGAAGCAGGCCATCGGGAAACAACAACAATGGATTTTTATAGGGGAAGTGTAACCTCTGGCGGTCGATTTAACGGAGTATTTGAATCTATGAAATATAATTTTAAATGAGAATAATATTTTAATATAACATATATATGTCATTACATATTCATCCCTGACTTATAATTTAATATCAACAAACCCTCTCCAGGGTTAAATTTCTTGTACCATTTTTATTTCTCTAGATTTCAAGTTAACATGCCCTTCAACAGAAGCACCTAGAAGTATAACTTTCAGCTAACTATACCCGTTTTCAGTTAGCTGGAAGTTATACTTCTAGGTGCTCCTGTTAAAGGACATATTAGCTCGAAACTATAGAAATAAAAATGGTGTAAGAAACTTAACACTGGATTTCTTGTTGATATAGTGAGATGCAAATAAGAAGTATGCAAATTTTGACCATTATAAAAAGAAAAGGTAAATTTGATAATACCGTTGCCAGTTAGTTATTTTTGTATTTTGTTCGGAGAAACAATAAAGCTTTTGAAACAATGAATCTTTTAAAACAATGAAGCTTTTGAAACAATAAAGCTTTTGAAACAATAAATCTTTTGAAACAATAAAGCTTTTGAAACAATGAAGCTTTTGAAACAATGAAGCTTTTGGAACAATGAAGCTTTTGAAACAATAAAGCTTTTGAAACAATGAAGCTTTTGAAACAATGAAGCTTTTGAAACAATAAAGCTTTTGAAACAATGAAGCTTTTAAAACAATGAAGCTTTTAAAACAATAAAGCTTTTGAAACAATGAAGCTTTTGAAACAATAAAGCTTTTGAAACAATGAAGCTTTTGAAACAATAAAGCTTTTGAAGCAATGAAGCTTTTGAAACAATGAAGCTTTTGAAACAATAAAGCTTTTGAAACAATAAAGCTTTTGAAACAATGAAGCTTTTGAAACAATAAAGCTTTTGAAACAATGAAGCTTTTGAAACAATAAAGCTTTTGAAACAATGAAGCTTTTGAAACAATAAAGCTTTTGAAACAATGAAGCTTTTGAAACAATAAAGCTTTTGAAACAATGAATCTTTTGAAACAATAAAGCTTTTGACACAAAATCTTTTGAAACAATGAAGCTTTTGAAACAATAAAGCTTTTGAAACAATGAAGCTTTTGAAACAATGAAGCTTTTGAAACAATAAAGCTTTTGAAACAAAGAAGCGTTTGAAACAATAAAGCTTTTGAAATAATGAATCTTTTGAAACAATAAAGCTTTTGCTCTCACAGACTTTGAGTTATTTACCATTCCTTATCTACAGCTGGTGGAGATGTTGGATAGGAATGCTGTTATAGATTTACTCCACCATAAAATAGGAATATAAACCATAGCAATGCGTTTCGTGCAAAGTGCAAGCTTTCGGATCTTTACAATCCTTCTATAGCCATAGAGCCGAAAGCTTGCATTTTGCACGAATAAAGAAACGCATTGATATATTCTTATTTTATACTTTATAGTATACCATATAAAAACCTTAAAATTTCAAAATGGACTAAAAAACCTTCAATAACTTCTTGAAATGCAATAGTGAGGAAGCTTCTCCGGAACATATCATGCTCAGAACTGACAATAGAGGACCTATTTTCAGGCCTATAACTACCATCGCAAAATTGGAGAGGAGTGGACTTCAGGAATTAGTTTAAACATGGAGATAAGCACCACCACCACCATACTTTAGAGCACACTTTTCTCTTCTAATTAACTTTATTAACATTCTATAACACGATATACATTTCTAACATCATAACAAATTGGCTATATACAAGGAGAAAAGAGAAAAAACAAACATACAAAAGTAATTCTCTCGAAATTTCCTTCCCTCTCTTACCCAGTTCAAAAGATAGTTGTATATATACGAGTATTATATATTGACCTCAGTTTCATTTTTCGCCGTGAATTACAGAACGGAGTTCGCAAGTGGACACGTTCA
>CP092873.1:79501442-79526945 GCA_030710605.1 Cordylochernes scorpioides
TACTTCGCCCTGTGGAAGGGAGTCAAGAGTACAGGCAAGGTCAGTAGATCCACGCTAGTACGATGTAATAACATAATACGATGAGAATTAGTACGAAGATGAAGAGTATACCTGTTTTATTATTAGAAAATCATATACACGTATATTACAAGCTTTTGAAATTCGAATTCCTTCGACTGGTATAATTCTGATTAATATTGTAGCTTATAAATCAAGTCTTTGTATATCTGAAGGTGTGAAAGTATTTATTGATGACGTCACGGCGACTAGTCGACAATTATTAACAAATTAACCAAACTATCTACAGCTAGAGAATATCGAGCAAGCAAGCTAGGTAACTAAATAATGATTTTACAAATAAAAAATAATAAATTTTGAAAATAGAGCAATCCATAAATAAATCTTTAAATAAAAAGGCATATATTGGATCAAAATATTATTTATTTTACCAATATTTCAGTTGGCTTAACGCCAACCTTTATCAATCGTTACGTAGCGCTGAGTTTGTTGTTGACACACATTAATATGTTATAATACCTTGATAAAGGTTGGCGTTCAGCCAACTGAAATATTGGTAAAATAAATGATATTTTGATCTAATATATGCCTTTTAAATAAAAAAACAATAATAAATCTGTTTCCAAATATTTTCATTGAATAATTAAATTAAATAATGAATTATTTCTCCGCCACAAAATTGTTATCCTAATTATCAGAGAAACATATAAATATGAAAACTTCAGTTCTATTTGAATATAAAAATAACTAAAAAGATTAAATGGATTGTAAAGATAGCGTGAACGTATTTAAATATGATAAACAAAGCAGACAGACTGGACGGTATGTTCCAGGCGGTGTGGGTAACGGCCACATTGCCCTACGTTGTCCTGTTCATCCTTCTGGGACGTGGGGTGACACTCCCCGGCTCCTGGGAAGGGATTCGATTCTATCTCTCCCCGGACTGGGGAAAGCTGCTCGAGACCCAGGTGTGGATCGACGCTGCAACTCAGATCTTCTTCTCCCTGGGGCCGGGGTTTGGGACTCTGTTGGCCCTGTCCTCCTACAACCACTTCCACAACAACTGCTACAGGTGGGTAGCTCTCTGTGGACAGCATGGATGGCTTGTAGTGGTGGTACGGTGATTGTACATTATATGTGTGGGTTACACACTTACAACTATTATCTATTGTAATGGTAGCTTACATATAACAATGGTTTACTAGTTTCTAACTAAGCAACAAGATACTTACAACAATGTATCAGGTGGGTTACATACTTACAACTATAATCTATTGTAATGGTAGCTTACATATAACAATGGTTCACTAGTTCTAACTAAGCAACAAGATACTTACAACAATGTTCAGGTGTAGGTTATAAACTTACAACAATGGAGCAGGTAGGTTACAAACTTACAACAATGATTCAGGTGTAGGTTACAAACTTACAACAATGGAGCAGGTAGGTAACAAACTCATAACTATTATCTATAAATAATAGCTTACATATAACAATGGTTTACTAGTTTTATCTGAGCAAAAAGATTCTTACAACAATGTATCAGGTGAGTTACAAACTTACAACAATGGAGCAGGTAGGTTACAAACTCATAACTATTATCTATAAATAATAGCTTACATATAACAATGGTTTACTAGTTTTATCTGAGCAACAAGATTCTTACAACAATGTATCAGGTGAGTTACAAACTTGAAACAATAGTTTTCAGGTAGGTTAAAAACTCATAACTATAATCTATAAATGGTGTAGCTTTTTCATACAACAATGAGAACCTAGTTTTAAATAAGCAACAAGATACTTGAAACTATGTCTCTGGTAGGTTATAAACACGCAATAATAGTTCAGATGGATTGCAAACTTACAATAATGGATCAGGTAGGTTACAAACTTACAACAATGAATCAGGTAGGTTACACACTTACAATAATGGATCAGGTCGGTTACAAACTTACAGCAATGAATCAGGTAGGTTACAAACTTACAACAATGAATCAGGTAGGTTACAAACTTACAACAATGAATCAGGTAGGTAGCAAACTTACAACAATGGATCAGGTAGGTTACAAACTTACAACAATGAATCAGGTAGGTTACAAACTTACAACAATGAATCAGGTAGGTTACAAACTTACAACAATATCTCAAGTAGTATGCAAACTTACAACAATGGATCAGGTAGGTTGCAAACTTACAACAATGGATCAGGTAGGTTACAAACTTAGAACAATGAATCAGGTAGGTTACCAACTTACAACAATGAATCAGGTAGGTTACAAACTTACAACAATGAATCAGGTAGGTTACAAACTTATAACAATGGATCGGGTAGGTTACAAACCTATAACAATGGATCAGGTAGGTTATAAACCTACCACAATGGATTGGGTAGGTTATAAACATATAACAATGGATCGGGTAGGTTATAAACATATAACAATGGATCAGGTAGGTTATAAACATATAACAATGGATCGGGTAGGTTATAAAACTACAACAATGGATCACGTAGGTTATAAACATATAACAACGGATCGGGTAGGTTATAAACATATAACAATGGATCGGGTAGGTTATAAACATATAACAATGGATCGGGTAGGTTATAAACATATAACAATGGATCGGGTAGGTTATAAAACTACAACAATGGATCACGTAGGTTATAAATATATAACAATGGATCGGGTAGGTTATAAACATATATCAATGGATCGGGTAGGTTACAAACCTACAACAATGGATAGGGTAGGTTATAAACATATAACAATGAATCAGGTAGGTTACAACATTTTAACAATGGGTCAGGTAGGTTACAAACTCTCAAAAATTGGCAACGGGCTGGTCACAAACTTACAACAATAGTTACAGATTGGTCACAAACTTGCAAAAATATTTATTGAGAGGTCACAAACTTACAACAATAGTAACAGGTGGTACACAAACTTACAATAATAGTTACTAGTTACAGGTTGGTCACAAACTTACAATAATAGTTACTAGTTACGGGTTGGTGTCACAAACTTACAATAATAGTTACTAGTTACGGGTTGGTGTCACAAACTTACAACAATGGCTACAGGATGGTCACAAACTTACAACAATGGCTACAGGTTGGTCACAAACTTACAACAATGGCTACAGATTGGTCACAAACTTACAACAATGGCTACAGTTGGTCACAAACTTACAACAATGGCTACAGGTTGGTCACAAACTTACAACAATGGCTACAGGTTGGTCACAAACTTACAACAATGGCTACAGGTGGAACACAAACTTACAATAAATGGCGCAAATCACCAGCAACATTCAGCTAAATATCAGGAAATGTGGTTTCTATATATAATAAATAGAAATCGAATTCACATTCTGCAATCTTGTATTGTAAACCAAGTATTTAGCAGGAGTGCATTCAAGGAAGTGTAGAGGAAAAGACAAACAGAATGATGCAAGAGCCAAACTGGGTTTTAATTCCGTTACATTACGCAGAGAAAGGGAGGGGGGTCTGGAAACATGAGGAGCAGAGATCGGAACCTGGCTGGTTGCCACTTCAGAGGATTTTGACGGTTCAGAGAGATTGCATGACAGCGTTAGCTGGAAAAATTGTGTAGAATCTTCGATTTAAATACATTCTAGCTGGATGGTATTCCAATGTTCTGGGCGGGACTATTCGTCCTTTCGGCTGAAATAGCTGGAAATGTATCATGGCTTCACAGTTTCTAGTCTTGTTTCCCTTCTCTGCGTCGCTTTATTGAACATCTCAATGTGATACAGAGGTGAAATTAGACTGTACATTATATGACATATTGTCGCGAGGAAAAGTAATTAACTAGACCTTCGAATTACTTTAAATATTTATTTAATGAGTTATATGCGAGATTTTAAATATATAAAATAAGAGTTACTATTTACATGAGCCAAATCGAACCAGCCGTTAGAGCAAGAGGGGAGAACTGAGATCTTTCCTCCTTTTCCGTGGCGCCACTGTTTACCCCGACCGGTCCTGTCCAGATAAGAGGGAATACCAGGAAACTCTGTCCTCCTGACAATATTGAAAACAATAAAAAGAATATCCTGATCGCTAAAATGATCATTTTATGAGCGCCATCTAGTGGAACAAAAATCAACTAAACGTCGATTTAGGTTTGTTCCATAATATTTGGCAAACCTATTTTCTTGATAAATCAATAAAAGCTAACATCGTACGTATTTCGGACTGTTGACCTCGTCAACGTAGGCTGTACCTCAACGACCATAAATGGGGCTCAAGAGACTTCCTAAAAAATCAAGAAATGGGTAGTCAAGGCTAAATTTGCATAATTACGCTATTAGAATAGAAGGAATTGAAAGATATCATTGCTGAGAATAGACCGAAGGTAAATGCAACTTTGTTCTCTTAGCAATAATTAAGATAAACATGTGAAAAAAGTGGATTAAAAAAAGAGGAAACCCCTTTATGTTGAAAGTCAAACTGTGTTATCCAGTCATTTTATCTCAGTTCTCTAACTGATATAGATTTTTACAGTACTTTAACATAATTAATAGCGTTCTTGTCTCCCTATTAGCTAGCTTGCACTAAGCTGATGAATGCCAACAGCTCGAAACAAGTACGTAGTTAGCTTTTCTTGCTCAATCAAGAACAGGTATTTGTCCAATTCTGGAATAATTGAAAAAAATCAACTATTAGTTGATATTTATTCCGATAGATGGCGTAAGCCATCAAACAGCTTTTAATTTCACGATCAAGAAAATCGTAAAGATAGAGGCTGCCTGGCCGGCATTCATAGTTCTTAAAATTAAAGATACTTCGGCCAGTAAATCTTTTTATAAAAAGATTTATATTGGCTGAAGTATCTTTAATTTTAAGTACGATTAGGAAAAGCTATTTCTTCTTAATTCTCGCTATTAGATAAGTTCCATTTATAAGCAAGAAAGCTAAAGACAAACTAAATTCCCTGCAGTATAATATTCTAAAACACTGCATACAGGCCTATACCACAACATCGTCAAACTGTACACATATACTAACACAAATACCAAAACTCACAGATTACATAGAATCCAACATATTGAAAAATGAAATAGGCTACAATAGATTTAATTTATCAAGCATAAAAGAAATTGCTAACTATAATGAAAGAAAATTACAGGAATACTATGAAGAATCCAACAATAATTTCAAACGTTTTTTTCAACTCCTCAAAAATATTAAAATTTGTCAAATCAAATTTCTACAATGTTCAATTCTTTATGAGTTATGGTAACTTAAAATCCTATCTCTTCAGAATTAGAAAAAATAGATTCACCCAGATGCTCTTGTGTAGCGTAAACTCCCGAATATACCTGTTCTTGTGTGATGTGGATTTGTGTGTTTGCAGAGATGCCATCTTTACAAGTACTGTGAACTGCATGACAAGTTTCCTCGCTGGGTTTGTCATCTTCTCCGTGCTGGGCTACATGGCACATGTCCTCCACCGAGATGTGGGGTCCGTGGCGGCCGATGGTGGGTTTAGTCATGGTCCAGGTCACCCAGCCAATCAGGGCGTCCTCTCGTCTGGAACCTCCCGTTAAACCCCTTCTTCCACCAATTGAAATGCGAGACGGGTTTCTGATACCCGTTGAGGCGTGTTATTATTTGTATTTATTCACTGAGTTTTAAAATAAGACCCTTTTTTTTTTCTTCTTTTTCTTTTTAAAATCACACTTTTTTTACGTCTCTCTCTTTCCCTCATAGTAAACAAAAATGAAAATGAATTAACTTTTCGAGTTAAGAGGTCTTGACATATTTTATCTGTCATCTCATCTTTTTTTTTTTTTTACAATGTATATTTCCTATCTATTTTCAAAGTTGGAGTCAAAAGGTGATCCATTCAATGCATTTATGTAAAAAAAAAAAGGGGGGGGGGAGTGTTACTGAATTTCTGAAAGTAAAAAAAACATTTTATTTTTTCATCAAAATATTTCATAGATACACAGGTACACTCTTATTTTTATTATGATGCATAGCACGTCATCTGTTATGAATATTCGAAACTATTATAGACACGTATGATTCTTTTGAAAATTAAACAATTTCTACTGTCCTTACTGTAATGGAAAAATTAATGGGAGGTCCTGGCTCATCAGTGGTGAACCCTCCCAGCGGTTTCGCCAGTTTAATCTAACACTCTTTTTTATATAAATATATTCAGTGTTTTATAAAGTGTGTGTGAGAAATTTTCAAATATTTTAAGGTATTTTATAAATATTGTTGAAACACTGTAAAATAAAGAGCTATTTAATCATATTTAATAGTTACATTACTACTATATATATGTTATATATATAAAAAAGAGTTTTCCTGCTGATTTTAATTATATTTAGGATTATGCTATGGTAATTCAGTCGTGGTTAAAATCTTGAAAGTATAATAATAAAAATAGTTTTGATCAGAGATTGCTTTAATTTGAACTAAAGGAATATACATAAAAAACATAATTTTATAAAAGTACTGTCTGGCTTAAGGCGAGTAGAACAAGGAAAACAAAAGATTATTTACATAATGTTCAAAAGATTTGAACCGGTCATCGGGAAACAACAACAATGAGTTTTTATATGGGAAGAGTGATCCTTGGCGGTCGATTAGCAGAGTATTTGAATCTATGAAATATATTTTAAATGAAAATAATATTTTAATAAAACATATATATGCCATTACACATTCATCCCTGACTTATAATTTAATATCAACAAACCCTCTCCAGGGTTAAATTTCTTACACCATTTTTATTTCTCTAGATTTCAGGTCAACATGCCCTTCAACAGAAGCACCTAGAAGTAAAACTTCAGCTAACTTTACTCGTCTTCAGTTAGCTGGAAGTTATACTTCTAGTTGCTCCTATTAAAGGACATATTAGCCCGAACCTAGAGTAATAAAAATGGTGTAAGAAACTTAACACTGGATTTCTTGTTGATATAGTGAGATGTAAATAAGAGGTATGCATATTTTGGCCATTAGTAAAGAAATGTCGAATTTAATAACACCGTTGTGTTTGAGTTATTTTTTAATTTTGTTCGGAGAAACAATAAAGCTTTTGAAACAATAAAGCTTTTTAAACAATGAATATTTTGAAACAATAAAGCTTTTGAAACAATGAATATTTTGAATCAATAAAGCTTTTTAAACAATGAATCTTTTAAAACAATGAAGCTTTTGAACAATAAAGCTTTTGAAACAATAAAGCTTTTGAAACAATAAAGCTTTTGAAACAATAAAGCTTTTGGAACAATGAATCTTTTGAAACAATAAATCTTTTGAAACAATGAAGCTTTTGAAACAATGAATCTTTTGAAACAATAAATCTTTTGAAACAATGAATCTTTTAAAACAATGAAGCTTTTAAAACAATGAAGCTTTTGAAACAATGAAGCTTTTGAAACAATGAAGCTTTTGAAACAATGAAGCTTTTGAAACAATGAAGCTTTTGAAATAATAAAGCTTTTGAAACAATGAGCTTTTGAAACAATGAAGCTTTTGAAACAATAAAGCTTTTGAAACAATGAAGCATTTGAAACAATAAAGCTTTTGAAACAATGAATCTTTTGAAACAATAAAGCTTTTGAAACAATAAATATTTTGAAACAATGAATCTTTTAAAACAATGAAGCTTTTGAAACAATAAAGCTTTTGAAACAATGAAGCTTTTGAAACAATAAAGCTTTTGAAACAATGAAGCTTTTGAAACAATAAAGCTTTTGAAACAATAAATATTTTGAAACAATGAATCTTTTAAAACAATGAAGCTTTTGAAACAATAAAGCTTTTGAAACAATGAAGCTTTTGAAACAATAAAGCTTTTGAAACAATGAGTCTTTTGAAACAATGAATCTTTTGAAACAATAAAGCTTTTGAAACAATAAAGCTTTTGAAACAATAGAGCTTTCGAAACAATAAAGCTTTTGAAATAATGAAGCTTTTAAAACAATAAAGCTTCTGAAACAATGAATCTTTTGAAACAATAAAGCTTTTGCTCTCACAGACTTTGAGTTATTTACCATTCCTTATCTACAGCTGGTGGAGATGTTGGATAGGAATTCTGTTATAGATTTACTCCACCATAAAATAGGAATATAAACCATAGCAATGCGTTTCGTGCAAAGTGCAAGCTTTCGGATATTTACAATCCTTCTATAGCCATAGAGCCGAAAGCTTGCATTTTGCACGAATAAAGAAACGCATTGATATATTCTTATTTTATACTTTATAGTATACCATATAAAAACCTTTAAATTTCAAAATGGACAAAAAATCCTTCAATAACTGCTTGAAATGCAATAGTGCGGAAGCTTCTCCGGAACATATCATGCTCAGAACTGACAATAGAGGACTTATTTTCCAGGCCTATAACTACCATCGCAAAATTGGAGAGGAGAGGACTTCAGGAATTGGTTTAACCATGGACACCACCACCAACACCAATACTTTATAGCACAATTTTCTCTTCTTATTAACTTCATTAATATCCTATAACACGATATCCCAAACTCAGGGATATTTGCGTCAATACATTTCTAACATCATATCAAATTGGCTATATACAAGGAGAAAGGAGAAAAAAGACAAACATACAAAAGCAATTCTCTCAAAATTTCCTTCCCTCTCTTTCCCAGTTCAAAAGATAGTTGTATATATATCTACAAAATTGATTGAAATTTTTATATGTACTTTTCTCATCTACGAATCCATGTAGCTGTCCGATGCCACCAATTTTCTTTCCCTATAATCCGAAAATTGTACATTCCAGAAGTAGATGTTTCGAGTCTGGAATTTCACCTTCGCAGAAGCATCCCGGTCCCTTCACCGTGCCGATTGTTGCCAAAAATTTCCCAAAATTTTCATGAATCATGTTTCATGATAAATTGGACATTATAAAAATCTGGATGAAAAAAAATAGAATTCTAACCACATTCGAATACTTCTAATACTCTTTCATATTGTCAAGAAGATCCATCCAGATAGGACACCTGTCAATCATCCCTGGACCCCGGGGGGGGACCACAGGTGTGAGGGGTTCTCGGAAGCTGATCTGCAAATAAGGAAAACGGGACGGTGGCTGACGACGCTCATTATTATTATCTTTACCTGGGATAAGTTGTTTTTATCATTTGACTCTCTCTCCCTATAAATACCTCTTGTAAATAATTTTATTGGAGAACTAAAAGGTAAATACCCTTTATAATAAATTAATTATTCCCAAATTTGCCCTTGCTTTATTTATCTCCGCGACAATATTATTGATGTCATGTTAGGTTTGTACCTGACTTTAATATCTTTATTGAGCTTGAATGCTGAACTCTTCAGGAAGCCTGTGATCTCGGATGTTTATGCAGGACCTGGCCTGGTGTTTGTGGTCTACCCCGAGGCCATAGCCACGATGCAAGGATCAGTGTTCTGGGCGGTCATCTTCTTTCTGATGTTGATCGCCTTGGGCCTCGATAGTACCTTCGGAGGACTGGAAGCTCTGCTCACTGGGCTCTGTGACGAATATCCGACTGTACTTCGGCGCCGTAGAGAGATCTTTGTGGCCGTTCTGCTGGTCGGGATCTTTGTCTGCGCTCTGCCCACCACTACCTACGTACGTACATCTTCATTACTCTACTACATAGACATCTTGTGAAAGGTCTAATACTCGAAAGCTTGAGTTTCATGTAAATTAATGTAATCAAATACACTTATAAACAAAACTTAAAGAAGTCGTACCTTTTAACATGTATATCGGTATTCAGACAATAATTCTGAAAGATATTACAGTGACCTTTATTGAAGACACACGAGATAACCAAGTTTAAACAATAATGCCCCAGTCTCTTTCAAAAAAAAAAAAATAGATGAACGTCGACATAAAAATATAAACTTTCTTAATTTCTAATGGGGATAATGTCAATATATTTTTCTTTAACAGAAATGCGAACTACATGCTTTAGAGAGAACAGAAAAGTTGTCTTAACTTTTCAATGGGAGGGTTCCTTGTCCATTTCCCCAATTCGATACGTAAACTAGCTCCACCTCACCGGAGTAGAGATTAAATTAGTTTAATTCTGAGTGATTGACTGGACGTGTCTATACCAGCTGATAGACAGAGCATGACTGTCTAAACAACCCACACACCACTACATCTCTAAGTGTAGACACTCCCTAAACCTATGGAAGCTTCTGGTATTTCTTTGAGGTGGTCTCTCATTGTGGAAGTTTGATTAAGTCATGGTAAGTCTTTTTTTTTTTTGTGTAATATTTTTACATCAACATTTGGGTCACAAGGCAAATGTTTCATTGTGTATTCTTTCATTTATATCGCAGATTCCCCAGTGTGTTGTTGTTTATTCCTCAAGTCGTTTAAACGATCTCCATTAGGTTCTATTGTCTCAGCTTTTCTATTATATGTAGACATCATGTAGAAGAAAGAGGGGTGCTGCTGGTCTGAAGACCTGGAAGTACCACTCAGTGTGACTTTGCTTCTTTTGGTCTCCTGACATGGAGCTGCTCCTATGGAGAACAGACAATTGATACATTAGCCGGGTACAGGGTGGCTCTACCAGGAGTTAAACTCCCAACATCCTGTGCTATCTGTTTACACTCCCTCCACTTTGAGGCTGTAGGATAGGGTTTTGGGAGGGGATTCCCCAGTATTTGCTGTGTATATTGTGTTGCATGTGTGTTGTTTTGTGTGTTATCTATTGGGATATGCGTTGCGTTGGTTGAGTATTATGTGTTGTGTTTGTTGTGTGCTATGTATTTGGTTATGTTCTATGTATGGTGTTTGTTATGTGTTTGGTTGTATTATATGTTTTATTATGTTTTGTGTTTTATGTACTTGTTTTACGTGTTACGTTTTGACTGTGAGTTATGTTGTGTGTTATAAATTGTGTTATGTGTTTGGTATTATTATATATTGTATTATATAAAATAAAAGGATTTTAAAAGCGCGAATGTTTCTTTTATACATAAAATGAACTTCTACTGTCCTTACTGCGATGAAAAAATATATTGGGAGGGCTTGGCTCATCAGTGGTGAACCCTCCCAGCGGTTTCGCCAATTTAATCCACCAGACCGCTTCTCAGAGCTCTAATACTGTATTGGATCATTCTGCTTTTATATGCTACACTGAAGGATGGAATCTTAGAAATGGTTTTCAAGTAAACTATGGACATAAGGTTATAGGACAGTAGAATTACATTCAAATATTTGCTTCGAGCAATGCTCTTCAGCAAACTATAAAGACAAGGCCATTAGGAATAAATTAACACAAAGCAATAACGCGCCATCTATACATATAAAATAAAAGGATTTTAAATCCTTTTATTTTATATGTATAGATGGCGCGTTATTGCTTTGTGTTAATATTGTATTATGTTATGTGTATTGTATGGGCTGTTTTATATGTTACGTATTTTACTATGAGTTATGTTATGCATTTTATATGTTGTGTTTTGTGTTATTTGTGACGTTTGTTGTGTTATGTGTTTTGTTATATTATATTTTATTATGTTTTGTGTGTATTGTATGTTCTGTTTTATATGTTACGTGCTTGATTATAAGTTATATTATGTGTGTATTGTGTGTTATTTATTAATATAGAGAAAATACTTCATAAACACCAAATAATTAAGCGATGATTAACTAATACTTAATTTTGTAATAACTGAAGATGACAGTTATCCCGCTATCGAAATGTCACTCTCCACAGACATCGAAATCTCATCCAAGTTTACTTGCTACGAGTAAATATTGTTGCATCATAATGTGTGCAACGTAATGTGTGTAAATAACCTTTATTTCTTGTATAATTCATTGCTCTAAAATGTAAATTTAAATAACTTTCACTCTCTCTCTCTCTCTAAAACTATAAATAATTTGTATATGTATATTTAAAAACTATGTACATAAAATAGATTAAACATTTACATGCAAATATCCACATAGGATATAGCGTGTGTTTTGTAATAAATAAATAATGTGTGTCAAAAATTTCCGTTCTTCCTTTTTTCTTATCTTCCATATGTCGGTCATTGTTACGTCTAGTACCACATGACTTACTGTCATATGATTGACGTCTCACAGTTCCTGCTAGATAAACTCTACATGGTCAATATAGCTTATCACTGAAGATATGGACAGACATCTTTATCCTAATTTTTGTTTCACCGAAAGGAGGAAAAAATCCAAACGTCTTCTCTAGATAAACCTGAACATTTATCCAATCTCATTTGTGACGGATATTTTCAAGAATATTTAGATCTAAAATATGTTAAGAAAAAAGAAAAAGACATCTCCTGATCGTGCAAATAAAAGTTGCTGATGGTTTGCGCCATCTGAATTGGTCAAATATCTTTCTTGATTGTAAAACGACGTTTGACAAATTTTACCGCAAATGTTTCTTTTGAACGAAAAATTCGTAATTTATTTTAAGGAGAAATAACGACTATTTCTATCCTTAGGGATGAAGTATGAAAGGATGAATTGTGAAGAGTAATGATGAAGGAAAAATGAAAGTGTCCAGGGATGGGAATCGAACCCACAGTGTTCTTCTTACCGGGCAGATGCCATGTCATCATTACTCTTCACAATTCATCCTTTCATACTTCATCCCTAAGGATAGAAATAGTCGTTATTTCTCCTTAAAATAAATTAGAATTTTTCGTTCAAAAGAAACATTTGCGGTGACACTTTGTCAAATGTCGTTTTACAATCATAAGCCGCATTATATTGTATTATAAATTATCTTTCTGGATTAATCAAGAATGGGTAATTTAGCCAATTCTGACACTCATCAAAAATCAACGAAGAGTTGATATTTATTCCGACAGATGGTGCAAGCCTATCAGCAACTTTTAGTTGTACAATCAGGAGATGGCTTTTTATTAATTTATCCAGCTGATGCACCGGTTCTGTCCTCCCAAGAGAACAACAGTCTTTGATTTCCAGACTTAAGTCTGGTCATCTACGGACAATGACTTTCCAGAATGGTTGCAAGGTTTTCCCACTATGTACTAAGTGCAATTCTCAGCCTGCAACCCCAAGACATATTATTGACTGTATTGACTCATCCATTGATGAGCTCTACTCTTCCCCAGCAGACACCATCAAAAGTTTCAAACTTTACAAGCTTGATACCTTAATATGATTGAGTGGAGATGAGAAAGAAGAAGATCCAGCTGATCCCAGTATAATTTCACTTTTTTACTATTTTTTTTCACTCTAATGTGATGCTGCAGTAAAAGATAGTTGTTATTAAGGTAAACCTAGACCAAGCAGGTCAAACTCAAATCCTAACACGGGCCAAATAAAAAAGTAATAAGATTATGTGGGCCGCAAAAAAAGAAAACAAGTAATTAAATTTTTATAGTAATATTTATGTAGGTTTATTTTAAAAAATACTAATAAGAAAAAAGAAATTAAAGTTAATATTTTCTCCCTGATATTTGGCATCTCTTTTCTGCTACCATCTTTTCCTACATGGCGATGTACATACGTTATGTATATAGGTATAATATTATCAAAACTTACGACTTATGTATGGCGACCAGGGGTTCGTTATTAATAAATAAATTATGTATAATTACAATTTTTAAAAATTAGGCTACAAATTTTTATTATTATTTTTTAAATTTATAATTTTTTTAAATTAAAATATATTGTCTGGTGGGCCGCAAATTTATTCGTTGTGGGCCGCATGAGGCCCGCGGGCCGCGAGTTTGACATGCTTGACCTAGACAAATCCAAACAGTTCCTGTTGATGTTAAACTGAACTATTGTTAATAGGGAGGAAATAAGACAAACCTCAGCAGTTCTTCACAATTATATTACGATGCACTAGCGCGCCATCTGTTATGAAAATTAGAAACTATTTTAGACGTGTAAGATTCTTTTTGAAATTAAACAATTTCTACTGCCCTTACTGAAATGGATTTACTTGCAATCCCATTAATTTTTCCATTGCAGTAAGGGCAGTAGAAATTGTTTAATTTCAAAAAGAATCTTACGCGTCTAAAATAGTTTCAATTTTCATAGTTCTTAACAATACCAATCTCTGAGCTGTTTCAAATAGAGTCAAAATAAGTTGTTAGCAAAATGATGAAATCATACAAAACTGTTATAATAAGACCAATAGAGAGCCACAACTAGGATATTGTTAATAGAACCAAACTAAGACAAAACTAAATTCTTTTTACTGGGGATCAATTGTAATGTTTTTGAAAGGAATAAAGAGAAAAAACTGATAGAAGAGAAAAATTGCCCTAAAGTATGAAATAAGATTATAAATAGTAGCAATGCGTTTCTTTATTTGTGTAAAGTGCAAATCTTCGGATCTTTATCATCTTTCTACAGGCATTGCGGCTTTGTCTATAGAAGGATAGTAAAGATCCGAAAGCTTGTACTTTACACAAATATAGAAACGCATTGCTACTATATGTATTCTTATTTCAGCCAAAACTAAGATATTTATAATAGAATTTGGGATTTTTTGAAACTGCTAAAGACACAAAACTAAGATGTTTTTTAAAAAGGATAAAATAAATTGTTAGGATCCAAATTTGATTGGTCTTCCATTGAAGCTCATCTATGATGGTTACTTTACGTGGAGCCACAGAACAAAGATGACAATCATAGTCGTGCAGGGAGGGAACTATCTGGTGACTCTGCTGGACGCCTATGGCACTTCTATGTCCGTGCTCTTCGTGGTGTTCGTGGAGTCAGCGACCGTGTGTTGGTTCTACGGTATGTAGAAGTCTACACGTGCTACACGGTGTCTTGACAGCTGTGGGTGTAGGCGCTGAACGTTTCTCTGAGCAGATCAAGGAGATGCTGGGAGACCTTCCTGGAATCTTCTGGAGGATATGCTGGACTTATATCTCCCCTGTCTTCCTGCTAGTAAGTCCCCGGATATAACTCCTGTATTACAAAACTACCATTACAAAAAAAAAACATCAGACCCCGCAAATATTTTTATTTACTTGGTTAAAAAAGCTTTCACAGTAGAGAAAGATATAGAGAAAGACTACTGTGATAGAGATATTTGAGGCTCTTCATTGGACACAACAACAATAACAACAGTAAATTGACATGGACCCAGAACAGCATCTTTACACACCCAAGATAAAGGACATTGTGACTGCTATGATAGAGATGTATTGAGACATCTGATGCTCTTCATTGGACACGACAGCATCAACAGAAAATTGACATAGACCCATAACAGCAGCTTTACACACCCAAATAGATGACATTGTGACTACTGTAATAGAGATGCATGAAGACATCTGAGGCTCTTCTTTGTACACGACAACAACAACAGAAATACATGAACCTATTACAGCAGCTTTACACACCCAAGATAGAGGAAATTGCGACTGCTGTGATAGAGATGTATGGAGACATCTGAGGCTCTTTATTGGACACGACAACAACAGAAAATACATGGACCCAGAACAGAAGCTTTACACACCCAAGATAGAGAACGAATGCTGTGATAGAGATGTATGGAGACATCTGAGGCTCTTTATTGGACACAACAACAACATAAAATACATAGACCCAGAACAGAAGTTTTACACACCCAAGATAGAGAACGAGTGCTGTGATAGAGATGTAAGGAGACATCTGAGGCTCTTCATTGGACACGACAACAACAGAAAATACAAAGACCCAGAACAGAAGCTTTACACACCCAAGATAGAGAACGAATGCTGTGATAGAGATGTATGGAGACATCTGAGACTCTTTATTGGACACGACAACAACAGAAAATACATAGACCCAGAACAGAAGCTTTACACACCCAAGATAGAGAACGAATGCTGTGATAGAGATGTATGGAGACATCTGAGGCTCTTTATTGGACACGGCAACAACAGAAAATACATAGACCTAGAACAGCAGCTTTACACACCCAAGATAGAGAACGAATGCTGTGATAGAGATGTATGGAGACATCTGAGGCTCTTTATTGGACACGGCAACAACAGAAAATACATAGACCCAGAACAGCAGCTTTACACACCCAAGATAGAGAACGAATGCTGTGATAGAGATGTATGGAGACATCTGAGGCTCTTTATTGGACACGGCAACAAGAGAAAATACATAGACCCAGAACAGCAGCTTTACACACCCAAGATAGAGAACGAATGCTGTGATAGAGATGTATGGAGACATCTGAGGCTCTTTATTGGACACGGCAACAACAGAAAATACATAGACCCAGAACAGCAGCTTTACACACCCAAGATAGAGAACGAATGCTGTGATAGAGATGTATGGAGACATCTGAGGCTCTTTATTGGACACGGCAACAACAGAAAATACATAGACCCAGAACAGCAGCTTTACACACCCAAGATAGAGAACGAATGCTGTGATAGAGATGTATGGAGACATCTGAGGCTCTTTATTGGACACGGCAACAACAGAAAATACATAGACCCAGAACAGCAGCTTTACACACCCAAGATAGAGAACGAATGCTGTGATAGAGATGTATGGAGACATCTGAGGCTCTTTATTGGACACGGCAACAACAGAAAATACATAGACCCAGAACAGCAGCTTTACACACCCAAGATACAAAAAAAAACATTGACTGTTGTGATAGAGATGCACAGAGACATATAAGGCTCTTCTTTGGACACGACAACAACAACAAAGAATCTTTCGGGCAGGCCTATCTTCACTCAACTAAAACTAAGACTTTTTAGTTATCTGAAGAAAGGGCTTAACCGAAAGCTTCTTTTATTCACTTTAATAAAAAGATTTGCGATTTGTTATGCCTTTTGTTGTAATTTGTCGAGATCCACAATCCTGTAACAATGAAATTACCACTAACCCTATATAGTCCATTGTTACCAATTACTAACGTTTGACTTTAAGGCCAAAGACATAAAAATCTTAGAATAATGACCAAATAAACCAATATTCCAAATTGGCAACACTAGCCTCACACAATACATAATGGTTGCTATTTGCATGGGTTATTTATTGCTGTGTTGTGTAGTCTTTATTTTTAATATACAAGGTGTGTCCAATAAATAATCAGACCGATCAAAAACAAAGAAAAAATGAAATGATAATTTTTTTAAAAGTCTATTAAAAAAATAGAAAGCTTCAGCTACACTGCGGTATATCACATCACGTGATTGCGCGCGCAGTCGATAAATTGTAAGCTTGTAAAAAGAACGCCTTGCATAACAACTTCTAATTTGTAATGGATAGAAAATTCGAACAACATATTTGTATTAAAATTTGCTACAAATTTGGGAAATCGGCTTCAGAAACTTTATATTTGTTGAAATTGGCATTTGGGGGCACTTGTAGTTCGGTCCAAAAGCAAAACCAGATTTAAAAAATACAATTTTAAATTGATACATATAAGGATAAAATACAATCAAATACAATAAACCATAAGACATTTTAGTCTACTCTTGGAAGATTGAATGTAAAAAATAGATTGAAACGAAAATTTAAAAAAGATTTCAATTTATTTTTATTAATAACTAGACGGGTGACCCGGGCTTCGCCCCGGGATTGACCCGTGTGCATATCTACCCGAGTGATATATATTTAGATAAGATTTTTTTTATAATTGTTTGTTATTAGCATTATCTATTTGTTTGCATCAGCATAATTTAATTTAATCTTTGATGAGGGCGCTGTTCGTGAGCTAAGTAGAATAATTTGAATATATAATTTTAATAATTGATTTATATATTTTTTTAAATAGCCTATCGTCTTCCCCGTATTTTTTACCTATGTATGGAAATTTTGGTTTGAATTAGTGAACTACTGCGAATTTGTATACCGGACATACAAACAAACAAACATACATACAAACATTCATTTTTATATATATAGATAAAGATAATATAAATATTTAATATGGATTTCCATCCTTAGAAAAAGTGATAAAAATGAAAATAAATTTATTAGTTTGTGCAAGTTTGTTTATACATACGTTTATAATTACAGTAAACTCTCCTATAACGCGATTAATGTGTTCCGTGTTGTATGAAATCGCGTTATAGGAATTCGCGTTGTACGAAATAAAACTTGTATAACGCGAATGTTGTTAGGGTAAATTGTTTTATTTTATAACGCGTTATACGAAAATTCGCATTGTATAAATAAATTTGTCGCAATTTTTTATCGCGTTGTACGAAATCGCGTTGTAAAAACTCGCGTTATAGGAGAGTCTACTGTACGTTGTTATGTATTGACAAAGGTTGGGGTCCAGCCAACCGAAATATTAGCAAATAAATCCTTTTATTAAATACAAGATATGTATTTTTAACAACTAAATATTTGTATGTATTTTTCTATAACTAAATAATTTATTGTACCGAATATATATCAAATAGTTCTTACACTTGAAACTTAATACTGAAAAATTACTCTCAAATATGTCAATTCATGTGGAAGACTTTATAAACCTTTTTATAAAAGTGTATTGTCTTTTACTAAAAATCTTATTTATTAGCTTGAAGATAAAAGTTGCCTGGCCGGCATTCATATTTCTTTAAAAAAATAATAAAAAAACACTTCGGTCAATAAAATTTTTATTTTCTAAACGTTTCAAAAAAAATCTTTTGTCTTCGTCAGGAGAAATAAAAATAAGCATTTTACAAGGCGTTAAAAATTGTTCTGTGGTTGCAAAGACGTTTTCACGCGATTTATCAAATTTAGTACAACATCTAAATTACGAGTAAAAAAAAATTGTATATATATTTATTCAAAAAAAGATGCATAAGAACAGGTTCTTCACAGAAAAAAAAAGTGTACAATACGAGATTCGATCCCGGTTCATGGCTGTCGGGAATCGAGGGTTATGAATGTAGTTGTGATCAGGTGAAAGTTACCTATCTATAAAATCCTGTAAATGAATATAATTTTAATTATGGATTGCTCAATCTTCAAAAAAATGTATATATTATGATGCATTAGCGCGCCATCTGTTATCAAAATACGAAACTATTATAGACGCGTATGATTCTTTTTTAAAATAAAACAATTTCTACTGCCCTTACTGAAATGGAAAAACTAATAGGAGGGCCTGGCTCATCATTCCAATAAAAGACACAAATTGATGTTTGCGGAAGAGCGATTGCATTATAAATATTATATATTTTCAATTATATGTAATTTTGCTGTCCTCAAAGATTATGTCCATAGTTTATTTAAAATACCCATTCCAAGAGTCAAGCATCAGTATCACTATAAAAGGAAGTTCCAAAAATGCAATATAACAGCGCTATGGTAGATTAAACTGGCGAAACCGCTGGGAGGGTTCACCACTGATGAGCCAGGCCCCCCTATTAGTTTTTCCATTGCAGTAAGGGCAGTAGAAATTGTTTTATTTTAAAAAGAATCATATGCGTCTATAATAGTTTCGAATATTTATACATGTATATGTATAAATATATATATATACTAATAAGAATACTTCACTAATGAGTTTTCTACTTTTTTTTAAAGCGACAGTGGTTCACAGAAATGCCAAAAGGACAATAAACGGTAATAAAAAGGTTGATGAAGTCTTCGAATTTAATTAATTATAAATTAATCTACAATTATGGGGTGTTCTCTATAATCCAATAAGTTAGTTAAACGAATTCTACAGGTTTCTGTAGATGAGTTACTTTATCTTTAATAAAATAAAGATAAAATATAATAATATATAATAATCAATAAAGATAAAGAAACACACATCTTTAGAAACCTGTAGAATTTGTTTAATTGATATTCAGGAGGTTTAATTTATTGAAAACTAGGCGGGTGACCCGGGCTTCGCCCCGGGATTGACCCCATGTGCATATCTACCCGAGTGATATATATTTAGATAAGATTTTTTTATAATTGTTTGTTATTAGCATTATCTATTTGTTTGCATCAGCATAATTTAATCTAATCTTTGATAGAGGGCGCTGTTCGTGAGCTAAGTATAATAATTTGAATATATAGTTTTAATAATTGTTTTATATATTTTTTAAAATAGCCTATCGTCTTCCCCGTATTTTTTTACCTATGTATGGAAATTTTGGTTTGAATTAGTGAACTACTGCGAATTTGTATACCGGACATACAAACAAACAAACATACAAACATTGATTTATATACACTGCGTGACACTGAAAATGGAACACCAAGAAATAGTGGCCAGAAAGTGATGAAACTCGGCAGACAGAGAGAGACCGGGACGAACAATAAGTGATCTTTATTTCAAAATGATAGTCATAATACAGATGGAGAACGGCGTCGGCTTAGTAGCAAGTAGGACCACCGCGGACGGCGGTGTACGCAGCAACACGTCTAGGTAGAGAGTCAATCAGAGTACGGATGGCGTCCTGAGGGATGGCTCTCCATTCCCTCTCAACCATTTGCCACAGTTCGTCTTCTGAACGCGGCTGTGGCAAGGCATGCAAACGGCGTCCAATGATGTCCCAGACGTGCTCGATTGGTGAGAGATCAGGAGAGTACGGTGGCCAGGGAAGCATCTGTACATCTTGCAGAGCTTGTTGGCTAATGCGAGCAGTGTGCGGTCGGGCGTTATCCTGCTGATAAAGGGCATTGGGTACCCCCTGAAGGTAGGGGAGTGTCACCGGTCGCAGCACATCATCAACGTATCGTTGGGCCGTCATAGTGCCCTGAATACGAAGTAAAGGTGACCTGGAATCATACGCGACTGCGCCCCAAACCATGATTCCACGTTGTCGCACGGTGGGGCGTTCCACATTTGCTGCCGGATTGGACCTTTCTCCACGTCGACGCCACACGCGTACACGGCGACTATCACTGGAGAAGCAGAAACGCGACTCATCTGAGAACACGAACCTGTGCCATTCCGTCATCCACGTCGATCTAGCCCGGCACCATTCCAAACGTTGGCGCCTATTCGGTGGGGTCAATGGCAGTCTTCTTAGCGGACGGCATGAGTGCAAGCCATTAGCAACCAATCGACGGGAAATGGTTCTGGTCGAGATGGAATGATCTAGGGTGTCTTGCACATGTTGCAGGATGGCGGTACAAGTGGCTTGTGGGGCCGCCACTGCTTGTCGAAGGATACGCCGATCCACACGTGCTGACGTCACTCTGGTTGCACCGGCATTCCTACAAATTGCCACATTTCCTTGTTCCAACCATCTTCTCCACAGTCGGTGCACCGTGGACGCACCAAGGTGTGTATCAGCTGCGATTTGACGTATGGACCAACCTGCCCTTTTCAGTCCGATCACCATGCCCCTCGTAAAAGCGTCTGTCTGCTTGAACTGCCTCCGTTTACGATGACCTGGCATTCTCTGTTATTACACGTGTCTTTTGACACAAGAACAAAATTTCTACAATGATTTTCCTTGAAGAAATAACGACACGAATACTGTCCTTTCTGCAAGCTCCTTCCCTTATATCTTACTCCATGTGCGCACGAGAGCTGCGCATTTTACATCATTTGCATAACTCGGTTAGGCGCGTCTACCCTGAAATTTGCATAATTTTCTGGCCACTATTTCTTGGTGTTCCATTTTCAATGTCACGCAGTGTATATATAGATAAAGATACTTCGACCAATAATTTTTTTTATTACCTCAATGTTTCGACAAAAAGCTTTTGTCCTCGTCAGGAGAAAACAAAAATTAAAACATTTGGTAAGGCGTTAAAAATTATTTTAAGGTTCCAAGGTGAACGTCGAGATAATAAAAAGATTTACTGGCCGAAGTATCTTTAATTTGAAGAAATATGAATGCCGCTGGCCAGGCAGCCTCTATCAGGAGGTTTAAATCAATTGATAACACGAATATGTTATTGAGTAAAATTTTTAACTCAATATTGATGCAAAGGATTATTTTATAGAACAAACATGTTAGTTATTAAATCAAAACTCTAGTTATACACTCATGGACAAACTTAAGGGAGAGGAGCGTCTTTGATGTCACCATTCGTCTGTTTTTGTTGTTGTTTTTAAAGTAGACATAGGCAATTTTGTTCACACTAGGTTATCTCGTGTGTCTTCAATAAAGGTCACTGTAATATCTTTCAGAGTTATTGTCTGAACCCCGATATATATGCTAAAAGGTACAACTTCCTCAAGTTTTGTCCATGAGTGTAGTTATCTCGTGTGTCTTCAATAAAGGTCACTGTAATATCTTTCAGAGTTATTGTCCCGATATACATGCTAAAAGGTACAACTTCCTTAAGTTTTGTCCATGAGTGTAGTTATCTCGTGTGTCTTCAATAAAGGTCACTGTAATATCTTTCAGAGTTATTGTCCCGATATACATGCTAAAAGGTACAACTTCCTTAAGTTTTGTCCATGAGTGTAGTTATCTCGTGTGTCTTCAATAAAGGTCACTGTAATATCTTTCAGAGTTATTGTCCCGATATACATGCTAAAAGGTACAACTTCCTTAAGTTTTGTCCATGAGTGTAGTCCCCCTGTTCTAAAAAAACTTTATTAGGTACCACTCAAAAAGAGCAACCTAGCTTATGTTATTTACAAATATTGAAAAATATGAATTGAAAAATATGAACAGATCTTTCACAGAAAAAAAAATTGTGCAATACGGGATTTGATCCCGGTAAATGGCAGTTGGGAATCGAGGGTTATGAATGTAGTAGTTGTGATCAGGTAAAACTTACCTATCTATAAAATCCTGTGAAAAAAACCTAACAAACTTTGATCATAAAAGATTAAAAAAGTGTTCTAATTAGAGGCCAAGAATTCTTGCCAATAAAGTCGCCATTTTTGTCAAGACACCACCAAAGGTTTACTTTGAGGTGTTCTCCCACCGCGGAATTCCACCGCCGTGGAAAAAGCAGCGAGTGGGTGAGGAATGCGAAGTAATTAACATGAGAAAGTTAATGAGGCTAATTGTAAAATAATTTGAAAGTTTCCCAGTAATAAATTCACATTTTAAACAATTGTCACTCTTTTTTTTTTAACTTCATCTTCCTTTTCTAACTTGGGGATGTGATAGCGGTTTAAAGATAGATTTATTTTTACATTCTATTCAAGACTTGAGCTCAACAAAGTTTTTTTTTTTTTTTTTTTTGTCTTCAATCAGGTATTGAGGGGGTCGGTGGAAGGATGGTTTAAACCGTTGGTTTTCGACTGTTACGACCCGGGTTCGAATACCGCTTTGGCCACTTTTTTTCTGATTAAAAAAAAAATACTCCAATGGCCCCCGATTCTTGCAAAAGTTCAACCCCACCAGCGAGTGCAAGTAATCAAACTCTGGCATATTTGTAAGTGTAAAAGTCGAACTGCTTTTCACATATGTAGACATGTGGTGCACTTACAGTAAAAGTAGTCGCCTACTTCTACCCACCATGTTTATCATGGCCTGTACCACGTGTACTAGGGATAAGCAAAGAAAGAAGTCTTCAACCGAGTATTTTATCAACATCTTTATCATTGCAATCAGATATCTGCCTCGATTGAAAGTTCTGTAAAACTTCGTTGCCAATTTTCATGATCTCCTTTCAGTCTCTGAGATAGTTGAATAGAGTAATTTTGATGCATAGAACCTATAAATTAACTTTACAAAAATATTTGATATTTATAAGATAAAGATATTGATAACCCAGGGAGCGCAAAAAACCAACCACCCGGGGAGTCCAGCTCACTAGTTTGGACTAGTGTTGAGCGCTTTTACTCATGTCCTGTTTTAATTGCTGAGTTGAACCAGTTGACCAGGAAGTTCCATGCTGAGTCTGGCCATAGATGTAGAGTTGAGGTAGGTCAGTCCATGCAGGATAGATGTATATGAGATATTTATAACCCAGGGAGCGCAGAACACCAACTACCCGGGGAGTCCAGCTCACTAGTATGGACTAGTGTTGAACGCTTTTACTCGCGTCCTCTTTTGATAGCTAAGTCGAACCAGTTGACCAGGAATGATATTTATAAAGTATTTATATCTGTAATATAGTCTGATCCACGCCTGAGCGTGCACATGCTAATAACATCTCTTTTGCTTTTGTTTTTGTCTGAATTTTGGATTTAATCCGCAAGCCAATAAAAGTTCACAATCCGTTAATCCGCAACCCATTAATCTGCAAGCCATCAAAATCACAACCCGTTAATCCATCACCTCTTAATCCGTACTCGTTAAATAGCGTTACTATAAGGTTGTCCTAAAAGTTCGTGTTTTTCTTAAAACGTTCTTTTTCTTATTACTTGGTGAATAATATTGTTACGGCGAATACATAATAATACAATTATCATACATTCGGGGGTCGATGGAAGGATGGTCTAAACCGTTGGTTTTCGACCGCTATGACCCGGGTTCGAATCCCACATTGGACACTTTTTTCTGTTAAAAAAAATGCTCCAATGATCCCCGATTCTTTCAAAAATCCAACCCCACCAGCGAGTGCAAGTAACAAACGAGGCTCTGGCATATTTTTAAGTGCAAAGTCGAACATGTGTAGATATGTGGTGCACTTACAGTAAAAGCAGTTGCCTACTTCTATCCACCATGATTATCATGGCTTGTACCAAGTGTACTAGGGATAATAAATAAATAAATAACTTTATACATAATACAAAGACATTATACATAACGGCGAGTAATATTGGTATTTCAATATTTTTGAAGGGGTTTAAGAACTTTTGGGACAACCTTGTAGAAACCTCAAAAAGAAATTGCCATGTCACGAATTAAATATTCAATAAATTCACATATCCCTATATATAGTCACGACCGTCTTTCCTCATCGGCCTCTGTCACGGATGCGCGCGCACAGGGAGGTCACGTGCTCGCCGGCTCCCTCGAGCCGGATTTGAACCAGCGACCTAAGGATCACCGTTGTAACATCTACAGTCGGGTAAAACACGGGCGTTGCCCGGGTCATTCGGCTAGTATAATATATGTGTCATTTATGTAACATGTTATATGTAATATAGTATTTATACCTAGAGTATTTTCTCTCTACTTCAACATTTCATCTTCTGCAAATGTTCATTAGTGTGTATCTATTTATTATTTATTTTCTACCTTATTTATCTATCACTTGAGATCAACATTGCTGGGGATTGGATAATATTCCTTGGTTTTATTTGGAATTAAATAGAATTGACTACTGACCAACATTCTCCGATACCGAAACTAAAAAAAAATCGAAACTAAAACCAATCACATTTTTAAAACCGAGAATTATAATTATATCCTAATTGTACACAACTGAAATTTACTGATTGTTTTCACCATCTATCGACATAAATATTAATTTACAAATATCCAACTAATTTTAATTGTTATTTATTCCGATAGATGTCACTAACCATCATCAATCATCAATTTCACGATCAGGAAATGTCTATTTCTTAATTTAACCATCTGTTTCCAGTAAAATATATATCGATATTAGGCGAGCTGTATTTTAATAGAGAACAAATATGTAAGGCTGTAAGTCAATGGTCAAAAGTTATTAATTCAGAAATCATAGATTAATTTGATTC
>CP092873.1:79527045-79765132 GCA_030710605.1 Cordylochernes scorpioides
ATGTTTACTGTAATTGTAACAATGTACACTGTATTCGTAACAATGCACACTGTAATTTTAACAATGTGTACTGTATTCGTAACAATGAATACTGTAATTGTAACAATGTTCACTGTAATTTTAACAGTGTGCACTGTAATTATAACAGTGTCCACTGTATTTGTAACGGTGTGCACTGTAATTGTAACAATTGGACACTAATTGTAACAATGTATACTGTATTATAACAATATGTACTGTATGTCTAACAATGTGCATTGTGTATGACAGGGTCCAATAAGCAAAGGACTTCAATCCTGTAACCCGTTATCACTTTGTATACCGACTTCTTTGCTGAAAGATCAATAAAAATTATTTTTAAACTTTTTCAATTTGCTTCTCAAAAATCTAGCATATCAACTCTACATTATTTTTTAAGGCTACTTTATTTGTTAATCAATTCTACTTTATTCACATAAATCCTACCTTGATAACATAACTATTCCATATTTACATAAATTATACAAATTTTTCATCAAACTACCTTATTTGCCTCAAACTAGCTATTCACATCAAATTACCTTTTACATTAATATTACTTTATATATTCCCAAAATTCCGCCATATTTACATCAAAATCTTGCCTTATTTACCTTTTACAATGCTACCTTATCTATATATATATAAATGAATGTATGTGTGTGTGTGTGTGTCCTTTATGCCTGACCAAACCACTCATTGGAACGCCATGAAACTTTGGGAAGTTATTTAGTATAGTACTGGGAAGGTTTCAAGCAAATAAAATTTTTGAAATAACTTTTCGCCTAAAAATAATCAAGATAAATATTCTAATTTATCTGTTATAAAATTCAACAATCTGCTCTAAATATTATCATGATGATATGATGATTTTGTAATGTAGAAATTTAGGAAAGACAAAATTCAGGATGACACGGCAATTTATTTGAGACAAGAATAATGATACAATTCCAAGGCAAGATATTATTCCTTCAACTTCCAATTACCGAGGGAATCAATTAATATTGATTTTATTCAACTTATCGTGTATTTTTCAAGGAACCGGGAAAAAATGTTCACTTTATCGAGAGATTCGTTAGACAAACCTTTACTCGGGTAAAACCCGGGCGAAGCCGGGTACATCCGCTAGTTTATAATAAATTTACCTTACATTTACATCAAAACGATCCTTATATATTCAAACCTAGAAGAAATTTCATACCTATATATATTGAACTTCAAGTATATTGATTGACCTTTAACTTTTTTTTTTCCTCTTGAAGAAAGTAAAGGCCTTTTGCTCTTTTTGCTTGCTTTTTTTTAAATGTAAATTGTATTTCCTTATGCACTAAATTGCAATAAATCATTGCCAGCAAAGACATTGCTATTCTTAGAGGTAAATAAATAATGTTGCGAATAAGGTCTATGGATAATAATGAAGAAGAACACTCTCTGAACTTCTTTATATAAAAAAGATAAAATTCAAAATATTTAATATTGTATTGTAAAATGGATGACAAGCCTAAGATTCCAGAGTAAATTTAGGGTAGATAAATGGGGGATGTCCATGTGTTGTCAGTGGGAGGCAGTCGCCAAAAACATTCCTTTGTGGGGGAGAAGAAAGTCTGGTCAAATCTGCGGCGAGGAGAAGACGTGGGAAGTTGTCTCCGGGAAGTGTGACCGTTTGGATGATCCTACAAGACGGTGCCAGGAGAGCCTAAAATCGAAGCGACTTACAATACGGTGTAGTCCAGGCTGGATATGTACAGTATGCAGCGGAACGTTTCACAAGAGTGACATTCACGGCGCCAAGGATTCTTCTGACGGGGAGGTTGAAGGCAAGTCCCACTTAATGTACTTCTTCTGTTCAGTGCCACTTATAACAAAGCGCTAACTTTGCTGTATCCCTTCGAACTCACGTGTGTATTTTTGTGGCATCCTGATTAGACAAAGAAAACGAACAGCGTCTGGGTACGAGGTAACAGTTTATAATATCTCTTTGTCAGTTTATTCAAGTACTTGAGCAATAGCCCACAGTCATAGCATATGTGACGGAATATTTCAAGAATAAACACACCTAGAAATGTGTTTATATAATAAAATAGAACAATTTTCATGCCAGTAAAATCTAACATTACAGAATAGGGAGTTAAAACGTCGAATCCCTATTGTTATATCACTAGATAGAGAGGTAGCCAGGATGAGGTGTTGACAAGATTAGGCGTTGCTTCTATTACTTAGGAATTATAGTTTATTAGAAATACCCAATATATCCTACTGACTGACTACTAGTGCCGCTATATATTTACATATTCCTAAAGCAATCATTGAGTATGCAAAGAGGATATTTGCATTTCTACAAATATCCAAGTGTCAGGGCACCTCGTGACCATAGTGTGCCAAAATCGCTCAGAACCCTACCTAACCATATCCCCCCTTTGTCTTTTTTCCATCTAAGCTACAAACCTCTGGGGATTGCGAGGTGTAGAGATGGAGCCTGAGGTCATCTTTGGGCCTTGACAACAAAAAGCCGGAGTCCAAGATAGACTCAGACACCCCTTCCTGTGGTCAAGCCACCTGACCTGTGGTGGATGACCTGACCCTACCAAGCTAGTATTAGACTCAAGACACCCCTTCCTGGTGGTCGAGCTACATGTCCCATTGTGGCTGACAAAGCCAGAGTCCAAGATGGACTCAGACATCCCTTCCCTGCAGTCAAGCAATGGTGCTTGACTTGACTCCACCAGTACCAAGCCAGACTCCAGCATGCCTATGGGCAAGCCACAAGCCCATGATGGTTGGAAAAATCACCATCTTCAGGCAGAACACCAGCTCCACCACGAGCCCTGAACCTTTCCCAAGCTGATTACAAGATGCCCAGATCCTACAATATTAGTTATGTATATTTTTCAATTCGATATTTTCTAATCTTTATTGTTTGTAAATGAATTTTTTTTTAATAATTTATTTTTGTTATATTTTTCAAAGATACTTTTTTTTTCTCACAGAAAGAATAGTGATGATAGCCTGTGGGGGGGTGGGGGGGGGGAGGGGATGAGTCCAGCAACACTGGGGGCAAGAAGGCGGGATATTGACATTTAGTTGGAACTTCTTCCTGAGAAGCTGAGGACTTAGAGATGCTGAAAGCTCAAGCCGATTGCTGCGGCCTTGGCCGCCCTTTTTCGAATCCTGGACTTGGGTGGCTGGATGTCGAGGTAGGTGGGGATAATATGGGATTTTGGCATGATAGGTATTTTTTCTTTAAGTTTATATTTATATATATATATTAAACTCCTCTTATTTTAACCTTATATAGTTTTTTATTCATTTTTTAAAAATCTTATATACGGGTAATATTATTTAGGTATTCTTTATCTATCCTCTGATGTACATTGAAAGATAGTTTTATTGGTCAAAAAATCAAATATGTTCAGCCATAAAAGATTGTTTAATTTCCCCCCCAACATTTATTATTAGCCGGCACAACTTTAGGTCTCTACATGCGCCATAGATGAATAAATTTGTGGTCTGCTTTTCTGCAGCCACTGGCGCCCAAATATTTGGACATGTAGAGATCAGGAAATAGTTTTGTTTTGAAGTTAACAGCAAAGAAAACCCTATAAAATCGTCCCGATTTTAAAACAAGCATGCAAATAATATAAAAGAACAAATAAGCCTATTCACGTTATTTAAATCTTCTGGGCATAAATTAAACATCATAGGTTTTTTTTAAAACTAAATAAGAATATATTCTAACCTCAAATAATATGCAAAATATAACCGAATATATATATATATATGATATAATTCTATTCTAGATGTGTGAAAAGAATTAGCAGTCGTTTGTGGCCGTCTCCACTTCAATAATCATCTCTTTTTTTTTTCAAATCTTTTTAAACAAAACAAAATTTACAAACACCATTTAGTTTATTTAGAAAAAAAAACAAAATAAAATTTACATTCTATCATTCAAAATGTATCATATATATGTAGTGATCGAATTGAAGGGTGCAAACGTTATGCATGCAATCCCCAAGAATTAGCTCCAGCCAAGTGAGCAGCGCACCCGCGACGTGCCGTAGCATTCGCCCGCGATACTTGCCATATTTAATATCGAATTAATTTTCAAATAAAGAAACTTATCCTTTTTGATTCTTTTCGTTATTATATTTAATTATGTAGTTTTTATAGATGGATGAATTTGCATATTTACATTTCAACACAAGTTATTTTGGCGAAAAGATATTATACCTCTCGGATATTATGCAAATCCTTATATCTATAAGAATGAAATCCAAAATCGATGTTTGTTATCGCGTTGCGCAAAAATCTACAGAATAAATCATTATGCAATTTCGCATGTAGTAGTGTAGCTGAAGATTTCGTATAGGCTATTCGAAAAACTAAAAAGGTTAATGTGCTTTTTTTAAAATATAAAACCAAAAAGCATTTGTTCCAGCCTTTTACCGCTTGGGCGCAGCACTGGTCGCGACGATAAATGAATTTGATTGGTTAATAATTTACACGTGGTTTGTTTACACGATGAATGTTAGTTTGTTCACACAATGAATGTTTTTAAAAGATAAGATTATCCAATCGCCGTGAAACTTTAAGAAGTTATTTACTATACTACTGGGAAAGTTTCTGTTTGAATTTGATTTGAAATAAATATTATTTGCAATTTTACTTGCAAAATTTCTACTTTCACTCACAAGCAGCGCCTCTCGCGGTTTCTGGTGAAATTATATTTATAAATTGTAACAATGCTTAAAATGTGTTCCAAGTATAATAAACTTAATTTGAGAATTTAGTAATATAATATTCCAATGAAGTAAAAAAACTTGGCATTTTAATATTAATATATATTTAAAGAAAATATTGTAACATTTTTGTGTTGAATGTTAAAATGTTGTAATGTTAAAATATATTTTTACATTGTTAATTTAATTTGTTGTTGCTTTATAATAATGATGATGCAAATTACATTGTTGTTGTTATTTATTATCGTTTGTTAATATAAAAATTACATTGTATGTGATGATAACAAAAATGAATTTTTTAAAAATATATATAATTTATTGAGAAAAAAAGAAATAATTAATTACCAAATTCACAAAAGTGACAATATCTCATTAAAAATATAATAAACTAGACGAATGGCCCGGGCAACACCCGGGTTTTACCCGAGTGCGTATATATTTTAAAAACGTTTTAATTCAAATACTATTCGTTACAATTATAAATTGGCGCCATGGATGTCACTCTTGTGAAACGTCCCGTTCCAAACTGTATGTTTTTAAAATGTTTTAATTAAAATACTATTCGTTACAATTATAAATTGGCGCCGTGGATGTCTCTCTTGTGAAACGTCCCGCCCCAAACTGTGTGTCTTGAAAATATAAAAATAAAAATGTGAATTTTCATAAAGATTTCATCATGTCGATTTTTTTTTTTGCATTTCACCTACTAAATCGATAGAGATAATTACATTTGCAACATGAACTTAGGTATATTGACTAAATAGAAAACTGCATAGTAATAAAGATCATTTTTTAAAGGCACCATATCGTTTTTTTTCAATGAAATCGAAACAAAAATTAACGATAAATAACGATAATTGCCTTAAAAAGAAATTGCCTTAAAAAAAAGAAACATTCGCGGTGATTTTGTCTTGCATTCGTTTATACAATTATTATATACGAATGACCCGGGCAACGCCCGGGTTTTACCCGATTAAATGCTTTTATTCAAATACTATTCGTTACAATTATAAATTGGCGCCGTGGATGTCATTCTTGTATAATATAAATGAGTTTTGAAAATTGTAAAAAAAAAAAAAAAATGCATCGGCCGGGAATCGAACCCGGGCCGCCCGCGTGGCAGGCGAGCATTCTACCACTGAACCACCGATGGTTGTGAAAAATCCCATCCGTGAGCTTCAGACAAACAAACAGACAAACAGACAGAATAAGGCAAATATATAAGTAGATGTTTTCAAAAAATTATGTTTTTCAAAAATATATTTAAACGCATATAACAATATTTATATACGTTTATAAATCAATATATAGGTGGATTGGATGTTTTCAAGAATCGTTTTAACAAATGTTCGTTAGGCAAACTTTTAATTGGATAAAAACCGGGCGAATCCGGGTACCTTCGCTAAATACAGTTATTTACAAATGTTGGTTTGTGGCAAGATACTATTCCTTCAACTTCAAATTACCGAGTGGACCAATTAATATTGATTTTATTCAACTTATCGAGTATTTTTAAAGGGACCGAGAAAAATTTCAATTATCGAGAGTATAGACAAGTGTAGATTCATTAGGGATTGGATGTTTGCTAGAATCGTTTTAACAAATGTTTGTTAGGAAAACTTTTACTCGGGTAAAACTGGGCGAAGCTGGGAACATATATATATGTTTTCGTCTATGCACGCCCTCAATATGTAACTAATCTCGCTGAAATTTGAACAGGACAGAGAGTTGAATCTGGAAGAGGTTTTTGTCGCAATTTAACCAATAAAATTATAATTAACCAAGTACTGAGCAACAATATTTTTTTAGTCAGAAATGATAATGACAATATTGCTGTATCATGCTTAATTGACATTAAAAAATTCTTTAGGGAAATATTCACTAAAACAGTCCACGGGCGGAGCTAGATAAAAATTTTAGTAGGCAGGAACAAAATACTACCAGCGAAACATTCACTCGAGGAAAAAAACACACGAAGCCATGTAAACTCTATATATGAAATATCGTTTCTCGGCCTTTTGGCTAAGATCATGTAGTATATCTCTATATATTTTTATTTATATATATATTTTTAAAAATCTATTCAGTAGAGAGAGTGGTTATGTTTGTTCGAAAAAAAATATTTTTATCCTTCCTTCCTTTCCTTTATATGTATAAAAAGGAAATCCAAAATCGATGTTTGTTATTGCGCTGCGAAAAATCTCCAGAATAAATCATTATGAAATTTCGCATGTAGGTAGCTGAAGATTTTGTATAGGCTATTCGAAAAACTAAAAAGGTTAATGTGCTTTTTTAAAAATATAAAACCAAAAAGCGTTTGTTCCAGCCTTTTACCGCTTGGGCGCAGCACTGGTCGCGACGATAAATGAATTTGATTGGTTAATAATTTACACGTGGTTTGTTTACACGATGAATGTTAGTTTGTTCACACGATGAATGTTTTTAAAAGATAAGATTATCCAATCGTCGTGAAACTTTAAGAAGTTATTTACTATACTACTGGGAAGGTTTCTGTTTGAATTTGATTTGAAATAAATATTCTTTGCAATTTTACTTGCAAAATTTCTACTTTCAGTCGCAAGCAGCGCCTCTCGCGGTTTCTGTTGAAATTATATTTATAAATTGTAACAATGCTTAAAATGTGTTCCAAGTATAATAAACTTAATTTGAGAATTTAGTAATATAATATTCCAATGAAGTAAAAAAAACTTGGCATTTTAATATTAATATATATTTAAAGAAAATATTGCAACATTTTTGTGTTTAATGTTAAAATGTTGTAACATGAATCATGAAAATTTCTCTTATAGAATTGTAAATAGTTATAAAACGAAGAGAAAATTGTTTTATTAAAATGCATGGGCTACAAGCTTTCGGGCTTCACGCCCTTCGACGGGTACATGTACCCGTCGAAGGGCGTGAAGCCCGAAAGCTTGTAGCCCATGCATTTTAATAAAACAATTTTCTCTTCGTTTTATAACTAGTTAAAATGTTGTAATGGTAAAATATTTTTACATTGTTAATTTAATTTGTTGTTGCTCTATAATAATGATGATGCAAATTACATTGTTGTTGTTATTTATTATCGTTTGTTAATATAAAAAATTACATTGTATGTGATGATAACAAAATGAATTTTTAAAATAATATATATAATTTATTGAAAAAAAATAAATAATTAATTACCAAATTCACAAAAGTGACAATATCTCATTTAAAATATAATAAATGTTTTCAAAAAATTATGTTTTTCAAAAATATATTTAAACGCATATAACAATATTTATATACGTTTATAAATCAACTAGCCGAATGACCCGGGCAACGCCCGGGTTTTACCCTATTAAATGTACCCTATTCAAATACTATTCGTTACAATTATAAATTGGCGCCGTGGATGTCACTCTTGTGAAACGTCGCGCTCCAAACGTTGTGTCTGAGAAGCGATATTTTTATAGAAATATGATCTGGCTTTTGTTTTCTGCTCGAATGAATGTTTTTCTGTTAGAATTTTTTTCCTGCATACAAAATAATGAACTGGTTTCACCCGTGGTCTCTGCTTTTTGGAATTTTTCCCGATATAATTTTGTATCTGATAATCAAACATGATACAGAAATATCGTCATCATCATTTTCTGACTAAAAATATATAGTTTTAATAATTGATTTATATATTTTTAAAATAGCCTATCGTCTTCCCCGTATTCTTTTACCTATGTATGGAAATTTTGGTTTGAATTAGTGAACTACTGCGAATTTGTATACCGGACATACAGACAGACAAACATACAAACATTCATTTTTATATATTATATAGAGATATATAGGTGGATTGGATGTTTTCAAGAATCGTTTTAACAAATGTTCGTTAGGCAAACTTTTAATCGGATAAAAACCGGGCGAAGCCGGGTACCTTCGCTAAATACAGTTATTTACAAATGTTCGTTTGTGGCAAGATACTATTCCTTCAGCTTCAAATTACCGAGTGGACCAATTAATATTGATTTTATTCAACTTATCGAGTATTTTTAAAGGGACCGGGAAAAATTTCAAATTATCGAAAGTATAGACAAGTGTAGATTCATTAGGGATTGGATGTTTGCTAGAATCGTTTTAACAAATGTTTGTTAGGAAAACTTTTACTCGGGTAAAACTGGGCGAAGCTGGGAACATATATATGTTTTCGGCTATGCTCTTCCTCAATATGTAACTAATCTCGCTGAAATTTGAACAGGACAGAGAGTTGAATCTGGAAGAGGTTTTTGTCGCATTTTAATCAATAAAATTATAATTAACCAAGTACTGAGCAACAATATTTTTTTAGTAAGAAATGATAATGACAATATTGCCGTATCATGCTTGATTGACATAAAAAAATTCTTTAGGGGAATATTCACTAAAACAGTCCACGGGCGGAGCTAGATAAAAATTTAAGTAGGCAGGAACAAAATACTACCAGCGAAACATTCACTCGAGGAGAAAACACACGAAGCCATGTAAACTCTTTATATAAAATATCGTTTCTCGGCCTTTTGGCTAATATCATGTAGTATATCTCAATATATTTTTATTTATATATTTCGTATTAAAAATCTATTCAGTAGAGAGAGTGGTTATGTTTGTTCGAAAAATATATTTTATATCCTTCCTTTCTTTCCTTTATATATATAAAAAGGAAATCCAAAATCGATGTTTGTTATTGCGTTGCGAAAAATCTCCAGAATAAATCATTATGAAATTTCGCATTTAGGTAGCTAAAGATTTCGTGTATTCAAAAAACAAAAAAGTTTAAGGTGCTTTTTTTAAGTAAAACCATAAAGCGTTAATTCCAGCCTTGGCTCGGCTTGGCGCCGAACTGGTCGTGACGATAAATGAATTTGATTGGTTAAAATGCTAAAATGTGTTCCAAGTATAAAAAATTAAATTTGAGAATTTAGTAATATAATATTCCAATGACGTAAAATAAACTTGGCATTTTAATATTAATATATATTTGAAAAATATTCTAACGTTTTTGTTTTAAATGTTAAAAAAATATAATGTTAAAATATATTATTACATTGTTAATTGTACCAAATTACCAAATCTACCAAATCAATAAACTGTCCCAAGTTAGTTGGAGTCCTATCTTGTGTATTGTCTTGAGGCTCTGGGCCCTCCTGAGGTATTTTACTATTGTTCTCCATTTCTGAGGTGAAGATACAGAGGGAAAATTCCAAAAAGCTGAGACCACAGGTGAAGCCAGTTCATTTTTAGTGTGCAGGAACAAAATTCTAACATAAAAACATTCATTCGAGCAGAAGACACAAAGCCAGTTCATCTCTATAAAAATATCGCTTCTCTCTGACACAAAGTTTGGAGCGGCACGCTTCACATAAGTGACATCCACGGCGCCAATTTATAATTGTAACAGAAAGTATTTGAATAAAACAATTTAATTGGGTAAAACCTGGGTCATTCGGCTAGTTATTAATAAAAATTTATAAATAATATTTTATACTTTATATATCTCACTGATTTCACCTCACATTTTTTCACAATTATAGAATAAAGAATTCACTAAAGGATTTACTTGGACTTATTTGAGTTAGTTCAGGTAATAGAAACACGTCTTTTGGGGCTATATACAAAGAATAGGTTTCTTGTGATACAAATCCATTTGTTAAACTAGAAATTCAAAAACCAATGCACGAACTAATATGAAATGAGTTCTGGGTGAAGAATATATTTTGCATTTGGTGGATTGGGATGTAGTAAGTATCAAGGGTTCGCAAGAGAGTATCCCTTGAATTTCCAGTGAGTCTATCACCATCTGAGTCAAACCCATATATTGAAGCGAGTGGTGATAAATAATAAAACTTATTAGGTGAATAAACAAACACAATTTATAAACATTTTGGTAGTAAAACTTCTTAAATTATATGTTCAAAATAGTGTACTTAACTTGGATGATTGAAGACTGACATTGTATTAAATTTTAGTACTTTAATTAAAACATGAAGGAATTAATGTAAAAAGCTTGACGCGCGTTCAAATGACGTTGCTTCCTTTCATCTTGATATAAAGTTCTTCCTGCTTCTTGATCGCAGACCGCGCAGGCGCACCACTTCTCATCGGTGGTGGCGCCGCCAGGCGAGCTGAGCTAGATTTGGTTAATCTAACCTCTACAACAACAGATGTGGCTAATTGTTCAATCGACACCATTTTCCTCACATGTTGTCTAGGTGTATGCTTGTTCATGACCAGCGGACCTTAAAGGTATAAAAACTATTTCATATCGCTTTCATGTTTATGTGGTAAAGTTCTCGTGTCCGTTTATACAAGCGAGAATTTACTGGCTCTTGAAACATTTAGAGATAAGTAAATAATGTCAATTTTCTTAATCAATAAAAGATATTTCCAATATTTCTGAGACACATCTTAAATTTCTATGCTTGGCCTGTTTATTTTTTAAAATAATTTTTATCAACTTTAATTTACTTCATCCTCTGAAAAATATGGATTAGCAAAGTTAGGCTGTCAGTTTCTCCAACAAATTCGTTTCAATTCATTTTTTCAAGAATATCAAAAATATTTTCTATTAGTTTGAAATCAGGTTTATCCCTGACGCTCATTTTATCACTTATTTTAGATGTTATTAGCTTAAAATCAAGGGGTTATGCTTCTTTAGGGAAATGCACTGCTTTTTTGTGAATTTTAAGGTTATATCTGGTTAGTTAACACTTGTTTTTGAAATTATTTTTTTATCTTTCTGTCCCAGATAAAGGGTTTGAATTCAGAATAACACGTGATAAAGTATAATTTTTAATTGCCCAAGGTTTTTCCCGTTCAAGAATGTTGTTTGTTATACCAGCTCTTCTCATTCTAATGTCCAGATTCGAGGTCAGCATTTTGAGTTAGCTCATGATATATGTTCGTTTGATAAAAAAAAAAACTCTGGAAGTTCCAAGTTTCAATATTTTGTCATTGCTCAATAGTTTGATTAAAGATATCAGCTAAATTATATGAAAATACCTAAAATATATATTGTTAAAATTACAAGGTAAAAATCCATATTCTTTGTTGTATTTGTTTTAAACATTTGTTAATTAAATACCCACGTCAGCACTCTTACTGGCTACCAAATCAATAAACTGTCCCAAGTTAGTTGGAGTTCTATCTTGTGTATTGTTTTGAGGCTCTGAGCCCTCCTGAGGTATTTTACTGTTGTTCTTCATTTCTGAGGTGAAGATCTTGTGAGGTTTAACAGATTTGATTGTTCTTTTCTTTTATATTCGCTTGTCTTTAACTTAAAATTGGATTTTATGATTTTTCTTTAGAGTCACACTCATGGGTTTTTTTCACTAATTTATTTTTACATCTATCGGAATATTTTTGTGTAATTAATATATAGAACTCATATGAAATATTACCAAGTAATGCCTATTCACAATGACCCTACATGAATAAACCTTCAACATTATTATCTAAATTAACACTCTGAAGTGCCTTAAATCAATCGTTAATCTATTGCCTTTTAAAATTTTATTTTGAAGCTTCTATTCAACTTGTTTTCATATCTGCCTGCCACAAATATTTTGCACAAGAAATGAAATTTTTAAAGTATGTATGTGATTTTTTCAAATAAACAAATTCTACTGCCATTACTGCAATTATAAAATTTTGGGAAGTTTTAGCTCTTCAATTGTTATGGTCAATATATTGGCATGTTATATAAAATCGACACCTCAAAACTATTCTTTTTACTTTCTATATTTAGCACATTTATACTAAAATATATATATAAAAATGCTGAAGTATGAAATAAAATATTATCCAATTAAGGAAAGAAAGTCATCATACAAAAAAACATGAGTCATCTGTAAATATACAAAAAATATAAGTGTTATATATTTTTAATGAGAGATGGAACATAAAAAATTAGAGAAAAAGAATGGTGGATACATTTTTTTATATATTAGATTTATAATATAAATGTTTTTAAATACAATTATAAATTTATATTTTGAATATTATTTATATTATAATTAATAAATATATTCACTTTTATATATACACAACATTATATATTAATGAAAGAGTTGATTTTACAGACTTCAATATTTTAGTTGGCATGAGCATAAATTTCCAAGTTCCAAATATGTAATTGTTTGATAATCTTGAATATGACGAATTTATTCGCTTGTTTAAACTCAAATATCCGGGCGAGAGAGAAGCCTTTAGCTAGTAACATTCCAAATTTATGGTTTATATTAACATGTGTTTGAATAATTTCTAGATAATTGGTAAAGGTTTGCTCATAAAAGGGTTTATTGAACTCAATAGATTCTTTTAGGCGTGTAGAGTCATTGGCCAAGAAGCCCGCCACCTTATTTCGGTCCATTTCTGTTAAGAACCTGTACATAGTAATACCGCTTTTACCCATCAAATGGTTCTGCATTTCAGCAACTTGACTCTGGCAAATTTTCCAGTAGTTGATTAAATCATTTGGCAGGTTTCTATCCCTTGTTATTCTTGTTGTTGGGTGTTTAAGAATGGAATACCTTATAAATGTTTGTATTAATGACATCATGCCTGTATTCTCATGAATGCCTTCCCGGGCCAGAATCATATTTAAAAAACTGCTCAAATCATAAGGATTGGAATAGTTCAAAAGTAATTTCAGAGATTCTAAAACTTCTGCAAATGAATGAGTATTCATATCTAAGCCTGTGATTCTTAAGGCAGTTAAATATAATGGTTCATTTCCCTCCATATCTTTTATATTCACATCAGCCCCAGCTTCAATTAGAGTATTTATGAAGGTTTTGTTTAGACACATAGAAGCCATTGCGCCAGCAGTATTTTCATTATCGATTTTGGCTCCTGCTTGTAATAACAGCTTTGTCAATTGGATTTTAGAATGCATGGTATGAAATAAAGGAGTACAACCTGTATAAGACTTTACATTCAAATCAACCCCTAATTTGATCAGGAAACTTACCACCTGTATGGAGTCATATTTACATGCGTAATGCAATATTGATCTACCATTGTCATCTTTTCTGTTGATATCGGCACCAGCTTCGAATAAAATCTTGAAATTTTTGAAATGTCTGTTAACTGAATAAAATATAGCTGTTTCGCCATTCCTATCTGCAGCCTCTAAATCGACTCCAAGATTCAGCAAATCGATTATGAATCTTTCATCATCTTTCGAAAGCGCCATCATTAAAGGAGTTACTCCACCAACACTCTTGGTGTTATAATCCGCACCTGCTTCAATTAAGTCTTGGAACATTTTAAAATTCTCATTTCTGATAGCATGATGCAATGGTGTGTAGCCTTCTATATTTTTAGCATTGATATCTGCACCATTTTCTACTAAGAGTCTAAAGATATCCTCTCTGTCTATATTGATAGCCAAATGTAGTGGAGTATCATTTTGAATGAGAAAACCGCGATATATATTAAAAATAAATATATTTATTTCTCTAAAACTGAGATTGTAATTATCCTTCAATTCCTTGTCAAACCTTGCATTAACGTCTACTCCTCTTTCTATTAATTCTCTTACTTGTTTAAAATTTCCATGATTTATTGTTCTGAAAAAACGTATTTTAGATTCCATTTAGATATTCAAATACTTATTCGTTATATTTTTTTTTTATGTTGAAAAAATATTCTATTTTTGATATTTAATATATAATAGAGAAAGTTATATTTTCTCGTGTTATTTCAGAGCTTACCTTCATTTATGAGTATTTATAGAGAGAGAGAGAGAGAAAATATCTTTATTTACGGGCTACTAACCAAACTTTTTTATTTATTTATTTCGTCTCAATTTACAGGTGTTACATTCGAGCACAGCTCGCGAGTCACCTTGTCCTGGCTATTTACACATGGCCAGTTGGTTGAGTAGAAGTGGTCCCCCTAGGCCTTGCAGGAGGGCAGCTGTTGGGCGATGAGCTCTTGACTAAGTGTCAGGGCCGGGTCGTCGGAATCGGGGATTGATATCTCCTTTATTTTGTAGAATATCTTGTATGGTTGGATTATTTGAATTTTGCATTAGGAGGTATAACATCTTAACGGAAGTTTGGTACATATCTTCTAGATCGGGTTGGTTCAAGTCCTCCTTCAGTATCTTGTTTGATAGGTTGAATGGAGCTCCTATACTTGTCCGAAGGCAGATTCTCATAAATGCGTTTATCCTATTTTTGTTTGTGGTTGTAATATATTTACACCAAATTGGGAGTGCGTATGTTACTATCGGGAGGATACAACTTCTGTATAGAGTAAACTTTTGTTTTGTAGTCAATTTGCTTCTATAGTTGAACAGGCTTGATAATGTTATTTTTGCGATTTTTGCTTTCTTTATGATATTTTTGACATGCATGTTGAATTTCAACTTGGAGTCTAAGGTAACTCCAAGATATTTAACGCTGTCAGTCCAGTTAATAGGGCTCTGGTTTACCTTTAGGATGGATTGGGGCTTGAATTTTTTATTGTCTAGTGGAGGAAAAATTATTGCCTGAGACTTTTTTGGGTTGATGTCTAATTTCCAATCGTTGCACCATTTGGTTATACTGTTTATGTAATTTTGGAGTTGTGTAGTTATTATTCCTATTGATTTGGAGTTTGCTAAAATTGCTGCGTCATCTGCGAAAAGTTTTATTTGACATTTTGGATGTTGAGGGAAATCGTTGATGTAGATGTTGAATAGGTAGGGTCCAAGGATAGAGCCTTGAGGGACTCCAATCTGGGTTGGTTTTGCCGTGGTTATATAATTCCCTTGCTTAATTGAAAAGGTTCTGTCCTGGAGATAGTTTTTCAAGAATTTGATAAAATCCCTTGGAAATTGATTTTTTGTTATTTTTGCTATCAAGCCATCATGCCATACTCTATCAAAGGCTTTGGTAAAGTCTAGAAAAACAGCACCTACTGCCTCCTTGTGGGACTTTCTTATTTGGATGTAGTCTATTACTGTGATTAGCTGGTGGGTTGTGGAGTGTCCTTTTCTGAATCCAAATTGTTGAGGAATGATAAAGTTAATAGAATCCATGTATGACTGCAATCTGCGAAGAACGATTCTCTCGTATACCTTACCGATGGTAGAGAGAAGGCTGATTGGTCTGAGATCTTCAGGTGATTTGACAGGTGATTTTTTTGGAATGGTTATGATAATGGCATGTTTCCATGTCTTCGGGAAGTAGCACAGGTGTAATGCAGCATTGAAGATCCCAGCGAGGAAAACTATCCATTTGATGGGGAGGTTTTTAGTCATTTGCGGCGTAATATTGTCGTGGCCTGGAGCTTTGTGATTACCTAGGTTTTTAATCACTTCCTTGACTTCATTTGGCGTTGTCATTGATAGTATATTCTCTTGGGGATGATGGCAAGTGTTATCTGTTAGGTAAGACGGAACCTCATCCTCCGCCTTGGAAAAGTGTTTGGAAAAATGCTCTGAAAGATCATTTCCAATTTCTTTGTCGGTCAGCAAGGTTTTTCCATTTGCATTTAAACTAGTGATTTTGTCAGTTTTTTTCCTAATGGGTTTTGTTTTTTTTCCAGAAGTCTGTTGGGCTCGATTCAAGTTTGCTTAAAAAACTATTCCAATTTTCAGATTTCTCTGCTTCAAGGGCTTGATTTACCTTTCCTTGAAGATTGAGGTAAGTAGCTCTATGAGCTGGATCCCAGGTTGATTGCCATCTTTTCCTAGCTTTATTTTTCTCCCTTATTAAGGCTTTGGTGTTTGGGTTCTTTATTAATTTGGAAGATGAGACTATGGTGTTTTTCGAGTAGCTATTATTAATTTTCTCGTTTAAAATTCCAACTGCTGAATCAATGTCTACTTCAGTTTTCAAGGGGAGTCTGGGGCGGGTGGTGGAGATTAGATCTTGTTGAAAATGAACCCAATTAGTTACTCGGCTGAGCTGGGTTGTGAATTCATCCTTTGGGCAATTCAAATCAAAGATTACAGGGAGATGGTCAGATGATAAATCGTCGGAGGTTCTGGCATTTGGGGTTCAGGGAATGTTTTTAAGTACAGCGAAGTCTAGGAAATCGGGATTGCCGAGTGGACTGTAATGCGTGGGTGACGAAGGTGCGACAATGTCGAGGCTTTCTCTTTCAGAGAAATTGTGCAGCACGATTCCACTGTTATTTGAAGTCCTTGATCCCCAAAGAGGGTGTTTGGAGTTCCAGTCTCCTGCAACGATTATTGAGTGGTTGTGTTTTATCAGTTGGTTCAAATCTTCTTCCAATAATGGTGCATCAGGGTTCTTATAAATTGCTGTGATTTGCAAGAGTGTTTTTCCATCTGGTTTTATCAAAATTGAAGTATTTTCCAAGTTTAAAGTATGAATCAGCATATTTTTATATTTAAAAAAGGATTTTATGATGATGGCTGTTCCCCCACCTTTTCCTGTAATTCGATCAGTTTTAATGGTTTGATAGTTCCTGAACTTTAGATCAATTGAGGGTTTAAGGTGAGTTTCACTGAGCAGAGCAATGTCAATTGAGTTATCTTCTAAAAAGTGCAATAATTCTTCTTTCTTTGATCTGATTCCGTTACAATTCCAAGCAATAATTTTAAAAGGTAATTTGCAATTCATTGTAGGTATGTTTTGATTACTTGCATCAATTTTTCACACAGGTCCTTAGTTTCAGAACGAGAAGTTTTTCTTGTCACAACCTCAGCATTGCTTTGGTTTTGTTGTTCTACCATTTTCGGCAGTGTTTCAGATCTTTTTGAAATCGGAAGTGGGTTGTTAGGTTTGTACTGACCAGGGTATCTTGGCTGTTGCTGATGTACTCTTGGAAACTTAGGGCATCCGCGGTAATTGGCTGTGTGCGCTTCTTCGCAGTTTGCACACTTTGGGGGAAGTTGTCTTGACTTTCTTGGGCAGTCCTTCGAATGGTGCTCCTCGGCACACTTGACGCATTTTGGTTTCAGGAAGCAGTTAAGTTAACCGTGCCCGAAACCCTGGCAGTTGAAGCATTGAGTCACACGGTTTGTTGTTCTGAAAGATTCTACTGCAATTTTCTGATAGAGAAGTTCAGTTATTCCGTAAATTTTCTTGTTGTGTTCATTTTTCGGTAATTCTACCAGTACTAAATTCATTGGCCTTTTAGTTGATTGTCTATGAAGTCTCTTCACAGAGGTCTCAGTAAAGCCCATTGTTGCAAGTTCTATTGCTATATCTTCAGTCTTGTAGGCTGTTGTCACGCCCTTTAATACCACTTTGAGCGGTTTTTCTTCTTGGAGTCTATAGGAGTAGCCGCCATTATTTTTTTGAACATATTCCCTGATTTTTTTGAAGTCTGAAATATTTTTGGCCTTGATAATGTGCTTATTTCCTGAGATCGTACATTGGAATTTATCTGTGCACAGGTCTTTCAGCTCTTGGCAGAGCAACTTCCAGTCTGTTACATTTTCTGCTATTACAGGTGGTATTCTTGGCTTTTTTGCATGTGTGACTTTTGTCCAAGGACCATCTTCATCAATGTCTTCTTCGTTAACCTGAGGAGGGGTAGCTGCGGACGTTTCTTGAGGAACTTCAGTTACCTCGTTCATGGAGACATCGTTTTCATTATGCTGTGAGACAACTTCCATTCTCGGTGTCTTATGGCTGCGTGATGTTGAATCTGATGGAGATTCGCGAGTTCGTTTCTTTGTTGAAAGAGTTTCTTCTACTTTGTACTCGATGCCACATCTTTCAAGAATTTTCAAAAGTATGTTGGTTTCGATTATACTGACCTTTTCGCCAGCTGGGCCGATCGTTGATTTGATTACAATAGGCTGCATTTTTTCCTGAAAAAATTAGCTGAACTGACTAATAATTGTTTTCCCTATTATAATATATTCTAACCAAACTTACAAACTTGTATAAATATTTATGGCTTGTTTTTAATGCATTGAAAATGTTTAATTTGTAATCTGAATTTTTACATTAAAGATTTAAATTGTTTATATTAAAATTATGAATTCTCATTAAATTTTGAAATTTAATTTTAAAAAATAGAATATCAAAATTTTGTTTAATTAGTTTTAAAATGCTTTATCATAGTGGGGAAAAACTAAAAGTATGAGAAAATTTGAAAATAATATTTTATAATTGATATTAAATTGATTTCTTTTGACATTGCCATTTTCAATAAAATAATATAGAGGATTTAGTTCAAATGATTTGAGATCTTTTAGTGCTATATACAAAAAATATGGCTGTTGACAAATGAATCCATTTGTTTCAACTGAAAAATTCAGAAACCAATTTACTGAGTGTGAGCATTCAATGGACAAGGTGTAATTATGGATTATACATTTTTTGATATAATTTCAAAAAATCTTCTCCTAAAAGTCCCAGTTATTATAAATATTTTGACTCAGTGAATTTTTCTTGTTTAATAATGTTCTAAATATATCAATATTGACCAGCATTTCTATGTTTTATCTTTGAAATTTTGCGTCTCAGCTCATTCTGACCTCAACAATAAACAAATCGACTCTATCTACCAGGTCATTGTCATAGAACCTAATTTCAATGTCTGTTTATATGTAGATTTCCATTTTATGCCCTTCCCTGTTATTTATTTTATTATCATAAAATTTAAACGCATCAACATGTTCATCAGGAATCTTAGAATAGGTTTTGTGGGTGTTTTTTAAGGTAAAATATTTCTAGTGAATGCCCTAGGCTTCGCCCGTTTTTTGAACAATAATCGTTGGACTAGTATTTACTCATTTCTTAATTCCCTATTGTCAAGATAAATTGATATTTGTTATTACTCTTCTCCATAAAAATAATTAAGAAAATTTGAATAAAGGTAGTTGAATATACAGATATACATATAAGCAATTCAAAGAATGAAATTAGATAAAAAACAAACATTTTATAATTTTGAAGTTCAAAAATTATGATAATTTCTATATACAGACTCTACATGAACCAGCTTCGCTCGGTCTTTTCCCTAGTAAATCTTTGTTAGGAAAATTTACTTTAACAAATATTTTATATCATAATCCCTCTAATTGAAAGCATGAAGATTCCAATTGATTTTTGTTAACATTATACATTATATTTTTCATCATCATCCTGTGTTGTCTATTCAAACCTTTTATTTTCAAAATCATATAACTTTCAGAAGGGGATAATAAGATATAATTATAAAATAATATTTGTATAAATTTTATTTATTAGGCAATGTATTCGGTTCCAAAATCACTTTATTAGGTACCGCTCAAAAATAGAAACCTAGATTATGATATTTGCAACAATGAATAATATGTGAAGGTTATTCACATATTAAACAAAATGTTAACGCGGGATTCGATCCAGGTTAATGGCTTTCGGGATTCGAGGGTTACTCATTCGTCCACCGACCTTTATTGGGCAATATATCCAAGTTCCAAATAACTTTATTGAGTGCAGCTCAAAAAGAGCAACCTAGAACATCATATTCACAATATACTTTAGGGGATGGTTATATACAGTGGTTCATTTACAAATATAATTTATATTGATCTCGTTGGGTCCATATTCTCAGGTCCCTGAGGATATTTTTCTTGAGATAGTTTTTTTCTGGCTTGTTTGATATTCAAGGTGCGTTTATTTTTACTTATTTTCCATTTTTCGTCATTCTGGCTTAATTGATGGAGAATTTTTCTAGGTTTTATATTTCTTTTTTTTTTTTTTACTTTTTGCGCATTTGTAGTTTGTGGCTTCATTGAAGGTGGGGTTTTCTAATATTTCAGATTTTTCATAGAATTTAAATGATTGTATAATAATGTAGTCATTGATGTTTTCAATATTTATATCATTCCTGAGGATTGTGTTACGATTGAACCAGGGTGGAGTAATGATTTTTCTGATCATTTTATTTTCAAAGATTTCTAAATTTTTAAGGATCGTCTTATGTGTTGTCATAAAAATGGAGTGGTCATATATAATTATTGGTCTTATTATTGATGTGTAAATGGTTTTTTTGCAATGAAGAGATAATTTGCTTTTCGGTCCTAGAAGTAGGGGTAGTTGGTTTTGGGCAGTTTTGTCCGAAATGATTTAGTTTTCAATGTGTTTTTGAAGGTTAGGTGCTCATCTAAATTCATTCCTAGATATCAGATATTCTCTTTATATTTAATATTGACTTCTAAGACAAAAAGTTTGTCCAAAGTTCCCTTAATTTTGTCTTTTTTTATAGAGAAAATGATTGCTTTACTTATTTGGGGGTTCATTGTGACTCAGCATTTTTTACACCAAATCGTGGAAAAGATACAGGCCTATTAGAGTTTCATGTGGAGTCTTTATATGATTAAAGTATGAAACATATATTAAAATATCTGCAAGTGATACATATTCTGCATGAGCTTGCATGTTTATCACAATGAATACAACTTTCACATTAATATTTAAATTAACGTTCTGACTTCCCTTTAGCCAACATTAAATTTTTGTCTTTCAATATTTTAATTGAAGTTTCTATTCAACTTGTTTCCATGTCTGCATTCCAAAATTATTTTGGGCCAAAAATAAAAACGAAAAAGGCTATTTTAAAATTTGTTGCATTTAAATTTTTCCAACAAAACAGCTATGCGAATAGTTATTGAAAATAATATAAGGAACATATAAATATGAGATGAAATTTAAACACAGTAATTTAGGTCTGTAGAGTTCTTGATTAAAACCAAAATATGTTAAAATCACGCATTTACCAACAAACACGAATAATTATATTTATGTAAATTGGATCTATATTTATATGATGAAATATTATAACATAAAATTGATTTGAAAACATAAATATTTTCCTTTATATTTTCAATTTGGTAGCTAGTGTAATTCTATTAAGGAGGACAAGAACAGTTTTACTTTTAAAACCTGTTTAAGAAACACAACTTTCTCAAGGCTATGTGTTTCAAGAAGAGGCTTCCAGAGTATAAATATATCAAATAACAAGAGGTTTTCACAATATTTCTGTAAACTGGTATTTTCTTAGAACTAGGCCATACTGATTGTAAATACTGTTGAAGTTCTCTGGATGAATTCAATTTTTGTCAAATATTCATTTAAATATTTTTGAATATTAAAAATGTCTTTCTGAGCCGATATTTGTGTGCGAAATTGAGATAATATAAAAACAGTCTTGTCTCTCGATTCCTTCAAATCAATTTAATAATTGTCTATATTTTATTTGTGTCACACACTTCACACATCTTTTGTAAACTGATTGAAATTATCTGATAATTTGAACTGAATCCGAAATATACTTGGGCCGGATATCAAGGTGCAGATGGAGTTTATAAAAAAAAATTGTAAAAGAAAAAACAACATATGAATTACAAAGAGGATTTAGCGCGCAATTCATGCACCAGTATTGCAACTATTAAATCATGGATATTTCTTTTCAAATAAACAAACTCTACTGCCCTTCCTGCGATATTAAAATATTGGGAAGTTTCACTCTAGAAAAATTATTGACAATATTGACACATTAATCAAAATAGACACCTTAAAATATTTCTTCCCACTTGCTATATTTTACACAACTATCTGAAAATATATTTTTTAAGTGCTAAAGGTAGGAAACAAATATATTATCAAAATGAGGAATGATAGTCATGATACAAACAACAACATGAGTCATCACAGTAAATATGTAAAATAATATATGGGTTAAATATTTTTATTGAGAGATATAGCATAAACAATTTGAAAACAACAAAAAATGATGGATAAATTATTTTATTAATTAGTTTTATAACAACAAAAATTTTATATACAATTAGAAATATATAATTAAAATATTACTTTAAATATAATACATTAATATATATTTTTTTATTTACACAAATACACCCAAAATTATGGATTAATAACTGGATTGATCTTTCAGACTTCAATATTTATGTTGACATGGGCATCAATTCCAAGTTCCATATATGCAATTGTTTGATAATCTTGTATATGACGAATTTATTCGCGTGTTTAAATTCAAATTTCTTGGCTGAAGAAAAACATTTTGCTAGTAACATTCCAAATTTATGGTTTATATTCACATGTTCTTGAATAATATCTGAGTAACAGGAAAAGTTTTGTTTATAAAAAAGCTTATTCAACTCAAGATATTCTTGTAGATGTGTAGAGTCATTTCCCAAGAAGCCCGCCACCTTGTGTTGGTCCTTTTCTTTCAAGAATTGATACAGGGTAATATCGCTTTTGCCTATCACATGGTTCTGCATTTCAGCTACTTGACTCTGGCATATTTTCCAGTAGTTGATTAAATCATTTGGCAGGTTGATATTCCTTGTTATTCTTGTTGTTGGGTGTTTAAGAATAGAATACCTTATAAATATTTGTATTAATGTCTTCACATCTGTATTCCAATTCAAGCCGCCCTGGGCTAAAATATATTTAAGAAACTGCTCAAATCAATAGGATTTGAATAGTTCAAAAGTAATATCAGAGATTCTGAAATTTCAGGAAAATATTGAATATTCATAAGTAAGTCTGTGATTCTATAGGCAGCTAAATATAATGGTTCATTTCCATCGATATTTTTTATTCAAATCAGCCCCAGCTTCAATTAGAGTATTTATGAAGGTTTTGTTTAGATATGAGCAGCCAATTCGCCAACCTTCTTTACGTTATTAATTAGGGCGCCTGCTTGTATCAAAAGCTTTGGCAATTCGTTTATAAAAGGAATGGTATAAAATAAAGGAGTAAACCATTCCACATTTTTCATTCACATCAGCCCCTAATTTAATCAGAAAACTTGCCACCTGTATAGAGTCAGATTTACATGCGGAATGCAATAATGAACTACCAGTTTTAGTTTTTCTGTTTATATCTGCGCCAGCGTCGAATAAAATCTTGAAAATTTTGAAAGGTCTCTTAACTGTATAAAATATAGCTGTTTCTCCATTCATATCTGCAGCCTCTAAATCGACCCCAAGATTCAGCAAATGGATTAGAAATTTTTCATCATCTTTTGAAGCAGCCATCATTAAAGGTGTTACTCCACGAACACTCTTGGTGTTATAATCCGCACCTTTTCAATTAAGACTTGGAATATTTTGAAATTCTGAATTTCGATAGACTGATGTAATGGTGTGCATTCTTTTATATTTCTAGCATTTATATCTGCACCATTGTCTGCTAAGAGTCTAGAGACATCCTCTTTTCCTAAATTGATAGCTAAATGTAGTGGGGTATCATTGAGAATAATAAACCGCGAGATCTTTCAGGAAAAAGCATATTAAGACCAATTTTTCTACCACGATTATAGTTACCCATCAAATCCTTGTCAAACCTTGCATTAACATCTGCTCCTTCTTCTATTAATGCTCTCACTTGTTCTAAACTCCCATAATTTATTGTTTAAAAAAACGTATTTTAGCTTCCATTTAAATATTTAAATACACTTTTGTTATATTTATTATCACTATTAAAAAAACTCTCTATAATTGAAACTCTATATATAGAAAAGTAATTACCTTTTATTTTATATATTTCCTAGCATAAATATTTATATTTAAAATTTGTACAAATATTCAAGAATTATCCTATTTCGAAACTATTTTAAACGCGTATTATCCTATTTATTGGTTTACAGTGTAAACTTTACACAAAGGTTCCTAGCGCCCCAAAGTTAGAAGCATTGAAAATGCTTACTTAAAAAGCATTTTCGCAAAAATTTAATCTGTTTATATTAATATTATTAATTCTAATAAATATTTAATTAAATTTTAAAATAAATAAATACCAAACTTTGGGGTAATAAAAGTTTTAAACTTTTTATTACATTGAGAACGCTAAATATAAAAATAATATTTAATAATTGATTATAAAAACACTTTAAAAAGCTTTTATTTAAAATGCACTAAAAATAACAAAATAAATATTTTCTGAAGTATTGCTTTTTTTCTGATGGTACCATTTAACAAATAAAATAATAGACTTAGAAATAAAAGCGCTGGGGGATGAAAATCATTTATGCAGCAAATAGGTATGAATTTAATAAAAGGCATAATCTTGCTAATCATTTGCTTCATATAAAATCTTATTGATCTCAAATTTATTATTATTGTACCCCACCGCTTTTATTTCTAAGTCTATTATTTTATTTGAAAAATGGTACCTTTAGAAAAAAAAGCAATAATTCAGAAATATTTATTTTGTTAATTTTAGTGCATTTTAAATAAATGCTTTTTTTAAGTGTTTTTTATAATCAATTATTCACGCTATTTTTAGTCGATATATGCCAGTCCAAAAAAAAAAAAGCCTTATCACTGAGACGATGTTGGCCTTAAATAGCTGCAAGCCTGCTCGCAGCAGATTGGTCAATTCTTCGTGGGAGGTCGGAAGTGACGTAGGCAAAATCCGTTACTAACAGAACTGCGTCTCTTTTCTTTGGGAACCCTAAATTTATTGATTTATATTACAAAGTTAGAGACACCCAGTAGATTATTGTTGGGGATATTTGGTACATATAAAATTTGAATTATAATCAAACAATTGATTACAGTTAAAAAAACAACATACTAATTCAAAAAGGAGAACTATTTAAAAAGGTGTCGTGAAATGTATGGTGGTATATTGTTTACACACAAACCTATATATATATATATAATGAATATAAATATATGCGTGATGATATTGGAATAAGATAACTAAATTATAACAGATAAAAATAATATATTTGTTGGATTTTCTCATTTATTTGCTTGCAATTCCAAGGACGTTTTAGATAGGAATCTGAATATTTGGATTTCTAATTCCTTCCATTTCTTGTACATTTATTGAGAAAATCCTTTCACAACCTCCAGCATTGTCGCATTTTAGCCAAGACAAATTGAAATTGACAGGTTCTGGGAAAAAATAGTTGTTTTTAGTCAGAAAATGATAATGAAAATATTGCTGTATCATGTTTGATAATAAGATACAAAATTATATAGGGAAAAAAATCCAAAAAGCAGAGACCACGGGTGAAGCGAGTTCACTTTTAGTATGCAGAAACAAAATTCTCTAACAGAAAACATTCATTCGAGTAGAAGACACAAAGCCAGATCATCTATATATATATAAATGGATGTATGTGTGTGTGTTTGTATGTGATGTGTCTGTCCTTTATGCCTGACCAAACCACTCATTGGAACGCCATGAAACTTTGGGAAGTTATTTAGTATAGTACTGGAAGGTTTTTAGAAAAAAAAAATTGAAATAAATTTTCGCCAAAAAATAATCAAGATAAATATTCTAATTTATCTGTTATAATTCAACAATCTGCTCTAAATATTATCATGCATATAGAAAAAAATGATTATATGCCTCTTCTTTATGCCGGATCAAACTAATCATTTCATCGCAATTTAACTTTGAGAAATTGTTTAATATACTACCAGAAAGGTTTCTATCTAATTATTAGTTTGAAAAAACCTTTTTTTTAAATAAGGATAAATATCAATTAATCTGTTATATTTTCAGCACTCTGTTTTATTATCTCTGTATTATCTTTATATATATAAATCAAAATTTGTCTGACTGTTTATCGATAAACTCAGAAACTACTTAACCAAATGTCACCAATTTCTCCACATAACTACTAATGACCCTGAAGATGAAGAATTTACAATGCATTAAAATTAAGTTAAAAAAAATATTTAAAATCTATATTTTATCTTTATGTATAACTTTATTTATATAGCCACTTGCTATTTGACCATTTAGAACTTTGGGGAAAGTTATAAAGTATTTTTTGTCAGATTTCATTTTTTTGGTTTCGTTTTATTTCCCAAATTCCATGAAAAGTTTTATTAAAAATTATCATCATTATTAAGATGGTTTTCAGTGTGTCAGTATTCAAATTATTAATAACATTTTTGAAAGTAAAACAGTGTATATGGTATTAAATTGTTATAAAGGAACAATGGCTTAAAATATAATAGAAAGTAAGCTGAATAAAGACAAAAAAAAATGTTAAGAATACCCTATTAATTGAAATGAGGTCATATTTCCTATAAAATATAAAAATAGACTGATTAATACACATTCAAAATGGTTAAAATGGCATTTATTAAGCCAAAACAGTGTGAAAAAGTAGATACAGTAGAGCTTCCATTGAGAGGATGCCTGAAATCGTAGCTTAACCCGTCTCTCCAAGAGGCAGTCTCTTATTAAAGGTCTATTAGAGATTCTTTAATATCAATTAGAATCTCCAATGAGAGACCACCTACAGAAGAAACAAGTTGAGTCATTTTTCAGGTGGTCTTTCTTAAGAGACTCTATTTACCTATATTAAAATCAACATTTTCTTACTGTTACGTTTAATTACTGCTAATCTCTAAATATAAAAATGAATGCATGTCTGTCTATCTGTCAATTATTAATTGGACTGAGGGAGTATTGTGAGTTTCAATATTCTATATGGTCTGGAAGCATATTAAAATTAAATATACAAAATTTGAAAGGAAGTTTGGAAATTTGTCCATTCTTGGCCAACCTGACAACTTAGAAGTCTGAAAATTGGTCAGCTAGCATTGTCATCAGGTTTGAACATGTGTACCAAATTTCATATATCTAGGTGTCCTATAAGTATATTAATAAAAATAGATTACAAGATTTGGCGACAGACATCCAGACAGACATGGAGGCAAGTTAAATGAAATCTTTTGAATAAAAAAGTCGACCAATCTCAATGTAAATGGTACAATTAGAAAGAGCGTAAAAAGTATACCAAGAAAGCTTTGCCATAGAAGGAGAAATCGAGGAAAATCGCTAAAAACGAATGGTTCGCGAGATATTGGCAAAACAAAAAAAAAAAAATTAAATATACAAAATTTGAAAGGAAATTTGGAAATTTATCCGTTCTTGGCCAACCTGACAACCCAGAAGTCTGAAAATTGGTCAGCTTGCATTGTCATCAGGTTTGAACATGTGAACCAAATTTCATTTTTTCTAGGTGCCCTATAAGTATATTAAAAATTGATTACAAGATTTGGCGACAGACATCCAGACAGACAGACAGATAGGCAAGTTAAATAAAAGCTTTTAAAAATAATTATTTACAATTCATATATATTTCATGCTAATTTTTTTCAACAGAACCATTATAGAATGAATAATTCTCTCCAGGATTTATTTGAAGTGATTTGAGATTAAGGAATAGGAACAAATCTTTTGATGCTATATTCAAAGAATAGGGTTGTTGTTGAGGTATGAATCCATTTGCTCTGCCTGAAAAATTCATAAACCTATGGCCTGGGTGTGAACGGTCAATGTCAATCCACTCAATACTGAATTCATATTATTGCCAAGATAAATTGATATTTGTTACTTTATTCCAACAAAATTATTCTGAAATTCTGGATGTAGGCAAATAAATATATAGGTTAACATATAATATTTTCAAAAAATGAAAATATGCAAAAAATTATTTTGTATATTACAAAATTGTCAAAATGGAATAAATATTATATACTGATTCTACATGACCCAGCTTCACTCGTGTTCTCTTGTAGTGAATTTTTCCAGCGAATTTTATTTTACAATGTTATTTCTATAAATATTCTATTTTCACTATATTTTTGTGGTCATTGAGATTTATATTGAACTAGCCGAATGACCCGGGCGACGCCCGGGTTTTACACGTTTAAATGATTTTATTCAAATACTATTCGTTACAATTATAAATTGGCACCATGGATGTCACTTTTGTGAAACATCCCGCTCCAAACTTGTGTGTTTTTGAAATATAAAAATGAATATGTGAATTTTCACAACGATATTTGAAAATTATATTATTTTTATTTTCAAATACTATTCGTTACAATTATACATTGGCGCTGTGGATGTCACTCTTGTGAAACGTCCCGCTCTAAACTTTGTGTCTGAGAAGCGATATTTTTATAGAAAGATGATCTGGCTTTTGTTTTCTGCTCGAATGAATGTTTTTCTGTTACAATTTTGTTCCTGCGTACAAAATAATGAACTGGTTTCACCCGTGGTCTCTTCTTTTTGGAATTTTTCCCGATATAATTTTGTATCTGATAATCAAACATGATACAGCAATATCATCATCATCATTTTCTAACTAAAAATATATAGTTTTAAATGATTGATTTATATATATATTTTAAAATAGCCTATCGTCTTCCCCGTATTTTTTTACCTATGTATGGAAATTTTGATTTGAAATACGTGAACTACTGCGAATTTGTATACCGGACATACAAACATTCATTTTTAAAAGCTTTTATTTAACTTGCCTATCTGTCGCCAAATCTTGTAATCAATTTTTAATATACTTATAGGGCACCTAGAAATATGAAATTTGGTACACATGTTCAAACCTGATGACAATGCTAGCTGACCGATTTTCATACTTCTGGGTTGTCAGGTTGGCCAAAAACGGACAAATTTCCAAATTTCCTTTCAAATTTTGTATATTTAATTTAATTTATTTTGTTCTGCCAATATCTCGCGAACCTTTCGTTTTTAGCGATTTACCTTCGATTTCTCCTTCTATGGCAAATCTTTCTTGGTATACTTTTTACGCTCTTCCTGATGGTACCATTTTCATTAAGATTGGTCAACTTTTTTATTTAAAAGCTTTTATTTAACTTGCCTCTATGTCTGTCTGTCTGGATGTCTGTCGCCAAATCTTGTAATCAATTTTTATTAATATACTTATAGGGCACCTAGAAATATGAAATTTGGTACACATGTTCAAACCTGATGACAATGCTAGCTGACCAATTTTCAGACTTCTGGGTTGTCAGGTAGGCCAAGAACAGACAAATTTCCAAATTTACTTTCAAATTTTGTATATTTAATTTTAATATGCTTATATTTATTATATTAGAATAATGAAACTCACAATATGCTCAGTCCAATTAATATTTTGACAGATAGACAGACATACATTAATTTTTATATATAGAGATTAGCAGTAATTAAACGTAACAGTAAGAAAATGTTGATTTTAATATATGTAAATAGAGTCTCTTAAGAAAGACCACCTACAAACATGACTCAACTCGTTTCTCCTGTAGGTGGTCTCTCATTGGAGATTCTAATTGATATTAAAGAATCTCTAATAGACCTTTAATAAGAGACTGCCTCTTGGAGAGACGGGTTAAGCTACGATTTTAGGCATCCTCTCAATGGAAGCTCTACTGTATCTACTTTTTCACACTGTTTGGCTTAATAAATGCCATTTTAACCATTTTGAATGTGTATCAATCCAGTCTATTTTTTGATATTTTATAGGCAAAATCACTTCATTTCAATTCATAGGGAATTTTCAACTTTTTTTTGTCTTCATTCAGCTTACTTTCTATTATATTTTAAGCCATTGTTCCATTATACATATTTGATACCGTATACACTGTTTTACTTTCAAAAATGTCATTAATATTTGAATACAGACACATTGAAAACCTTTTTAATAATGATGATTTATTTTAATAAAAAATTAATGATTTTCGGAAATAAAATGAAACGAAAAAAGGAAATATGACAAAAATAGCTTTATAACTTTTCCCAAAGTTCTAAATGGTCAAATATCAAGTGGCTATATAAATGAAGTTATACACAAAGATAAAATATAGATTAAAAAAAAATTCTACTTAATTTTAATGCATTGTAAATTATTCATCTTCAGGGTCATTGGTAGTTATGTGGAAAATTTGGTGACATTTGGTTAAGTAGTTTCTGAGTTTATTGATAAACTGACAGACAAATTTTGATTTATATATATATAAAGACTAGCGGATGTACCCGGCTTCGCCCGGGTTTTACCCGAGTAAAGGTTTGTCTAACGAACATTTGTTGAAAACAATTCTCTATAAACTTATTTAAAAAAAAAGATATATTTTGATAATTTGAAACTCGTAATTTGAATCTCTCGATAAAGTGATAATTTTTTCCCGGTCCCTGTGTGCCGTGTCATCCTGAATTTTGTCTTTCCTAATTTTCTACATTACAAAATCATCGTTTTATCTAGTGAACATTTTTCCCGGTCCCTTGAAAAATACTCGATAAGTTAAATAAAATCAATATAATTGGTTTCCCTCAGTAATTTGAAGTTAAAAGAATAGTATATTTGCCTTGGAATTGTATCATTATTCTTGTCTCAAATAAATTGCCGTGTTATCCTGAGTTAATCTTACTTTTGATAAATAATCTTTAAGATAATAAACTTATAGATAAAAAAAACTTGTTACATCGTCGCAATGGTGGCGCTGCTTGCGATTTAAATATACAAATCTGAAAATAACTCTGAGGATATTCAAGAAATTAATTTTCAGAAACCTTCCCAGTACTATACTAAACAACTTCCCAAAGTGTCATGGCGTTCCAATGAGTGGTTTGGTCAGACATAAAAGACAAACACACACACATGCATTCATTTTTATATATATAATAGATAATACAGAGATAATAAATCAGAGTGCTGAAAATATAACAGATTAATTAATATTTATCCATGTTTTTTCCAAAAAAAAAGGTTTTTCAAACTAATAATTAGATAGAAACCTTTCTGGTAGTATATTGAACAATTTCTCAAAGTTAAATTGCGATGAAATGAATAGTTTGATCCGGCATAAAGAAGAGGCATATAATCATTTTTTTCTATATGCATGATAATATTTAGAGCAGATTGTTGAATTATAACATATAAATTAGAATATTTATCTTGATTATTTTTAGGCGAAAAGTTATTTCAATTTTTTTTCCTAGAAACCTTCCCAGTACTATACTAAATAACTTCCCAAAGTTTCATGGCGTTCCAATGAGTGGTTTGGTCAGGCATAAAGGACAGACACATCACATACAAACACACACACATACATCCATTTATATATATATATATAGATGGAAATTTTGCCGGGAGGAAAATGATCTAAAGAGACAAAGGTCGCCTCTCCCGTCAAAATAGACGTCTAAAAACAGACGCCATCTATTGACCGTCGCCGCAACTAGCGGCCTCGGGTCGGTGACAAATGAATGGCGTCTGTTTTAGACGTCTATTTTGACGGGAGAGGCGACCTTTGTCTCTTTAGATATATATATATATGATCTGGCTTTGTGTCTTCTACTCGAATGAATGTTTTCTGTTAGAGAATTTTGTTTCTGCATACTAAAAGTGAACTCGCTTCACCCGTGGTCTCTGCTTTTTGGAATTTTTTCCCTATATAATTTTGTATCTGATTATCAAACATGATACAGCAATATTTTCATTATCATTTTCTGACTAAAAAACAACTATTTTTTCCCAGAACCTGTTAATTTCAATTTTTCTTGGCTAAAAATGCGACAATGCTGGAGATCGAGAAATGATTTTTCCAATAAATGTTCAAGACATGGAAGGAATTAGAAATCCAAATATTCAGATTCCTATCTAAAACGTCCTTGGAATTACAAGCAAATAAATGAGAAAAGCAAACAAATATATTAATTTTATCTGTTATAATTTAGTCATCTTATTCCAATATCATCACGCATATATTTATATTTATTATATACTAGACGAATGGCCCGGGCAACGCCCGGGTTTTACCCGAGTGCGTATATATTTCAAAAATGTTTTTAATTAAAATACTATTCGTTACAACTATAAATTGGCGCCGTGGATGTCTCTCTTGTGAAACGTCCCGCCCCAAACTGTGTGTGTCTTGAAAATATAAAAATAAAAATGTGAACGGAAAAATATGTCCAGGGTAGCCTCGTGGTCATGGCATCTGCCCGGTAAGCGAAAGGTCGTGGGTTCGATTCCCATCCCTTGACACTTTTTTTATTTTATCCATTCTGACCAAAATCTATCCGTGAACTTCACACAGAGAGAATAAGGCAATTATATAAGTAGATAATCCAAATTGTGCCTTATCACACACTATTTTTTTATTTGGCCTTATTACCTTGTGTTTATAATCTATGACGTAATGCCGGCGGGCGCGCGCCCGTTGGCTGCCGGCGAGCACGTGACCTCCCTGTGCGCGCGCATCCGTGACAGAACTGGCCCATGACGGTCGTGACTATATATAGGGATAATAATAATATAATAATAATAATTATTATTATTATTATTATTATTATTATTATTGTTATCATTAGATAATGATAATGATCATAATGATGATGCGCGCGCGCATCCGTGACAGAACCGGCCCATGACGGTCGTGACTATATATAGGGATATATAGGTGTGTGTAACAATATACTATATACATTTCACGACACCTTTTAAATAGTTATCATTTTTCAATTAGTATGTTGTTACTTTTAACTATTTAATCAATTGTTTAATTATAATTCAAATTTTATACGTACCAATTATCCCCTAACAATAATCCACTGGGTGTCTCTAACTTTGTAATATAATTCAATAAATTTAGGGTTCCCAAAAGCAAAGAGATGCAGTTCTGTTAGTAACGAATTTTGCTTACGTCACTTCCGACCTCCCACGAGGAATTGAACAATCTGTGGCGAGCAGGCTTGCAGCTATATAAGGCCAACGTCGTCTCAGTGATAAGGCTTTTTTTTTGGACTGGCATATATACGACTAAAATAGCGTGAATAATTAATTATAAAAAAACACTTTAAAAAATGCTTTCATTTAAAATGCACTAAAAATAGCAGAATAAATATTTATGGAGTGTTGCTTTTTTTCCTGAAGGTACCATTTAACAAATAAAATAATAGACTTAGAAATAAAAGCAGTGGGATACAATAATAATAAATATGAGATCAATGTGATTTTATATGAAGCAAATGATTAGCAAGATTATGCCTTTCATTAAATGTATACCTATTTGCTGCATAAATGATTATCATCCCCCACCGCTTTTATTTCTAAGTCTATTATTTTATTTATTAAATGGTACCTTCAGAAAAAAAGCAATACTTCAGAAATATTTATTCTGTTATTTTCAGTGTATTTTGATAAAAGCTTTTTTTAAAAGTGTTTATAATTAATTATTATATATATAGATAGAGATAGAAGATAGATTTTGTTTATATCGTAAATTATTATTATCACGATATTTTTTTATTTCGAAAATTTCAATTTTTTACAAAATAATTTAACTTTAGAGAGGGAGAATAAAATATTGAATATTTTCAATTATTAATAAAAATATTCAAATAATATTTTACATTTCATATATCTCACTGATTCCACTTAACATTTTTTGCAAATATAGAATAAAAATTCGCCAAAGGATTCAGTTGTAGTTATTTGAGTTAGTTCAGAAAATAGAAACAAGTCTTTTGGGGCTATATACAAAGAATAGGATTGTTGTGATACAAATAAACTGGCGAAACCGCTGGGAGGGTTCACCACTGATGAGCCAGGCCCTCCCTTTAATTTTTCCATTGCAGTAAGGACAGTAGAAATTGTTTTATTTTAAAAAGAATCTTACGCCTCTAAAATAGTTTTGTAATTTGATAACAGATGGCCTCGCTAGTGCATCGTAACAAATAAATTTGTTTAAATAAAATTCAAAAACCAATGCACGAACTGATATAAATTAGTTCTGGGCGAAGAATATATATTTTGCATTTGGTTGAACCCTTTCACCATCTGAGACAACCTGAGACAAAAATATAATTATTTGTGTTTGTGTTGGTGAATGCGCGATTTTAACATCTATGGTTTTTTAGACAACTCTTACAGACATAAATTACTGTTTTTAATTTCTATTTCACGATATTCTACTTGAATTTTTTTTCAATAACTATAGGTGTCGATGTTTTTGTTGAAAATTGTGAAATGCATCAAATATTCAAAACCCCTTTTTGTTTTTGATTTTTGGCTCAAATTATATGTGGCAGGCAGACATGTAAACAATTAGAATATAAGCTTTAATTGATATATTAAAAGACGATATTTTAGAGTTTGGATAAAGGGACGTCAGAGCGTTAATTAAAATATTAATTTAAAAGGTGTTTTCATTGTAACAAACATGCAAGCTCATGCAGAATATGAATCACTTACAAATATTTTATATATGTTTCATATCTTAAATATATAAATATTTTGATGAAAAAAGTAGAAAATAAATTAGGAAATTAAAACATGAAAGAAACTCTAAAAAAGAACCATAAAAGCCTATCATAAAGTTGAAGTCAAGCGAGTCTCTACAAGAAAAGAAGAATCAGCTCTTATGGACCTCACAAGATCTTCCCCCAGAAACAGAAAACAAAAGAAAAACACCCTAGGGTGGACCCAGAACCTCAAGATAGTACACAAGTTAGGACTCCAACTAACTTGGAACAGTTTATTGATATTTTAGCTAGTATGAGTGATGACGCGGTATCTTTTATTAACTCATGTATCACACAAATACAGGGTATTTGGAATTTCATATGGAAGTTCTAATAATATATTCAAAGCTTTCTCACATGATTTAACGGATACATTCAAAGCAATCCCATTCATCAATGACAAATATTAAAACTCAGGACTTCCAAAAAATATATATTTTAAAAAATCACCGAACATTAATCATGGGTTAATTGATAAATGCTTACTTATAATCTGGACATTAGAATGACATAATTACTATTACAAATATAATTTCCGAACAGAAACATTCTCAAGAATTAAATAATATTCTTTTCCACCTGTTATTCTGAATTCAAACACATTATCTGGGACAGAAATGAAAAACTAAATTCTCGAAATAAATAGTGGTGACCAAACCAGAAATAACTAAAAAATAACAACATAGCTGTGCATTTTTTTAAAGAAGCAGAAGCCCTTGTTTCCAAAATACGAGCATTCTATATACAGTTACGAGCGTCATTCTTCGTCGCCTCTGTAACGGTTTGATTTTTTTTTTGGAATGGCGCCCTCCTATTGGTCGGCTACGATCACGCCACCTTTGCCCCCCCCCCCTCCACTCGCATTTTCGTTTTGTAACTATTGTGTTGGAACGGGTCGCTCCTTAAATAAATGCATATATTAGTTAATAACCAAATGGAATCCTCTCTTTCTCTTTCCCAGTAAGAGACGCCTACGGAAGCCAACAGTACATAGACAGATAAAGCACATAGGCTATAGTTATTAACTAACATATGCATTTATTCAAGGCGTCAAATTATAATTGCAACAAATAGTATTTGAATCAAAACATTTAATCGGGTAAAACACGGGCGTTGCCCGGGTCATTCAGCTAGTATAAAATACTAGCGAATGTACCCGGTTTCGCTCGGGTTTTACCAGATCAAAAGTTTGCCTAACGAACATTTGTTAAAATGATTATAGAAAGCATTCAATACCTACTGAATTTATACTTGTCAAGATACCTTTATGTTTGTTATTTGCTCCACCTAGCGGTACCCGTTCTCACATTGTTGTGTTTGAATAAAAATACAGTTTTAATAACTTAAAAATAATTCATTAATGATCAAATGTTTGCAATTTATCAAAAAGAAAATTAACAATAAATTATCCCTGCATATATGTCGTTCGAATATAACATATGTACAAAACTTAGATATACATAGTTAACGGTAGATTTGAACATGCTTCTTCACCTGTGATAATAAACAATATTACAAACAAATTTCAATTGAACAATAATTTTGTAATTATTAAACATTATCATGAAATGAATGATATTTGATAATGAACTTTCTTTAAAAAGTGCTAGAATTCAACTCCGATGAAAAAAAAAAAAATGAAACCTTCACGGGGATATACCTAATAATTTCGCAAATTTTCACGGTGATTATAGAATATATTGTAAACAGACAGATACAAAAATTTGCTATATTTATGAAATAAAATACTATAATAATTTTAGGAAAGAGAGATATACAAACAACCACATGAGTCATCAGTAAATTAAATGGGTGAAAAATAAATGAGAGAGAGAAAACATGACCAATTGAAGGACAACAAATAACAGCAAAAATTATTTTATTAATTTGTTCTATGATATCAAAGTATTGTATGAAATAAAATATATTTATAATTATAATATTTCTTGTAATACAACTCTCAATAAAAATATTGATTTCTATACACAATTGGGTGGATTATATGCATTTAAAATAAGTTTGGATTAATAATTGAGTTAATTTTGTAGTGACTTGATATTTTTGTTGAAATAATAGCGTAAATTTCCAAGTTACAGATATGTTGTAGATAGGTTCCAGATATAATGGAATTGTTTGATAATCCTCGATATGGCGAAATTCATTCACGTGCTTAAACTCAAATTACTGGGCGCAAGAGAAACATTTAGATAGTAACATACCAATTTTATAGCTTATGTGAATACATTCGCTGATCATTTTCAAAGTAATAGGAAAGTTTCTATTTATAACATGGTTGAGTTAATTAGAGATATTCTCGTAGATGTGTAGAGTCATTTCGCATAAGTGCAAAAATGCTTCTTAGAAACATCTAAGGTTGTCGATATATATCTATATATATAAAAATGAATGTATGTGTGTGTGTCTGTTTGTTTGTTTTGTCCTTTATGCCTGACCAAACCACTCATTGGATCACCATGAAACTTTGGGAAGTTATTTAGTATAGTACTGGGAAGGTTTCTAGCAAATAAAATTTTTGAAATAACTTTTCGCCTAGAAATAATCAAGATAAATATTCTAATTTATCTGTTATAATTCAACAATCTGCTCTAAATATTATCATGATGATACGATGATTTTGTAATGTAGAAAATTAGGAAAGACAAAATTCAGGATGACACGGCAATTTATTTGAGACAAGAATAATGATACAATTCAAAGGCAAGATACTATTCCTTTAACTTCCAATTACCGAGGGAACCAATTAATATTGATTTTATTCAACGTATCGAGTATTTTTCAAGGGACCGGGAAAAAATGTTCACTTTATCGAGAGATTCGTTAAACAATCCTTTACTCGGGTAAAACCAGGGGCGAAGCCGGGTACATCCATACAAGAATAATGATACAATTCCAAGGCAAGATACTATTCCTTTAACTTCCAATTACCGAGGGAACCAATTAATATTGATTTTATTCAACTTATCGAGTATTTTTCAAGGGACCGGGAAAAAAATGTTCACTTTATCGAGAGATTCGTTAGACAAACTTTTACTCGGGTAAAACCGGGCGAAACCGGGTACGTCCGCTAGTGTTGAATAAGATTGGGCCAGTCACTAAGCTTGAGGTATACTAGCTATGATATTCCTGGATGTTGACAATCCATCTTTTACCTTCTCCTCGAACTTTCTGTTTGCCAGGAAGTTTTTTATAATTTTAATGAAGTCCTGGGAGAGGAGTTTTACAAACATCTCATTGAGAAGGGCTTCATGCCAAACCTTTTTTATGCATTGGATATGTTTAAAACACGGCTCTAGTTATTTTGCGCAGCGCGATTGCTTGTCCTATTTTTTCCTTTATCACTAACAGTTGGTCTACCATTAAGTGTGCATGTTGATATTCAAATAATTCTGGCCTTGGAAGGATTTTTTTGTTAAGTGACTTACTCAATCTTCTTGATATTATTTTTTCTAATATTTTGGATATGCTGGTAGCGAGGAGATGGACCTTTAACTTGAAGGGTCTTGGTTTTATTAATTTGACATTGCTGAATTGATTTCTTTATCGGTTAAATTGTGTGAAAATACTTTAAATATATTATTAAAACATAAATGTAAAAATTACAAATTCTCTTTATTTGTTTGAATCATGTGTTAATAAATAATACCACCTCATCACTCATTCTGGCTACTATATCAATAAACTATCCCAAGTTAGTTGTCGTCTTATCCTGTGTATTGTCTTTAGGCTCTGGGTCCTCTAGAAGTGTGTCTTTTGTTCTTTGGCTCTGGAGGGAAGATCTTGTGAGGTCTATCAGCGCTGACTCTTCTTTTTCTTGTAGAGACTCGCTTGTGTTAAACTCTATGATAGGTTTTTATGGATATTTTTAGAGTCGTTTTCAAGGTTTCGTTTCTTCATTTTTAAAACATTTATCAGAATATTTATATGATTAATTTATGAAACATACATAAAAATATTTGCACGAGACACATATTCAGCATGACCTTGCATATTTGTCACAATGAATAAAACTTTTACCTTTTTATTTAAATTAACGTGTTGTTATTTTTTTGCTCAAAAACAATAAATACCTTACGCAAACGATTTACTTTGGAAGATCAACCATTATTTATTTTTGTCTTCAGCTGCAGGTTTCAACTATTCTAACATAAACATATTATCTTGAACTATATATTTTCATATTGATGATGATTAACATTTTTTTATATACAAGTATAATTATAAGTATTTATAAATACTCTTAATATTTAAAAATATATTATTATTTAATATATTTTACATTCAAACAAACAATCCTAAAATATTAGCAATGCAGAAAATATAACAGAGATAATTAATAAATAGATAAGACAAATGATAAAGTTATCTTTTATTTATTTATGCTTATGAGGTGATACAGCAGCGTATTTACAATTAGAGAGGAGACAAAATGAAATGTAGCTGCTGTATTGTCCGTGAGGTCAAGAGACGTTTAAAGTTATCAATATTGTTAATGATAAAATACTTTGAATATTATTACAAGAATAACAAAGTATTTTAATTTATTGGAAAATCACATGAATTTACCTAATTAAAAAGTTTACAGTTTATATATCTAGCGTCCGCTATATCACTCCCTCATCGGTAAATAAGTTACGCTTGGTCAATGTATGGTTGGGATTGGGTCAAATCTTAAAGATTGTTTAATTTTTCTTCCACTTCGGGTTGTTCGAACATTATCCACAAAAGTGTGCTCATTAGGGTTAGAATTCAGTTTATTGCTGTTATTGACAGCAAAATTATTTCATAATTTTTAGATTGTATAAATTTACATAAGTTTTTAATTATGTCATATAGATATATTTATGCGAATAGAATCTATTGTAGAGAGTTAGAGAGAATAAAGTTCAGTTGGATTTACTTCTTCTCGCATCTATTTTCTCAACGCGACAATATATTTCATTTTACTTGGTATATTTAACACAACTATATAAAAATTTTATTGAGAAATGCTAAAAGTAGGAATTAAAATATTATCAAATTGAGGAAAGAAATTTATGATACAAACAACAACATGAATCATCACAGTAAATATGTAAAAAAAATATAGGTTAAATATTTTTATTGAGAGATAGAACATAAACAATTCGAAAGAGACACCAAAAAATGATTGATAAATTATTTTAATATTAGTTTTATACCAAAAACATTTTTATATACATTTAGAAATATATAATTTAAATATTACTTTAGATATAATACATTAATTTATTCTTTTTTATATACACACAAATACACAAAAATTTATGGATAAATAGCTGAGTTGATCTTTCAGTCTTCATTACTTTTGTTGGCATGGGCATAATTTCCAAGTTCCATATAGGTAATTGTTTGATAATCTTGTATATGACGAATTTATTCGCGCGTTTAAATTCAAATTTATTGGCTGAAGTGAAACATTTAGCTAGAAACATTCCATTTTATGAGGAAACTTGCCACCTGTATAGAGTCAGATTTACATGCTGAATGCAATAATGATCTACCAGTTTTAGTTTTTCTGTTGATATCAGCACCAGCGTAGAATAAAATATTGAAATTTTTGAAATGTCTTCTAACTGTATAAAAAATCGCTGTTTCTCCATCCTTATCTTCAGCCTCTAAATCGACTCCAAGATAAACTAAATGGATTAGAAATTTTTCATCATCTTTTGAAGCAGCCATCATTAAAGGTGTTACTCCAAAAACATTCTTGGTGTTATAATCCGCACCTTGTTCAATTAAGTCTTTGAATATTTTGAAATTCTGAATTTTGATAGACTGATGTAATGGTGTGCAGCCATTTATATTTCTAGCATTAATATCTGCACCATTGTCTGCTAAGAATCTAAAGACATCCTCTCTGCCTATATTGATAGCCGAATGCAGTGGAGTATCATTGAGAATAATATAACCGCGAGATCTTTCAAGAATATGCATATTTAATCCTCCATGAGCAATTAGTCTACCACGATTATATTTATCCATCATATTCTTATCAAACCTTGCATTAACATCTGCTCCTTCTTCTATTAATGCTCTCACTTGTTCTAAACTTCCATAATTTATTGTTTCAAAAAAACGTATTTTAGCTTCCATTTAAATATTTAAATACACTTTTGTTATTTTTATTTATCACTATTAAAATAAATTTCTATAGTTGAAATTTTATATAAAGAAAAAATTACCTTTTATTTTATATCTTTCCTTGCATAAATATTTATATACAAAATTCGTACAAATATTCAAGGTTTATACTATTTATTGGTTTACACCAAAGGTTCCTAGCGCGCAAAAAGTTAAAAGTATTGTGAATGCTTACATTTTAATAAAACATTTTTGAATAAAAATTTAATCTGTTTATATTAATATTATGAATTTTAACAAATATGTGATTAAATTTTAAATAAATATTTATAAATTTGGTAATAAAAATTTTAAATTTTGTTATTACATTGAGTTCGCTAAATATGAACAAAATTATAAAAATATTTTTTACAATTTATATATATTTCATGCAATATTTTAACATTTCCATTATAGAATGAATATTTCTCTCCAGGATTTGATTTAATTGATTTGAGATTAGGGAATAGGAAAATATCTCTCTGTGCTATATCCAAAGAATAGGGTTGTTGTTGAGGTATGAATCTATTTGCTTTGCCTGAAAAATTTAGAAACCTATAGCCTGGGTGAGAACGGTCAATGTCAATCCACTCAATACTGAATTCATATTATTGTCAAGATAAATTGATATTTGTTACTTTTCTCCAACAAAATTATTCAGAAATTCTGGATGTAAGCAAATAAATATATAGGCTAACATATAATATATCATTCCACCAGCACGTATCATCCTTCCACCACGCACATATATTTTCAAAAAAAATTTTGATTATCAAACAGAAATAATGTAGTATATTTTTATCTCATTATATAGTAGGTATTAAACTATGTATATAATAACGTGTATATAAAAATGTATTTAATATTAAATTGTTAGAGTGATAATCCTATTGAAGGACTGACAAGTCCGAATGCTTAAAAATAAAGGTTGTACAAGAAACTTAACCCCGGAAGCTTCATTTATTTTATAATACTAGCCGAATGACTCGGGCAACGCCCAGGTGTTACCCTATTAAATGTTTATACTAATAAATTGACGCCGTGGATGTCACTCTTGTGAAACGTCCCGCTCCAAACTTTGTGTCAGAGAAGCGATATTTTTATAATGAGATGATCTGGCTTTGTGTCTTCTGCTCGAATGAATGTTTTTATGTTAGAATTTTGTTCCTGCACACTAAAAATGAACTGGCTTCACCCGTGGTCTCAGCTTTTTGGAATTTTCCCGATATAATTTTGTATCTGATAATCAAACATGATACAGCAATATTGTCATCATCATTTTCTGACTAAAAAAACAACTATTTTTGCCCAAAACCTGTCAATTTTATTTTTTATTGGCTAAAAATTCGATAAATATCTTTTCCAGATTTTTCTCTATGTCCTGTCAAAACACGTTTTACATGTACATTAGGTCAGCTGATATTACCTCCCATCTTCACCGCTAGAGGCGCTGCTTGCGAGCGAAAAGGCAAATTTGCAACGCAATTTGCAAATAACTCGAAAAATAATTGGGATATACACCTAAAATTTTCACTATAAGTTTTCCAGATTCTACTCTATATACTGTTAAAATATCAGTCATATTAGTTACGTATTGTGAACGTGTATAGCCGACATAGATAAACACATACATACATACATACATACACTGACTTTTATATATATAGGGATAAGATATTCAATAAATGCAAATATTCAAAAAATTAATTTGTATATTACAAAATTGTCAAAATGGAATAATTATTATAAATTGACTCTACATGACCCAACTTCACTCGGGTTCTCCCTAGTGAATGTTTTCAGGCGAATTTTATTTTAAAAATGTTATTATTATAATTATTCCATTTTCACTATATTTTTTGTGGTCGTTAAGATCTCTATTGAATTTTGTTTATATCGTGAATTACACAGGTCTACAAAAAAAACTTTTTTTTTTGCACAAGAGAACCTGATGGTGTTTCTAGTGTAACTTTTCATGCTGAACTCAAAAATATAATCAGAAATTTCTCATCACCCATGGGTTTTGCCTGACGATCTTTTTTTAGTATTGGGATAAATACATGCATCCAACATGAAAGAGACTTACGAAAACATGAAACTGCTTTTGAAAAAGATAGAATATGAAAGATACGGTTGGAAAATATGCAGCGATTTGAAAGTAGTTGCTCTCTTGCGTGGAATCCAGCTTGGATATACAAAATTTTGTGTTTTCTGTGTGAGTGGGATAGCAGAGATAGGGAAAGGCATTACATTAAAAAAAATCTGGCCAAACCGTAAAATCTTTACTCCAGGATATAAAAATATTGCAAATCTACCCCTAATCGATTCAGAAAATATTTACTTACCGCCATTACATATTAAACTGGGATTAATGAAGAACTTTGTCAAGGCAATGGATCGAAATGCCAGTGGATTTGCCTACCTAAAACAAATATTTTCTAGTATAAGTGAAGCGAAGATTAAAGAAGGCATTTTCGTTGAACCTCAGATTCGATAATTGCAGCAGGATGGAAATTTTCAAAATAGTTTGAATGAAGTTGAAGCAGAAGCATGGAATTCCTTTAGAAACGTTTGCAAAAACTTCTTAGGAAGTGTCAAGGTTGAAAATTACCAAGACATAGTTAATGATCTGTTGCTTTCCTACAAGGCACTGGGATGTAACATGTCCCTCAAGATCCATTTCCTGCATTCACATCTGGATTATTTTCCAGACAATCTTGGCGCAGTTAGCGATGAGCATGGTGAGAGGTTTCATCAAGCTATATCAAGCATGGAGAAGCGGTACCAAGGTAAATGGAGTCCCGCTATGCTTGCCGACGACTGCTGGGCACTCAAGAGGGATCTACCACAAGGAAAGTATAGAAGAAAATCCACTGTCACTGCTTTTCAATAATAAATATGTTTCGTTCATATATGCCTATATATTAACAATATTTCCAAATTCAAGTAGGTGTATCTCAGAAATATTGTGTAATAGAAAAAAACTAATGGTATATTTGGATTCAGGACATGTAGATAGATTGCTATTTCTTTGTGGACAAAGAAAAATATTTCTTGATAAACCAGTTACGTGACATTGTTTGCAATTTTTAGTGTATTTATCCTAATACTAAAAAAAGACCGTCACGCAAAAACCATAGGTGATGGGAAATTTCTGATTAGATTTTTGAGTTCAGCATGAAAAGTTACACTAGAAACATAATCAGGTTCTCTTGTGCAAAAATCTTGTTGACCAGTGTAATCAAAATTATTCAATATTTTATTCTCCTCTTTAAAGTTAAATTATTTTGAAAAAAAAACTTTAAAATTAAAAAAAAAATGATCGTGATAATAATAACACTGGTCAACAAGATTTTTGCACAAGAGAACCTGATTATGTTTCTAGTGTAACTTTTCATGCTGAACTCAAAAATCTAATCAGAAATTTCCCATCACCTATGGTTTTTGCGTGACGGTCTTTTTTTAGTATTAGGATAAATACACTAAAAATTGCAAACAATGTCACGTAACTGGTTTATCAAGAAATATTTTTCTTTGTCCACAAAGAAATAGCATCCTATCTACATGTCCTGAATACAAATATACCATTAGTTTTTTTCTATTACACAATATTTCTGAGATACACCTACTTGAATTTGGAAATATTGTTAATATATAGGCATATATGAACGAAACATATTTATTATTGAAAAGCAGTGACAGTGGATTTTCTTCTATACTTTGCTTGTGGTAGATCCCTCTTGAGTGCCCAGCAGTCGTCGGCAAGCATAGCGGGACTCCATTTACCTTGGTACCGCTTCTCCATGCTTGATATAGCTTGATGAAACCTCTCACCATGCTCATCGCTAACTGCGCCAAGATTGTCTGGAAAATAATCCAGATGTGAATGCAGGAAATGGATCTTGAGGGACATGTTACATCCCAGTGCCTTGTAGGAAAGCAACAGATCATTAACTATGTCTTGGTAATTTTCAACCTTGACACTTCCTAAGAAGTTTTTGCAAACGTTTCTAAAGGAATTCCATGCTTCTGCTTCAACTTCATTCAAACTATTTTGAAAATTTCCATCCTGCTGCAATTATCGAATCTGAGGTTCAACGAAAATGCCTTCTTTAATCTTCGCTTCACTTATACTAGAAAATTTTTGTTTTAGGTAGGCAAATCCACTGGCATTTCGATCCATTGCCTTGACAAAGTTCTTCATTAATCCCAGTTTAATATGTAATGGCGGTAAGTAAATATTTTCTGAATCGATTAGGGGTAGATTTGCAATATTTTTATATCCTGGAGTAAAGATTTTACGGTTTGGCCAGATTTTTTTTAATGTAATGCCTTTCCCTATCTCTGCTATCCCACTCACACAGAAAACACAAAATTTTGTATATCCAAGCTGGATTCCACGCAAGAGAGCAACTACTTTCAAATCGCTGCATATTTTCCAACCGTATCTTTCATATTCTATCTTTTTCAAAAGCAGTTTCATGTTTTCGTAAGTCTCTTTCATGTTGGATGCATGTATTTATCCCAATACTAAAAAAAGATCGTCAGGCAAAACCCATGGGTGATGGGAAATTTCTGATTATATTTTTGAGTTCAGCATGAAAAGTTACACTAGAAACACCATCAGGTTCTCTTGTGCAAAAAAAAAAGTTTTTTTTGTAGACCTGTGTTATTAATATGAAATATGTAAATAATATTTTACACTTTATATATCTCACTGATTTCACTTTACATTTTTTACAATTATAGAATAAAGAATTCACTAAAGGATTTACCCGGAATTATTTGAGTTAGTTCAGGAAATAAAAACAAGTCTTTTGGGGCTATATACAAAGAATAGGATTGTTGTGATACAAAACCATTTGTTTAACTACAATTTCAGAAACCAATGCATGAACTGAAATGAAATGAGTTCTGGGTGAAGAATACATTTTGTATTTGGTGGATTGGGATTTAGTAAGTATCAAGGGTTCTCAAGAGAGTATTCCTCGGATTTCCTGTGAGCCTATTACCATCTGAGACAAATCCATATAAGGAAGAGGGTATATTCTTTTCTTATTCGCACGACATTATTTTACTATGGCCTTCTTTAGTGTATTCAAATCCAATTTCAAACAATAAATTGTTGGGTTAATATGGGTATTTGTTGGAGAAGGAATCGTTCTTATGCACGATTGGAATGTCTCTTTATTGACTTCTGAGATGATGTAATCGATACCCTTTTCGCCTTTGTAGAGGTACATACATATAAATTTCAAGGTATTGCATCGAGCAAAGCTCTTCCGCGCAAAACATGTTTTCATAACCATTATATATTAGTAAATTAAATTTTATTGCCCTCTATCGTTAAAATTTTACACAAATAAATTTACTGGGGGGGGGGGGGGGGCAATGCGTTTCTTATTTAAATCTCTACAGACCTTACTGCAATGATATGATTTAATAAATGAGAGGGCTTGGCTCATCAGTAGTGAACCCTCTCAGCGGTTTCGCCAAATTAATCTCTAGACCGCTCTACTATTGTATTGGACTGGTTCAAATTCACATAAATAGGTACCGCTCAGCAAGAGCAACCTAGTTCATGATAATTGAACAATGAATAATATGTGAAGGTTATTCACATATTAAACAAAATTATAACGCGGGATTCAATCCCGCGTTCATGACTGTCGGGAATAGAGGGGGTTACCCACTCGTCCACCGACCTTATATTGTATTGGACTGGTTTTGTTATATACCCTGCATTTTCTATGGAAGGCAGCTAAATGGTGTTTAGTGAACTATGGACATAAGCTTATAGGTCTGTAGAGGTACATACATATAAATTTCAAGGTATTGTGATTGTATAGTTGAATTAAATCCTGCAATTTTGACTTTTGTATGTTCTAGAGTTATATTTATTTTTTCGGATAGTGTCTTAGTTATTAAATATTTTTGAGCACCCGAATCAATCAGGGCTCGGCATATTAGCTCATCATTATTCGAGTTAAAAACTTCTATTAAGGCTGTAGAGAGAAATATATTTGTTTCTATGATTGAAGTATTGTTAGATAAAACTGTGTGGTTTATTGTCTGATGTTTGTTTTGTCTTCACTTGCATTAGCTTGATGTTTGGTAGTTAAAATAGGACCTTGCTGTCTTTGAAAATTATAATTATGAAGAGTAGTATGATGCTTTTTAATGCAGACTTTACAAGTTAAAGTTAATTTACATTATTTTACACAATGATTTACACCTAAGCAGTATATACAAAGGTTTTTGCTTCTCACAAATTTTATTATATCATCTAAAGATAACTTGGTAAATTCATGGCAGGTACCTAACTCATGAGATGATTCACAATATATGCAGTTGCATGTTGGTTCCAAAAGTCTATTTAACATCTTCTTTATTATAGTTAGTATAGATATTTCCATTAATGTGATCCAATCGCTTTCTATTCTTTTCTAAAAATATTAAAAGTTCTTGAAGAGTAGGAAATATACTTTCCTTGAATGGAAGTTCAAAGTCCTTGTTCTTGTTGCAATCAATTTTCTTAAAAATAAAAGTAGTGAGGAGCATATTTCTTAATTGTTCATCATTAATTCCTAACAATTCTAAATTTCTTAAGTTCAACTTAACAGTATCAATTAGTTAAATAATATTCCTTGATTTGGTTACCTTTATATTATTGATATTCAGTATATTGTTACAGTATTTAAAGGCTAGGTCTCTTGTACAGTGATATCTTTCATTGAGAGCAAACCAAGCTTTATCAAAAGTGTCAGGAGTTAAGGAAAAACCCTTAATTATGCTAGCTGAATTAGTTTTTAACAAATAGGCATATGTGATTCATGTTAATCAAAATCCATTAATTCTATTATATTATTTCAATATTTAATTTAAATTTGTGTGTGTGTGTTTACATTATCCAATTATACCTTTAAATAACCTTTACTTTGGGTTTGTACATTCTCTAATTCGATCTTTAGGTCATCAAACTTTGATATTTCGAAGTAGATGTAACTTTACATGTTTGTTTAGGCATACTTTATTCATTTCTTCAATCCAACAGGTCGTCAATAATCATCCATCTAGAGGGACCAAAAATATATTTCACATGAATGATAAAAATAACTTTGACTTGTGATTAATTAATAGATAGACAATCTTAGTATTGATAAACAATCTTTAAGATAAAAATAAGGTAATAATCAAACTTATAGGTAAAAAACATATAGGTAATAAAACTTATAGATAAATAAACAAACATTTTATAAGCTTTTTGGTAGTAATACTTCTTAAATTATATGTTTAAAATAGTGTACTTAACTTGGATGATTGAAGACTGACATTGGATTAAATTTTAGTACTTTTAATTAAAACATAAAGGATTTAATGTAAAAGGTTTGACGCTTGTTCAAACGGCGTCGCTTCCTTTCTTCTTGATATAAAGTTCTTCCTGCTTCTTGGTCGCAGACCGCGCTTGCCCACCACTTCTCATCGGCGGTGGCACCGCCAGGCGAGCTTAGCTAGATTTGGTTAATCTAACCTCTCCAACAACAGATGTGGCTAATTGTTTAATCGACACCATTTTCCTCACATGTTGTCTAGGTGTGTGCTTGTTCAATAAACTGTCCCAAGTTTGTTGGAGTCCTATCTTGTGTATTGTCCTGAGGCTCTGGGCCCTCCTGAGGTATTTTACTGTTGTTCTTCATTTCTGAGGTGGAGATCTTGTGAGGTTTATCAGATTTGATTGTTCTTTTCTTGTATATTCGCTTGTCTTCAACTTAATATTGGATTTTATGGTTCTTCTTTGAATCGCTTTCATGGGTTTTATCCCTCATTCATTTTTATTTCTCTCAGAATATTTATTTGTAATTGATGTATGAAACTTGAATGAAATATTACCAAGTGATGCATATTCAGCATGACCTTGCATGTCTGTCACAATGAATAAACATTTAACATTATTATTCAAATTAACGCTCTGAAGTCCCTTAAGCCAAACATTAATCTATTGCCTTGAAATTTTTGATTGAAGCTTCTATTCAACTTGTTTTTATATCTGCCTGACACAAATATTTTGCACAAGAAATGAAATTATTAAAGTATGGATGTGTTTTTTCAAATAAACAAATTCTACTGCCATTACTGCGATGGTAAAATATTGGGAAGTTTTAGCTCTTCAATTTTTATTGTCAATATATTGGCATGTTATATAAAATCGACACCTCAAAATATTTCTTTTTACTTGCTATATTTAACACAAATATCCTAAAATATATATTTTTTAAATGCTGAAGTATGAAATAAAATATTATCCAATTAAGGAAAGAAAGTCATCTTACAAAAAGAACATGAGTCATCCGTAAAATGTAAAAATATATATAGAGGTTAAATATTATTAATGAGAGATAGAACATAAATAATTAGAGCACAAGAATGATAGATAAATATTTTTTATTAATTAGTTTTATGATTTCAAAGCTTTTTATATACAAAAGGAAATTTATATTGTAAATATTATTTGAATTATAATTAATAAATATATTCAATTTATGTATGTACAAATTTACACAAAATTATATATTAATGAATGAGTTAATTTTACAGTCTCCAATATTTTTGTTGGCATGAGCATACATTTCCATGTTCCATATATGTAATTGTTTGATAATCTTGAATATGACGAATTTATTCGCTTGTTTAAACTCAAATTTCTGAGAGAGAGAGAAACATTTAGCTAGTAACATTCCAAATTTATGGTTTATATTGACATGTGTTTGAATAATTTCTAAATAATTGGTAAAATTTTGCTCATAAAAAGGCTTATTGAACTCAATATATTCTTTTAGGCGTGTAGAGTCATTGGCCAAGAAGCCCGCCACCTTATTTCGGTCCATTTCTGTCAAGAACCTGTACATAGTTATATCGCTTTTAGCCATCAAATGGTTCTGCATTTCAGCAACTTGACTCTGGCAAATTTTCCAGTAGTTGATTAAATCATTCGGCAGGTTCCTATCCCTTGTTATTCTTGTTGTTGGGTGTTTAAGAATGGAACACCTTATAAATATTTGTATTAATGACATCATGCCTGCATTCTCATTAATGTCTTCCTGGGCCAGAATTATATTTTAAAAACTGCTCAAATCAATAGAATTAGAATAGTTCAAAAGTAATTCCAGAGATTCTGAAATTTCCGTTAATGATTGAGTATTCACAATTAAGCCTGTGATTCTGAAGACAGCTAAATATAATGGTGCATTTTTCTCCATATCTTTTATATTCACATCAGCCCCAGATTCAATTAGAGTATTTATGTGGGTTTTGTTTAGAGATATTACTACAGCCCTTGCCCTAGCAGTCATTAAGTCATCGATTTTGGCTCCTGCTTGTAATAACAGTTTTGTCAATTTGAATTTAGAATGCATGGTATGAAATAAAGGAGTAAAACCATTACCACATTTTTCATTCACATCAGCCCCTAATTTAATCAGGAAACTTGCCACCTGTATAGATCTTGATAGACATGCTGAATGCAATAATGATCTACCAGTTTTATTTTTTCTGTTTATATCTGCGCCAGCGTCGAATAAAATCTTGAAATTTTTAAAATGTCTCATAACTGTATAAAATATAGCTGTTTCTCCATTCATATCTGCACCCTCTAAATCGACTCCAAGATTCAGCAAATAAATTATAAATTTTTCATCTTCTTTTGAAGAAGCCATCATTAAAGGTGTTAATCCACGAATACTCTTGGTATTATAATCCGCACCTTTTTCAATTAAGTCTTTGAATATTTTAAAATGCGGAAATTCGATAGACTGATGTAATGGTGTGCATCCTAATTAATTTCTAGCATTAATATCTGCACCATTGTCTACTAAGAGTTTATAGACATCTTCTTTTCCTAAATTGATAGCGAAATGTAGTGGGGTATCATTGAAAATGATATAACCGCGAGGTCTTGCAGGTATAAGCATATCAAATTCTCCAAGGACAATTTTTCTATAGTCAGCCATCAAATCCTTGTCAAACCTTGCATTAACATCGGCTCCTTTTTTCTATTAATGCTTTCACTTGTTCTAAACTTCCATTGTTTATTGTTTTGATAAAACGTATTTCATCTTCCATTTGAATATTGATATTCTTATTTTTTATATTATTTTTAATATTAAAATAACTTCCTATATAATTAAAATCTCATTAATAGAGAAAGAGATATCACCTGTTATATTCAAGGTTTATGCTATATTTCGTTTACACCAAAAAGTTCCTAGCACGCGCAAAGTTGAAAGCATTGAAAATGATTACTTTGCATAATAAATTTAATCTGTTGATATCAAAAAATATTATGAATTTGTATTATTTCTAAATGTAATTTTATAATTTAAAAAATATCAAAAATTTTGTAATTGAAGTTTCAAATTAATTATAGTGGGATCATTAAGTATAACCACAAATATAAAAATATTTTTCTTCAATCACATATAATAAAGCGTCTGTTCGTTGAAGCCGAATAGGATTGGTCCATTCTGTGTCACGTGTTCAAGTTACGTAGTTAAGTGACGTGGCCGGCTGTAGGTCTGTTTGGTTTTTGTTTTCATCCTTTATTTTATTCTATTCTGACCTTATTATTCATTTTTTTGCTTTCGGCAATTTATTCGGTGAATATTTGAGGAATAATATTTTTAAAATAATTTTATTTTTTTAATTTAGCTTGATTATTTTATTTTTATAAACAATGTCTCCTAAAAGAGCCCTTTCTATTGTTGAGGCCATCGAAGCAAAGCAACGTCGTATTGAACAGCAGCGACAAAGACGTTTAAATTCACCCATAAGAGAACGGCATAATGAACAACAACGGCAATACCGAATGAATATGAGCGAAAATCAAAGAGCCCTTCAAAGGGAAAACAGTAGGCTGAGGATGCAAAGAATTCGACAGGGAGATAATCTACCTTTGCCAACAGGGACATGTTTCGAGGAAGATCAAATTCCCCTGCACTTTTGTGGCCAACTTGATCAAGTTTGCCCAAAATGTAGAGCAAAGTATTTCGAATTGGAACAAACGACATACAGTAAAACTTTTCATAAATGCTGTTCCAAAGGAAAAGTCGAACTTGAACCGATTCAAACCTCTGAACTACTTGAAAGTAGATGAAAACGCGCGAAATATTCTTGATGGAGATATTCCACAGCATTATGTTTTTGACAAAAGACTACGAAAGTGGACCCCAAGACAGAGAGGAGCAGGTAGTACTATTGGTAGAATGTACATGTAGATAAATTGCTTCCATCTGACTTTGAACAGTATACCGATAAGGCTATACTTTGTCCCAGAAATGTGGATGTTGATGATATCGACAACCGTGTTTTAGATATCCTTGAAGGTGACTCCATAACATATTTCAGCTCAGACTCAGTAGATGATGCGACACCTGAAGATAATGAGAGCTATCCACCGGAATTTCTCAACAGCCTTAACCCTTCGGGAATGCCACTTCATAAGCTGAAGCTAAAAGTTGGAGCAATCATAATGCTTCTTCGAAACTTAAACACAAAGCGAGGTCTTTGTAACGGGACGAGATTAGTAGTAACTAAAATTGTTACCTAATTTAATTATTGCAAAAGTTCGGACTGGCACTGCAGTAGATCAATCTGTATTTATTCCGAGAGTTTACTTGGCCCCAATACATTCTGAGATTCCTTTCATTCTCAGAAGGGGACAGTTCCCTGTAAAATTAGCCTTCGCTATGACAATAAATAAATCACAAGGCCAAACCCTTGAAATGGTTGGCATCTATTTACCTGAACCAGTTTTTTAGCCATGGTCAGTTATATGTTGCTTTTTCTAGGGTGAAAAGCTCTATAAGTGTGCTTAAATAAAAATAATCCACGGAAGCAAGCAAGGAAGGCTTCTTGAGAATAGTTCAGCTTGCTTTACCAAAAATGTTGTTTACAAAGAAATTTATTCATTGTAAGTTCACCTCTTTTAAAGTAAAAATGTTAATTAAAAAAATATCAATAAAATGACCCGAAAGGTAAAATGCTGCAACGCTCGGAAGGGATCGATCCCTGACGGACCATGAACGTTATTTTACCTCGAACGCTTCCGATTACATATTATTAAGTATCAAAAAGGAATGTGAGAAATAAAATTAGGAATCCACCTGCTCTAGCCGATCCCGTCCTTGGACGGGCTTTTCTACTAGTTTATATATATTTCACGCTGATTTATTTTGCCATTACCATTATAGAATAAATAATTCTTTCCAGGATTTAAAAGAAATGATTTGAGATTAGGGAATAGGGGCAAATCCTTTGGTACTATATTAAAAGAACAGGGTTATTGATATATGATTTTATTTGCCTTTGCTTTGAGTGTGAGCGGTCAATGAACATGGTGTCGTACAGAGTTGAACTTGGATAATTCAGAGTCTAAGGGACAAAAAAAAAATCGAATTAAAAACGGAAATTCTATTTATAGGAAATTCTACGGACCAAGATAAATATTCAAATTGAAGACATTTTCGAATTAAATACGTTCGATTTATTCAACTTCTACTGTATTATCTTTAAATAGCCTTTTTTAAAATTCCTTTCCCTAACAGTCTCTCCATGGTGAAGCCATATATAAGAATGTATGTCTCAATATAGGCTTGTGGGTGATACTCATTGCGAAAAGGTTTTCATAGTTTTAATAATTTTCACAATTTTTTTTCTACCTTAGAGATTGTAGATTCTAAAACTTTCTGTGGTTTTCCAGAATGAAGAGTATTATTTCAGTGTTTCTTGCTGTGGCTTGCTTCAGTTTAGCCGTAGAAGTAAGTGGATTGTATTTTTCTGGTTGTTGTACTACAAGAGATTCATATTCAGGAACTTGTCAGATCCTTATATCAGGATAGATAGATCAAGAAATGATATACAGGATGGTTATAAAGTATAGTCTTTAAAACCTTTTGCAATAACTCAGTGGAATGAACAAATAATTGTGAAATTCAAAATAACTAAAACTAAGGAAACAATTTATTAAAGAAACATATCGACATGGGCTGCTTGTTTATTGTTTTACAATCCTCCTAACAATTATGGTGTTGATTTTGAGCCGGCGAGGGATGTCTGAAGAGCAAACACTTTCGTCAATAGAAGGGTTTGCGATACCCGGAGAGCTTGAAAGATCGTTTAAATAGATCAAAACACTTATCAACGGTGTGTTGTTACAATCTATATTTCAGAGGATTTTATATTCCTATTTTTAAAAATAAATCTTTATGTTACAGATGCCTTGTAAAGTTAAGCTTTCTGATGGAAAAACTTTAGATTTGAGCAGTCTGTACAAGAACGATTCTGACTATGACATCAGTGAGATGCACGGCGTATGGTCTATCTTGGGCTGGATGAACATCTGCGGGAGAACCAGACATGCATTCAGCGACAGGGACGCTGCAGTGTGTCTTGTGTTTTCTACCTCAAATGTCAAATGTTCCTTCACTCTCGGACGGATAATGAACGCCCATTTTGTCACAGAGAATTCGAGTGTCGCCCTTGTGTACCCAGATGGTAACTCGTGCTATCCTGAGAAAAGAAAGAACATCTCAACCAAAATTGTATTTAAATGCACACCAAATAGCGAGTATCCTTTGGTAAGTCTTGTGAATTCCCTGGTGTTTTTAAAAAGCTTTAACGATGTCTAATATGCAGTAATTTAACATTGTAATATTTTTTTAATGACATATAACGATCAAATGGATAATACTCCCCTTGACAGTCATGGAATGGTCTTTAGACCTAACACTTATACAGTTAGCACTCCCACTTTGAAGCAATGTTCACTGAAATCGTAAGTGTCCACTGTAATTGTAACAATGTGCACTGTAATTGTAACAATTTTCACTGTATTTCTAACGGTGTGCACTGTAATTGTAACACAATGTGCACTGTATTTGTAACGGTGTGCACTGTAATTGTAACAGTGTGCACTGTAATTGTAACGGTGTGCACTGTAATTGTAACAATGGACACTGTAATTGTAACAATGTATACTGTATTTGTAACAATGTTTACTGTAAATGTAACAATGTACACTGTATTCCTAACAATGTACAATCTAATTTTAACAATGTGTACTGCATTCGTAACAATGTACACTGTAATCTTAACAATGTGTACTGTCGATTAATAAACCCTGTACGATTTATAAATGAATAAAACAAAGCTTCGAGGGCTGCGTATCTTTTATTAGAACAAATATAATACGAGCTTTCGGGCACATACGCCCTTCTACAGGAATTAATGAAACAAAAATCCGACTAGTTTGAAATAGGTTTTATATACACGTAACTATTGTTTTGCATATCACGCGCAATTTGAAAAATATTAAAATGTTTAAATTTACATGCAGGTGTAATGACTTGGAAAAACTAATTCTAATTAATATGAGATAATATCATACATTTTGGTTAAGGCAATCTTATTTTGTATTTTATATTTTATATTTTACATATTTTTATAATATCAATAACAAATATCAAAGATTAATAATTGAAGCAATAGTGTCCAAACAATATAGCAGTATAAATCGCAGAATTGATTTACCAGAAGCATATGATTCAATAGACCTAAATAAAATAAGATAAAACAAAGTCATTCACAGTATAAGATATCACATGTCTGATGGGATTCCTTTCAAATTATAAAAATATGTAAAATACAATATAAGATTGCCTTAACCAAAATGTATCATATTATCTCATATTAATTAGAATTAGTTTTTCCAAGTCTCTCATTACACCTGCATGTAAATTTAAACATTTTAATATTTTTCAAATTGCGCGTGATATGCAAAACAATAGTTACGTGTATATAAAACCTATTTCAAACTAGTCGGATTTTTGTTTCATTAATTCCTGTAGAAGGGCGTATGTGCCCGAAAGCTAGTATTATATTCGTTCTAATAAAAGATACGCAGCCCTTGAAGCTTTGTTTTATTCATTTATAATGTGTACTGTATTCGTAACGGTGTGCACTGTAATTGTAACAATGTGCACTGTATTAGTAACAATGTACACTGTATTCGTAACAATGTACACTGTGTTCGTAACAATGTACACTGTAATTTTAACAATGTGTACTGTTATAAAGAAGGAATCATATAATGCCGCAACTTTTTTTATTATTATAGCGGTTAAGGAAGCTTTCGGGCAAGCCCTTCTTCAGCTAATTATCCGCAAACCGTTTACCATGAATGTGTACTGTATTCGTAACAATGTACGCTGTAATTATAACAATGTGCACTGTATTCGTAACAATCTACACTGTATTTTCAACAATGTGTACTGTATTCGTAACAATGTACACTGTAATTTTAACAATGTGTACTGTATTCGTAATGGTGTGCACTGTAATTCTAACAATGTGCACTGTATTCGTAACATTGAATACTGTAATTGAAACAATGTTCACTGTAATTTCAACAGTGTCCACTGTATTTGTAACGGTGTGCACTGTAATTGTAACAATGGACACTGTAATTGTAACAATGTATACTGTATTTGTAACAATGTATACTGTATTTGTAACAATGTTTACTGTAATTGTAACAATGTACACTGTATTCATAACAATGCACACTGTAATTTTAACAATGTGTACTGCATTCATAACAATGAATACTGTAATTGTAACAATGTTCACTGTAATTTTAACAGTGTGCACTGTAATTGTAACAATGTTAACTGTAATTTTAACAGTGTGCACTGTAATTATAACATTGTCCACTGTATTTGTAATGGTGTGCACTGTAATTGTAACAATTGGGTACTAATTGTAACAATGTATACTGTATTATAACAATATGTACTGTATATCTAACAATTTGCATTGTGTATGACAGGGTCCAATAAGCAAAGGACTTCAATCCTGTAACCCCGTTATCACTTTGTATACCGTTCTTCTTTGCTGATAGATCAATAAAAATTATTTTTACACTTTTTCAATTTGCTTCTCAAATCTATCATATCAACTCTACATTATTTTTTAAAGCTACTTTATTTGTTAATCAATTCTACTTTATTCACATAAATCCTACCTTGATAACATAATTATTCCATATTTACATAAATTATACAATGGTTTCATCAAACTACCTTATTTGCCTCAAACTATGCTATTCACATCAAATTAACTTTTACATTAATATTACTTTATATATTCACAAATTTCCGCCATATTTACATCAATCTTGCCTTTTTTACCTTTTACAATGCTACCTTATCTATATTAATAAAAATGAATGTATGTGTGTGTGTGTCCTTTATGCCTGACCAAACCACTCATTGGAACGCCATGAAACTTTGGGAAGTTATTTAGTATAGTACTGGGAAGGTTTCTAGCAAATAAAATTTTTGAAATAACTTTTCGCCTAAAAATAATCAAGATAAATATTCTAATTTATCTGTTATAATTCAACAATCTGCTCTAAATATTATCATGATGATACGATGATTTTGTAATGTAGAAATTTAAGAAAGACAAAATTCAGGATGACACGGCAATTTATTTGAGACAAGAATAATGATACAATTCCAAGGCAAGATACTATTCCTTCAACTTTTAATTACCGAGGGAATCAATTAATATTGATTTTATTCAACTTATCGTGTATTTTTCAAGGAACCGGGAAAAAATGTTCACTTTATCGAGAGATTCGTTAGACAAACCTTTACTCGGGTAAAACCCGGGCGAAGCCGGTTACATGCATACAAGAATAATGATACAATTCCAAAGCAAGATACTATTCCTTTAACTTCCAATTACCGAGGGAACCAAGTAATATTGATTTTATTCAACTTATCGAGTATTTTTCAAGGGACCGGGAAAAAAATGTTCACTTCATCGAGAGATTCGTTAGACAAACCTTTACTCGGGTAAAACCCGGGCGAAGCCGGGTACATCGGCTAGTTTATAATAAATTTACCTTACATTTACATCAAAATGATTCTTATATATTCAAACCTAGAATAAATTTCATATCTAATAAAATTGAACTTCAAGTATATTGATTGACCTTTAACTTTGTTTTTTTCCTCTTGAAGAAAGTAAAGGCCTTTTGACTCTTTTTACTTGCTTTTTTTATGTAAATTGCATTTCCTTATGCACTAAATTGCAATAAATCATTGCCAGCAAAGACATTGCTATTCTTAGAGGTAAATAAATAATGTTGCGAATAAGGTCTATGGATAATAATGAAGAAGAACACTCTCTGAACTTCTTTATAAAAAAAAAGATAAAATTCAAAATATTTAATATGGTATTGTAAAATGGATGACAATCCTAAGATTCCAGAGTAAATTTAGGGGAAGATAAATGGCGATGTCCATGTGTTGTCAGTGGGAGGCAGTCGCCAAAAACATTCCTTTGTGGGGGAGAAGAAAGTCTGGTCAAATCTGCGGCAAGGAGAAGACGTGGTAGGTTGTCTCCGGGAAGTGTGACCGTTTGGATGATCCTACATGACGGCGCCAGGAGAGCCTAAAATCGAAGCGACTTACAAGACGGTTTAGTCCAGGCTGGATATGTACAGTATGGAGCGGAACGTTTCAGAAGAGTGACATTCACGGCGCCAAGGATTCTTCTGACGGGGAGGTTGAAGGCAAGTCCCACTTAATGCACTTCTTCTGTTCAGTGTCACGTATAACAAAGCGCTAACTTGCTGTAACCCTTCGAACTCACGTGTGTATTTTTGTGGCATCCTGATTAGACAAAGAAATTGAACAGACTCTGGGTACGAGGTAACAGTTTATAATATCTCTTTGTCAGTTTATTCAAGTACTTGAGCAATAGCCCACAGTCATAGCATATGCGACGGAATATTTCAAGAATAAATATACCTAGAAATATGTTTTCATAATAAAATAGAACAATTTTCATGCCAGTAAAATCTAACATTACAGAATAGGGAGTTTAAACGTCGAATCCCTATTGTTATATCACTAGATAGAGAGGTAGCCAGGATGAGGTGTTGACAAGATTAGGCGTTGCTTCTCTTACTTAGGAAATATAGTTTATTAGAAATACCTTACAATATCCTACTGACTGACTACTAGTGCCACTATATATTTACATATTCCTAAAGCAATCATTGAGTATGCAAAGAGGATATTTGCATTTCTACAAATATCCAAGTGTTAGGACACCTCGTGACCATAGTGTGCCAAAATCACCCAGAACCCTACCTAACCTAACCACATCCCACCTTTGTCTATCTAAGCTACAAACCTCTGGTGATTGCGAGGTGTAGAGATGGAGCCTGAGGCCACCTTCGGCCTTGACAACAAAAAGCTGGAGTCCAAGATAGACTCAGACACTCCTTCCTGTGGTCAAGCCACCTGACCTGTGGTGGATGACCTGGCCCTATCAAGCTAGTCTTAGACTCAAAACTTCCCTTCCCTTCCCTCAAGCAATGGGGTGCTTGACTTGACTCCACCAGTACCAAGCCAGACTCCAGCATGCCTATGGGCAAGCCACAAGCCCATGATTGTTGTAAAAACACCATATTCAGGCAGAACACCAGCTCCACCACGAGCCCTGAACCTTTCCCAAGCTGATTACAAGATGCCCAGATCCTACAATATTAATTATGTATATTTTTCAATTCTCAATATTTCCAAATCTTTATTTTTTGTAAATGAATTTTTTTTTATAATTTTTTTATTTTTGTTATATTTTTCAAAGATACTTTTTTTCTCACAAAAAGAATAGTGATGATAGCCTTGGAGGGGGAGGGAGTGAGTCCAGCAACACTGGGGGCAAGGGAAGCGGAATATTGACATATAGTTTGAACTTCTTCCTGAGAAGCTGAGGACTGGGAGTTGCTCTAAGCTCAAGCCGCTTGCTGCGGCCTTGGCCGCCCTTTTTCGAATCCTGGACTTGGATGGCTGTATGTCGAGGTAAGTGGGGATAATATGGGATTTTGGCATGATAATTTTTTCTTTAAGTTTATATTTATATATATATTAAACTTCTCCTTATTTTAACCTTATATAGTTTTTTTATTCCTTTTTTTTTTCAATTCTTATATACGCGTAATATTATTTAGGTATTCTTTATCTATCCTCTGATGTACATTGAAAGATAGTTTTATTGGTCTAAAAATCAAATATGTTTAGCCATAAAGGATTGTTTAATTCCCCCCCCCCCCCCCCCCCCCAACATTTATTATTAGCCGGCACAACTTTAGGTTTCTACATGCGCCATAGATGAATAAATTTGTGGTCTGCTTTTCTGCAGCCACTGGCGCACGAATATTTGGATATGTAGAGATCTGAAAATAGTTTTGTTTTAAAGTTAACAGCAAAGAAAACCCAATAAAATCGTCCCGATTTTAACACAAGCATGCAAATAATATAAAAGAACAAATAAGCCTATTCACGTTATTTAAATCTTCTGGGCATAAATTAAACACCATAGGTTTTTTTTAAAACTAAATAAGAATATATTCTAACCTCAAATAATATGCAAAATATAACCGAATATATATATATATATGTTGTGATCGAATGGAAGGGTGCAACCGTTATGCATGCAATCCCCAAGAATTAGCTCCAGCCAAGTGAGCAGCGCACCCGCGACATGCCGTAGCATTCGCCCGCGATACCTGCCATATTTAATTATGTAGTTTTTATAGATGGATGAATTTGCATATTTACATTTCAACACAAGCTTATTTTGGCGAAAAGATATTATACCTATCGGATATTATGCAAATCCTTATATCTATAAAAATGAAATCCAAAATCGATGTTTGTTATCGCGTTGCGCAAAATCTACAGAATAAATCATTATGCAATTTCGCATGTAGGCAGCTGAAGATTTAGTATAGTCTATTTAAAAACTATAAATGTTAATGTGCTTTTTTAAAATATAAAACCAAAAAGCGTTTGTTCCAGCCTTTTACCGCTTGGGCGCACCACTGGTCGCGACGTCAAATGAATTTGAATGGTTAATAATTTACACGTGGTTTGTTTACACGATGAATGTTGGTTTGTTCACACGATGAATGTTTTTAAAAGGTAAGATTATCCAATCGCCGTGAAACTTCAAGAAGTTATTAACTATACTACTGGGAAGGTTTCTAGTTTGAATTTGATTTGAAATAAATATTCTTTGCAATTTTATTTGCAAAATTTCTACTTTCACTCGCAAGCAGCGCCTCTCGTGGTTTCTGGTGAAATTATATTTATAAATTGTAACAATGCTTAAAATATGTTCCAAGTTTAATAAACTTAATTTGAAAATGTTAAAATGGGGAAGACGCTCATAGCCCTTGCGAGTCTCAGGGAGAGGTAGTCAATTGTTAGCCTACCGCGCTCGAGCAGAGCAGTCTCAACATCCTTATTTACCTCTACTATCGCGGTCGAGGATGAGCCCTCTTTTCCAATAAGCTTAACCAGCCTGCAATCGGCGTCGCTTTTCAGCAACCTTTCGACAGCAGGATGGTTTCTGATGTCAGCCGCAAGCTGCTCCTCGGTTTTCTCAGAAGGAACCCCGAAATAGCGAGCCTGGGCTTAAATGTAGGATTTGTTTGGACCTTAAGGCTGCCAATTTTGGCGGTCTGACGTTGTCAACAAACCTCTTTTTTTCAGAGGGATTCATGAAGTGAAGGACCAGTTTTTTGTCCCCACCAGTCACAGCGGCAACATCCAAGTTTTTCAAGCTAGGAGTCTGAGCGATCCTCGACCTTATCTCCTTGACAGAGAGATCAGCGAAGGCCAACTTTACATGGCTGGCACTGTTACCCAAATTCTGCGCGTAGCTGGGCCGTGAAGGCTTGGTCAGCTTAGCATTGACATTGACTGGCGGCGTGGCTTTTGTCACCGAGGAGGATTTGGGAGCGGAATTGGCAGCGGGTTTGGCTGCGGGAGCGGAAACATCAGCGGGAATAGCGGCGGTAGCGGCCTTAAGCTTTTTTTCGTAATCCTCACGTAGTTCCTCCGTTTTTAGATCACAAGCCTTAAGCTTATCGGACATAATCCCAAACACAGGGTGTTGGAGGATCTTTAACAAGCCATCAACATGGCTATGGTACAACAATCTGCAGAACCTAGTTCCATTTTTAGGACTAAACCAATTTCCCCATAGACCATCGAAAGACAGTCAGAGAAGCTGGAGCGGATCTCTTCACACCCTTCCCTAAAAGCCTGATTGGAGTCAAGAGGCACTATAGTCCGAGGAGCCTCGCGCGTCTGGTAACTCGTAACTCAAAACAATGTCACTCATGCAGAACATGAGACACGAATGAATTTCTAACATAAACACATTATCTTGAACTATATATTTTCATATTGGTTATGATTAACATTTTTTATATACATGTATAATTATAAATATTTATAAATACTCTTAATATTTTTAAAAATAATATTTTTTTAATTAAAGGTTATTGCTTTTAATTATTTAATATATATTACATTCAAATAAACAATTTTAAAATATTTCAGTTATCATTTTAAAAAGTAAACAATTCAGAAAATATAACAAAGATAATTGATAAAAAGATAAGGCAAATGATAAAATTATCAATAATTTGTAAATGATTAAATACTTTGAATATTATTACAAAATAACAAAGTATTTTAATTAAATAGAAAATCATGAATTTACCTATTTTCAAGTTTACAGTTTATATCTCTAGTGTCCGCTACATCACTCCCTCACCATTTACTAAGTTACGCTTGGTCAATGTAGGGTTGGGTCGAATCTTAGAGGTTGTTTAATTTTTCTTCCACTTCTGGTTGTTCGAACATTATCTGCAACAAATATAGATAAATTATCTGCAACAATCTGCTCAGAAGGTTTAGAGTTCTGTTGATTGGTTTTATTGACAGAGTGCACTGCAGGTAAATATGCTTGTTTTAGTCTATCAATGGATATGGAGATATTCTTGCCGTTGATGTCAAGAACAAAATATTTTTTATATCTTTCCATTATCCTGTATGATCCTTGATAAGGTTGCTAAAGTGCTTTTTTAACTCTGTAAATTCTCAAGAATACATGCGAGCAATTATTCATTACCTTATGAACAAAAAATGCTTTTGATGTCTTAGATGGTTTTTGTCTTATTTATTTTTAGAAAATCACATTGTCAGCAGGGACGCTGTCTTTTGGGAGAGGGAGAAATGTAGCGTGTTTGATTTGTTTGCATAATATTTAGATTGCATAAATTTACATAATTTTTTAATTATGTCATATAGATATATTTATGCGAGTAGAATCTTTTGTAGAGAGTTAGAGAGAATAAAGTTCAGTTGGATTTACTTCTTCTCGTGTCTATTTTCTCAACGCGACAATATATTTCATTTTACTTGGTATATTTAACACAACTATATAAAATATATTATTAAAAAATGCTAAAAGTAGGAATCAAAATATTATCAAATTGAGGAAAGAAAGTCATGGTACAAACAACAACTGAGTCATCACAATAAATATGTAAAAAAATATATGGGTTAAATATTTTTATTGAGAGATAGAACATAAACAATTTGAAAGAGACACCAAAAATGATTGATGAATTATTTAATTAATTAGTTTCAAAACAACAAAAATTTTATATACAATTAGAAATATATAATTTAAATATTAATTTAGATATAATACATTAATTTATTCTTTTTTATATACACACAAATACACAAAAATTTATGGATAAATAGCTGAGTTGATCTTTCAGTCTTCATTACTTTTGTCGGCATGGGCATACATTTCCAAATTCCATATAGGTAATTGCTTGATAATCTTGTATATGACAAATTTATTCGCGTGTTTAAATTCAAATTTCTTGGCTGAAGTGAAACATTTAGCTAGTACCATTCCAAATTCAGTGCTTATATTAACATGTGTTTGAATAATATCTGAGTAATAAGAAAAGTTTATCTGATAAAAAAACTTTTTCAACTCGATATATTCTCTTAGATGTGTAGAGTCATTTCCCAAGAAGCCCGCCACTTTGTATTGGTCCGTTTCTTTCAAGAATTGGTACAGGGTAATATCGCTTTTGCCCATGATATGATTATGCATTTCAGCAACTTGACTCTGGCATATTTTCAAGTAGTTGATCAAATCATTTGGCAGTTTTATATCCCTTGTTATTATTTTTGTTGTTGGGTGTTTAAGAAAGGAATACCTTATAATTATTTGTATTAATGTCTTCACTCCTGTATTCCAATTCAAGCCTCCCTGGGCTGATATTTTATATAAAAAACTGTTTAAATCAATAGAATTAGAATAAATCAAATGCAATTTAAGAGATTCTAAAATTTCCAATAATGATTCAATATCCATATATAAGTCTGTGATTATAAAGGCAGCTAAATATAATGATTCATTTCCATCGATATCTTTTATATTCAAATCAGCCCCAGCTTCAATTAGAGTATTTATGAAGGTTTTGGTTAGATATAGATAATTCAATTCGCCAACATTCATTAAGTTATTAATTATGGCGCCTGCTTGTATTAACAGCTTTGGCAATTCGTTTATAAAAGGAATGTTATAAAATAAAGGAGTAAAACCATAACCACATTTTTCATTCACATCAACCCCTAATTTAATCAGGAAACTTGCCACCTGTATAGAGTCAGATTTACATGCGGAATGCAATAATGAACTACCAGTTTTATTTTTTCTGTTGATATCAGCACCAGCGTCGAATAAAATCTTGAAATTTTTGAAATGTTTCTCAACTGTATAAAATATAGCTGTTTCGCTATTACTATCTGCAGCCTCTAAATCGACTCCAAGATTCAGCAAATGGATTAGAAAGTTTTCATCATTTTTTGAAGCAGCCATCATTAAAGGTGTTACTCCACGAACACTCTTGGTGTTATAATCTGCACCTTGTTCAATTAAATCTTTGAATATTTTAAAATGCTGAAATTCGATAGACTGATGTAATGGGGTGCATTCTTCTATATTTATAGCATTGATATTTGCACCGTTGTTTACTAAGAGTCTGAAGACATCCTCTCTGCCTATATTGATAGCCAAATGTAGTGGGGTATCGTTATGAATAAGATAACCACAAGTTTTAGATATATATATATCAACAAAATCCTTGTCAAACCTTGCATTAACATCTGCTCCTTCTTCTATTAATTCTCTTACTTGTTCTAAACTTCCATTATTTATTGTTTCGAAAAAACGTATTTTTGCTACCATTTTAATATTCAAATACACTTTTGTTATATTAATTTTTTACTATAATTTCTATAGTTGAAACTCTATATATAGAAAAGTAATTACCTTTTATTTTATTTTTTCCTAGAATAAATATTAATAATTGAAATTTGTGCAAATATTCAAGGATTATCCTATTCATTGGTTTTAACCAAAAGATTCCTAGCGCGCCCAAAGTTAAAAGCATTGAAAATGCTTACTTTGAAAAAAAAACATTTTCGCATACAAAACTTAATATGTCCATATTAATATTATGAATTCTAACAAAATATATAATTAAATATTAAATAAATAAATATCAAACTTTGGTAAAAAATTTTTAAATTATGTTATTACATTAGGCTCGCTGAATATAAACAAAAAAATAAAAATATATATTTTTTTTACAAATTATATATATTTCATGCTAATTTCTTTTAACATTATCATTTCAGAATGGTTAATTCTCTCCAGGTTCATTTGAAGTGATTTAGATTAGGGAAAATATAACACATCTTTTGGTGCTATTATATCCAAAGAATAGGGTGGTTGTTGAGGTATGAATCTATTTGCTTTTCCTGAATAATTCAGAAACCTACGGCCTGGGTGTGAATGGTCAATGTCAATCCACTCAATACTGAATTCATATTATTGTCAAGATAAATTGATATTTGTTACTTTACTCCAACAAAATTATTCAAAAATTCTGAATGTAGGTAGAATAATATATAGGTCAACATATATCATATTCAAAAAATGAAAATATACAAAAAAATATTTTTTATATTACAAAATTGTCCAAATGAAAAAATTATTATATACTGACTCTACATGACCCAGCTTCACTCGGGTTTTCCCTTAGTGAATGGTTCCAGGCGAATTTAATTTTTAAAATGTTATTTCTATAAATATTTCATTTTCACTATATTTTTGTGGTCATTGAGATTTATATTGAATTTTGTTTATATCGTAAATTATTTCTTCAAATAAAAGACACTTCGGCCAGTAAATCTTTTTATTGTCTCGACGTTTCGACAAAAATCTTTTGTCTTCGGCAGGAGCGAATAAAAATTAAAACATTAGCTTCTATCTTTACGTAAATTATTATTATCACGATAATTTTTTTTTATTTCAAAAATTTCAATTTTTTACAAAATATTTTAACTTTAGAGAGGGAGAATAAAATATTGAATATTTCAATTATTAATAAAAATATTCAAATATAATTTTACACTTCATATATCAAATTGATTTCACTTTACAGTTTTTACAATTATAGAATAAAAATTCGCCAAAGGATTTAGTTGTACTTATTTGAGTTAGTTCAGGAAATAGAAACAAGTCTTTTGGGGCTATATACAAAGAATAGGATTGCTGTGATACAAATATATTTGTTTAAATAAAATTCAAAATCCAATGCATGAACTGATATAAATTAGTTCTGGGTGAGGAATATATATTTTGCATTTGGTTGAACCCTATCACCATCTGAGACAACCTGAGGCAAAAATATAATTATTTGTGTTTGTGTGTTGGTGAATGCGCGATTTTAACATCTATGGCTTTTTAGACAACAACTCTTACAGACATAAATTACTGTTTTTAAATTCTATTTCACAAAATTATATTTTACTTTATTTTTTTAAATAACTATAGGTGTCGCTGTTTTTGTTGAAAATTGTGAAATGCATCAAATATTCAAAACCCCTTTTTTGTTTTTGGCTCAAATTATATGTGGCAGGCAGACATGTGAACAAGTAGAATAGAAGCTTTAATTAAAATATTAAAAGACAAAAGATTAGAGTTTGGATAAAGGGACGTCAGAGCGTTAATTAAAATATTAATGTAAAAGGTGTTTTCATTGTAACAAACATGCAAGCTCATGCAGAATATGAATCACTCACAAATATTTTATATATGTTTCATATCTTAATTTTTATAAATATTTTGATGAAAAAAAGTAGAAATAAATTAGGAAATGAAACCTTTAAAGAAATTCTAAAAAAGATCCATAAAAGCCTATCATAAAGTTGAAGACAAGCGAGTCTCTACAAGAAAAGAAGAATCAGCTCTGAAAGACCTCACAAGATCTTCCCCCCAGAAACAGAAAACAAAAGAAAAACACCCTAAGGAGGACCCAGAAATTCAAGATAATACACAAGATAGGACTCCAACTTACTTGGAACAGTTTATTGATATGGTAGCTAGTATGAGTGATGACGCGGTATCTTTTATTAACACATGTTTTGAAAAATACAGGGTATTTGGAATTTTATATGGAATTTCTAATAATATATTCAAAGCCTTCTCACATTATTTAACGGATACATTCAAGCAATCCCATTCATCAATGACAAATATTAAAACTCAGGACTTCTAAAATAATTTTTTAAATCAGACAAACCTGAATCATGGGTTAATTCAAAATGCTTACTTATAATCTGGACATTAGAATGACATAGTTACTATTACAAATATAATTTCGGAACAGAAACATTCTCAAGAATTAAATAATATTCTTTTCCCCCTGTTATTCTCAATTCAAACACATTTTCTGGGACAGAAATGAAAAAACTAAATTATCTAAATAAATAGTGGTGACCAACCAGAGATAACTAAAAAATAACAACATAGCTGTACATATTTCTTAAGAAGAAGAAGCCCTTGTTTCCAAAAAACAAGCATATAAAAAACTAGCGAATGTACCCGGTTTCGCCCGGTTTTTACCAGATTAAAAGTTTGTCTAACAAACATTTGTTAAAATGATTCTAGCAAGCATTCAATAGCTACTGGATTTATATTTTTAAAGATAACTTTATGTTTGATATTTGCTCCACCTAGCTGTATCCGTTCTCACTTTGCTGTGTTTCAATAAAAAGGCAGTTTTGATAACTTAAAAATAATTCATTAATGATCAAATGTTTGCAATTTATCAAAAAGAAAATTAACAATAAATTATCCCTGCATATATGTCGTTCGAATATAACATATGTACAAAACATAGATATACATAGTTAACGGTAGAATTAAACATGCCTCTTCACCTGTGATAATAAACAATTTTACAAACAAATTTCAATTGAACAATAATTTTGTAATTATCAAACATTATCATGAAATGAATGATATTTGATGATGAACTTTCTTTAAAAAGTGTGCTTGAATTCAACCTCGATGAAAAAAAAAAAACAAAATGAAACCTTCATTGGGATATACCTATTAATTTCGAAAATATTCACGGTGATTAGATATATGATTTTTGAATATATTGAGTACAGACAGATTCAAAAATTTTGCTATATTTATGAAATAAAATACTATAACAATTTTAGGAAATATAGACATCATACAAACAACCCCCCCCACACGAGTCATCAGTAAATAAATGGGTAAAAAATAAATTAAAGAGAGAAAACATAAACTTTAAGGACAACAAATAACAGCAAAATTTATTTCATTAATTTGTTCTAAGATATCAAAGTATTATATGAAATAATATATATTTATAATTAAAATATCTCTCTTGTATTACAACTTTCAATTAAAATATTAATTTCTATATACAATTGGGTGGATTATATGCATTTAAAATAAATTTGGATTAATAACTGAGTTAATTTTGTAGTGACTTGATATTTTTGTTGAAATATTAGCGTAAATTTCCAAGTTACAGATATGTTGTAGATAAGTTCCTGATATAATGTAATTGTTTGATAATCCTCGATATGGCGAAATTCATTCACGTGCTTAAACTCAAATTACTGGGCGCAAGAGAAACATTTAGTTAGTAACATACCAATTTTATAGCTTATGTGAATACATTCGCTGATCATTTTCAAAGTAATAGGAAAGTTTCTATTTATAACATGGTTGAGTTAATTAGAGATATTCTCGTAGATGTGTAGAGTCATTTTGCATAAGTGCAAAAATGCTTCTTAGAAACATCAAAGGTTGTCGATATATATGTCGAATAAGATTGGGCCAGTCACTAAGCTTGATGTATACTAGCTATGATATTCCTGGATGTTGACCATCCATCTTTTACCTTCACATTGAACTTTCTGTTTGCAAGGAAGTTTCTTGTAATTTTAATGAAGTCCTGGGAGAGGTGTTTTACAAACATTTCATTGAGAAGGGCCTCATGCCAAACCTTTTTAATGCATTGGATATGTTTAAAACACGGTTCTAGTTATTTTGCGCAGCGCGATTAGCTTGTCCTATTTTTTCCTTTATCACTAACAGTTGGTCTACCATTGAGTGTGCAGGTTGATATTCAAATTATTCTGGCCTTGGAAGGATTTTTTTGTTAAGTGACTTTCTCAATCTTCTTGATATTATTTTTTCTAATATTTTGGATATGCTGGTAGAGAGGAGATGGACCTTTAACTTGAAGGGTCTTGGTTTTATTAATTTGCCATTGATGAATTGATTTCTTTATCGGTTAAATTGTGTGAAAATACTTTAAATATATTTTTAAAACATAAATGTAAAAATTTCAAATCTCTTTAGTTGTTTGAATCATGTGTTAAGAAATAATACCGCGTCATCACTCATACTGGCTACTATATGAATAAACTATCCCAAGTTAGTTGTCATCTTATCCTGTGTATTGTCCTTAGGTTCTGGGTCCTCTAGAGTTGTCTCTTTTGTTCTCTGATTCTGAGGGGAAGATCTTGTGAGGTCTATCAGAGCTGACTCTTCTCTTCTTGTAGAGACTCGCTTGTATTAAACTCTATGATAGGTTTTTATCGTTCTTTTTTAGAGTCGCTTTCATGGTTTCGTTTCTTCATTTTTAAAACTTTTATCAGAATATTTATATGATTAATTTATGAAACATACATAAAATATTTACACGAGACACATATTCAGCATGACCTTGCATATTTGTCACAATGAATAAAACTTTTACATTTTTATTTAAATTAACGTGTTGTTATTTGTATGTTCAAAACAATAAATGACTTACGCAAACGATTTACTTTGGAAGATCAACCATTATATATTTTTATCTTCAGCTGCAGGTTTCAACTTTTCTAACATAAACAATTTTTTATTTATTTATTTAGGTAACCCGGATTCCTGGAGCATACTAAAGACTAACATAAACAAACTATCTTGAACTATATATTTTCATATTGATGATGATTAACATTTTTTTATATACAAGTATAATTATAAGTATTTATAAATACTCTTAATATTTAAAAATATATTATTATTTAATATATTTTACATTCAAACAAACAATTCTAAAATATTTTAGTAATTATTTTAAAAAGTAAACAATGCAGAAAATATGACAGAGATAATTAATAAATAGATAAGACAAATGATAAAGTTATCAATATTTGTTAATGATAAAATACTTTGAATATTATTACAAAAATAACAAAGCATTTTAATTTATTAGAAAATCATGAATTTACTTAATTAAAAAGATTACAGTTTATATATATAGCGTCTGCTACATCACTCCCTCATGAGTAACTAAGTTACGCTTGGTCAATGTAGGGTTGGAATTGGGTCAAATCTTAAAGATTGTTTAATTTTTTCCACTTCGGGTTGTTCGAACATTATCCACAACAGTGTGCTCAGTAGGTTTAGAGTTCGGTTTATTGCTGTTATTGACAGAGTGCACTGCAGGTAAATATGCTTGTTTCAGTTTATCAATGGATATGGAGATATTCTTGCCGTTGATGTCAAGAACAAAATATTTTTCATGTCTTTCCATTATTCTGTATGGTCCTTGATAAGGTGGCTCAAGTGCTTTTTTTTTTTTAATTCGGTCAATTCTCAAGAATACATGAGAGCAAGTATTCATATCCTTATGAACAAAAAATGCTCTTGATGTCTTAGATGATTTTCGTCTTATTTATTTTTAGAAAATCACATTGTCACCAGGGATTCTGTCTTTTTGGGAGAGGGAGTAATGTAGCGCGGTTGATTTGTTTGCATAATATTTAGATTGTATAAATTTACATACGTTTTTAATTATGTCATATAGATATGTTGGGGCACGTTTTTTGTAACCATACCCCAACAGAAGGCGTATGTATAATCAAATCAAATGGATACATGGCTTCCCTCCCACATAGACTTACAGACCATTTTTTTTGCCCAGAAACTTAGACACTTGGTGACACCAGACTTCCATGCCGAAAGCTGATTCCTGGTAAAGAAGAAGACATCCAGAGACATCCGAGCTGGAAACTGTTGTTTCATATGTACATATATTCCCCTCACCAAAAATTTAGGTAAAGGTGACCAGAAAAAAAAAAAAAAGGGAGAAAAATGGAGAAGGAAGATCTCTAAAGACTGAAACTTATAAAATATCCTTCCAGAGAAAGGAAAGCATCACATTACAGTCCAGGTAAAAAGGGCCTGGGTCAATTTTAGCCAAGACGGGGGGGGGGGCGATATATATACCATCCCGAGAAAAAGGGAGGGTTGTATTTCAACCCATGTGGAAAGACGGGGGGCTGGAGTCTGAAATCTTACACTACCGCAGGCGTTGTTTCTCTCTTTAGATTTTTTTTGTTTTGGTAATACTATATGTTCTATTTTGAAGGGGAGAGGCCTGGGGCGTCTATGAAATTGATACTGGAGCCGTTGGCCATTTTGATTGGTGTTTCTTTCGGCGAATGAAAATGGAGAATGAGATGATATAAAAGAAGGTTCTCTGCCAAAAAAAGGGTTTTCGATCGGAGTCGCTCAGTGAGAAGGACGATTTTTAGACGGGCCTGAGACGTAGAGGAGACCAGACCTTGCCGCAGCTTTCGAGAGAAGGTAAGCCCCTTGCCATTATGGCTTAGCCCCCCCCTTTTTTTTTTTTTTTTTTTTCGAACAGAAGCTAATCTATTTAGATTCTGAATGGGCCCTAAAGGGCTTTAAGTGACTTAAAAGGAGTGTTAGGGTTCGTATATTTTGTCCCGCTAGAATAGATGGAGATCTAGGTTTCCCCCCCTTTTTGTGTAGTAGCCAACCTAGATTTCGCATGGGCCTTAAAGGGCTATAAAGTAACTTCAGGTCACCTCTATCTAAATTTTACTATGTAAATAGCATATCTCGTCAGTATAGACATGTTCCCAAATTTTAAGATATTTTAAATAAATATCTAGAGAAATTTTCTTGTTTCCTGAGTTTTTTTTTCCCTGTGAATGTGATGATGTAAAGACATATGCCGATAGTGCATCACTGACAGCTGTGCTGCTATTATACAACATTAAGGTCTTCCTGCGGGTTATATACATGGGGTTGTTGGCCTAATTTGCTATATATATATACTTAAGTAAGGAAACTTTTAATAAGTCACATTGTGTATCCTCCCTTTTCATCTATCCAAACCTGGGGAATCCATCAATGTCGCCCGCCGCGGGGCTCGAATTTAGTATATGTTTCTTCCCCTATACTTTAGAAATATATACCTAATGAAAAGCCATACTATTTTTAAGTATTGGTGAAGTAGTCCACGCATCCTGAGATTAACAGTCTATTATAAATCGTGAATTTTAATTTACGCTTTCCGTTTCACTGGCATTTTATCAGGCAATGAAAGTTATGTTGAGGCGGTGTATACCGCATCTCTCGCCGCTGTCTTTTACGATTCACATTGTTTGTGGCAAAAAACCTTAATATTATCATTGATTTCTGATATCAAAGTAAAACGTCTATGGGGATGAGTATCTTTTATTCTGGTCTTCTCGAGCTTTCGAGCTTGTCCGCCCCTTCTACAGGAGAAACATATACAATATATCAAGAAAATATAACGTCGCCTGATGCTAAAACTATTATGATTCTATGTACATATATATGTATACATTAGGAAGTTTTGCATATTATTTGTTTTCTTAAGACATATTTTTTTGATTAAGGTATTACACATATTCTACTATTGTTTGCTATATTCTATGAATTATCTTATAGGTTAGAAATTCTATTATTTAAGTAGTTTTATAATAGTTATTGGCTATTACATATAAGTTACTTATATTATTGTTGATATTATTAGCTGGTACTAGGATATATTGTGTTATATGTTTCGGGCAAATCTATTTTCTATTAATGCTATTGTGTTTTCTGAATAATAGAAAATCAATTATAAGCCTTTGATATTTGCTGTTTATGTTATTGTAATGTATTCTAGGTTCTCCTAATGCGAAAGTGTGACCTGTTCCTTTGCAGTATTGGAAAATTAGAGACCTATTGTCTTGATTAATAACGTTGCGTCTATGTTCATATATTCTATTGCTGACTCTCCTTCCTGTCTCCCCTGCGTATTTGGCTTGGCAGCTGTATACACTCTGACAAGGGAAGGTTATCTTAAATTGATAAATGTGCAATTTTTTTTGCCTTAAGTGGAGATTTCCAAGACTCTATTTCTGAAACATTTTTTTTTTTAGATGAAGACAAATAAAACCATCTTGATAGTATTGAATTTTACAGTAAATATTTGCCAGCAGAAGGCATGATGAGATTACATGAAATTTAAACCAGTTATATGTTTAGTTTGTTCCTTCAGTTGTAATTTGACACCGTCTTGAAATAAAGAAATTGGACGGTGCGCTATATCTTGATGCTGGATATTTCTGTGTCAGAAAGGTGTAGTTATTCTGTTTAATGAGAATTCCAATAATTATCGAAATTTAGCAGATTATCATTGGGGATTTGAACAACTGTCTTGAAAATTTTTGAACAGCCCGAGTAGATAGAAGAGTCCTAGAGTTAGAGTGGAGAATTAGTAGTACAGACTGACCACTCGACGCAGATAACTCTAGGGAACAATTACTGTGATAATCCGCCGTAGACAAGAAGAACATTGATTCTCAGGATACTCGATAGGCAGAATTTTGAGAATTGATAAAGTCATAGTTAAAGTTTACACAGGCATGTGGGAGTAAAGACAGTGATTTAAAGAGGCAGCCTTGTGTCTTAAATACTTTCAGTGGAAGCAGATGCCACTGCAAATATTCAGGTCTAATAATTTCCAAATTTGAAGTCATGCATGACGGGTTAGCACGGGATTGACGCCTGGACGGGCTTTTCACTGGGATTAATCGAGCTTGCGAAAGAACTAGAAGAAGTGTGACATGTCACGCCACTGTACTAAGATAATAATTGAGAAGATTTATGTTGAGCCAACCGAAATTAGTAAAGAATTAAGAGATTAAGGTCCTATTCTTTGAGTTTTACACTAATTTCAATTACGCGATATGGACGGCGTTATAAGTTGGGTGGAAATGGTTCGGCCGCAATGGGATGGTCTCCTGGAGATGGTACGATCAAATAATACTTATTGAATGCCGGGCGGGATCGCATAAAGCATTAAACGATATCGAGAAATGCTTAAAGAAACACCCTAGAAGATTGGGGATCGACAAAATGACGACATGGAAAATGCTCAACATTGTACATTGGCAGCAAAAATGATATCTTGCTATTGTATGGACGACCACTCCTTCCTGAAATGTGCAGCGGATGTTAGTGCCAGAATTAGGTCCTTGAGGCGACACTTTCCTGTGCAGATGACATAAAGACGCATGACAAAACAGCACATGAGCATTTAAACTAACTTCAATTCCTGCCATTAATTAATTTAGTTGACCAATAGCTATAGAACCGCTGGAGACCTCCATACCCTGTGTGAATATTTTAGTGAGAAATGAGCGATTCAATTCTATGAGCCATGAGGTATCCTGTAAGATCGGAGTTGTACCCCATTCAATTTTTTTTTAATAGTAGCCAGTGCGAGATATTTCCAGGATTTTTTTTCTAACTGTCATATAATTCGAAAACTAGAAAACTACACCATTTTAATACAGTTTACGTTTAGCACCCATGTGGACTCAATATGACCATTGAATGAAAAAAAAAAATCGAAGACTAATGAGCGAGCCAACCTAGAGAGAACGAGTTTAATAGGCTTACAATCAATAGTTGAAGCAAACTATTCGCACAAATTTGTTATGTTCTCTCTCTAAATGATCTATGACATTATAGGTTTTCTTAACAAGGTAACTACCCCGCCGAGTGTATATGGAGTTATAAAGCTTAAAGGTCATAGGCTGTTGGAATAATATTACACTAGTAATAATTAATAGTTCAAAATTAAGAGTGATAATAGATCGGGATCCAGATCCCGATGACGGGTTTCGAGGAAACACCAGAGGGATGAAAAGGCAGTGAAATGTGTAGAAATGATGGAAGAGAGATGAGAGAGAGGTGATGAAAGAGGTGTTGAAAGTGATAAAAAGAGTGAGAAAGCGTTGAATGTTGATGAGGAAGAGATAGAAAGATGCAGAAAGACGTTGAAAGAGAAAGAATTGAAAAAAGTTGGATAAAGGGTTTTGTAAATAGTGGATAAAGATTGATGGAAGAAAGTACATTTAATGTATAAAGCGTAGCTGTCGACCGCAATATCGCCTCGATAGAACTATTTCTTTTAAAATAAGACATATTATGCACTGGGGGTTTGTGTAAGCTGATTTACATAAGTTTCGGCAACAATATACACTATTTAATATAGATAGGTCTTTATTAATTACAATATTAGGTTATATATTAAATAGCAAATATGTCTTAGTGTTATGGTGAACTTTGAAGAACTTGCAGTTTTTCTTTTATTTTAAACTATAACGTGTGTTCTAAACTTCCAGTTTTTCCTACTTTATTTTTTTTGTTAACAATTTTGTCTTAGTGTCATGGTGAACTTTAAACAGTTTGCAGTTTTTTTTTTTCATGTGTTCTAGTGCTAAGTGTTGAAAGGAGCTTTAACACCATGTTTCAGGGTTTGTGTGTTATTTGTCTCAACCTTGTCTTTGTGCAGAATACCGTCTCACAACCTTGTTTTAATATGACACATCGTTTTGAAGAGCTTGTACAACCTGTCAGGATATGATTTAGGAAAATTTTAGTTTCTTTTTATTGTTATGTTACAATTTTATCCAACAATACAACCAGAGCGAACTCAGAAGTAATGAGACGAGGGGAAGTTGACAGAGTTAGTGTGAACAGTTTAACTTTACGCAGGTCTACAAGGGTAAAAAGGCCCACACAGTGTAAATTCTGCTTAGACTGTCGCCTCTAACTAGGATTTTGGAGTGTGTACGGAGAATCAGCTCGATAGAATGAGAAGTTTAGAGATTTCAGCCCTTTTTTTTTTTTTTTTTAAACCTTTTTTTTTTAAAGTAGAGCTTCATTAGGATTCCTTTTTTTTTTAATACAAACTATTTCTTGTTAAAACCCGAGTTTCGAAGACCAATGAGAATAATGTATACCATTGTGAATTAACTATTTAGTGTAAATCTGAAATTTTAGTTATTACCAGGAGTAATAGGTGAAGGAAGGTGTAGGAAATCACAACTTAGAGGGGGGGCTATGTCTAAAACAACAAACCTAATAGGCATCCTATGGCTTGTGTTGGGTAATTCAGAAACCCTATAATCCCTGGCCTTCAGGTAGTAGCTTTGAAATAGGTTTCTAATGAGGACATGAAAGGTCAATCTTTCAGAGTAAAGTTGTGAAGTATAGGGACCCTAAGCCAGGGGTAGAAGTTAAGTAGGCCCAGACTGTAGTTGATCCTTGGAAAGCACTTGAGAATGTTAGTGTTGGGTAGTGAATCATAAACCCTATAAATCCATCTTTCAATAGAGTGCTGAGGTCGGACTACTGCAAAGGGGGCAGACGCACGAGGAAGTAAGAAGAAAGTGACTTCACCCACGGTGGCTAGGGGAATGACTCAATCCGCTTTTATGAGGTGTCACGTTTAATGGTTCTTTATTCGCCCTTATATTTGTGTATGTCTTTATAGAATTGTCGTGAAAAGTCGCTTAGTGTCGAGGCAAGGGCAGTTTTTGAAGTTACACTGATTTTTTTTTGGTAGGTTAGCTTCCAGATTATTTAGAATTGTTAACAATTATTGTTAACAATCATTTATCGAGTATAAAGTATTAGTATATATAGAGCTTGTACAGAGGCATTTTCTTTTGAGTAACCTAGGGCTTTAGTTCCCAACTTGTTTTAATTTTATTATTTTATTTGATTTCACATTGTGTCCTGAAAGATGTTATCATTTGTTAGGATCTATTGATATAGATAAATGAGTATTTTGGCCTTTGTAGCAGCTTTCAACCTTAGTTTGTATGCGTACCGCGAATGATAGGGGGGAGGGTGTATGAATGAATTGGTGCAATGAATGTAGAAAAAGGTTAAAAACTATTATATTGTGAGCCCAAAATACATTAGAATAGGGTTAAAGGACTTTAATAGGATCGATTTTAATTTTATTTTACTTTTTATTTCGAATTTTGTTAGGACCGAGAAGCCTCAAACAGGACAACTACAACTCTATCTATTGTTAGGAAAATATTCGCTCCACTTTGTTAGGTCTCCTTTTAGAGGAGTGCAAATATTGATTTCTTTTATTAGGGTAATCAGTTACTCTATTTCATTATATCAACTTGAATTTTAAGAGTCGTAGATAATGATCATATCTTGATTCTCAGACTGGAAGGTTGTGGGAGGTTATGATCAGACCAGGAAACCCACAAAACTTCCCCTCATTAGAGGGAACGAAGAGGTATAGATTGAATTTTATGCAGGATGGGGGATTTGTTTTGCCATGCCGTATAGCCTGGGGTATAACGGCGCGACCTTGGGTAACCGATCTGACACCGTAGTTTCGACGCTTTTAGCGTGGCTGGAGCGAGGGTGTTCTAGACGGGAGGTCCTGTAAGATTGGCATGTAGGCAGAGATTGCCCAGTTATTCTAGACGAAGTGTTTCCGTCTACTGAATTTTTTTTGGTACCAGTTTGATTCCCCATAGCTAGCGGAAGTTTCTTCTAATAAAGGATTCGCCCTGCCATACGTTTTGTTGGAATGAATTCGAGTATAAGACCGATTCGAGAGGCAAAATAAGTAATTATTAGGACCTTCAACGAGTTTAAACTCGTTTCATGATAGGATAAGATTTTAAAGTATTAGTTAACTATAAGGACCGCGAACGAGACGCCAGAACGAGCCAATGAGTCAAAGTTTTAGAAGTGTTGTATTGAGGACAGTAGGATTAAGAGCAGTTATACAAGGAGTAGAATTCTGAAGGAATTAGTAAAAGAACCAAAATTTCAGATTGATAAAAAAATTCAAACCTATAAGATGTAGATTTATAGGATTCAGGTCAATGAATAGAGAGTATATTAGTAGACGAAAGTAATATGGATTTCTTGGAAGGGGGAGGTAGCTGAACTGTACACACCCCAGAGACAAGGTAAACGGAGTCACAAACAAAATAGTAGAAATTGATTAGTCGCTCTGCCAAACAGAAAAATTCTCTTCATACGGTTGTCACCCTAGATTTAAATGGACTGTGTAGTTTAATAGAGGTCTGGGCTATGTTCCATTTGACCAAGATTCTAAATGACGTACCCATCTGGGTTGAGAGAGTATTGTAATTTGAGGAATCTAACACACAAGAGAGAACCCACCCTCCAGTAGGATCGGGATAGACGAATATTACCCAGTGACCAACTCGTAATTCCAGACTGAATAAGATTGAAAAACTTAACTGAGATACTAAACCTTGAACCTTCAGCGCACAAATATATATAATGTGTTTTCATTTTCTAATTGAATATGTTATTATTTTATATCATATATATTATATTATAATCATATGCTATTCATTTCAAAAATTTTATTTCCTTTGATATTCATGATATTAGTAATATTTACCGGCCATGTTGCGATTCTTTTTTAACATGTTGTCATGGCTTATTCTTCCCTCAAGGTATGATCTATTTTATCCTTATTGTCTTTTATCCGCCTTACTTGTATAAGTATATATATTTTGTCATCATATATAATTTTGTAAGTAGTTTTTCTTTTGTCATCTATCATGGGATGATTTTTATCACTTATATCTTAACATATTTAATCACTATCTACATGATATTTTTTTTCTTCAATATATATGTTATACTCATCATATAACATGGAAGGATTCATTTTATCATTACATATTTCGTGCCTTATTTAATGATTACTTACATAATTTGTTTTCTGTAATTTTTATTTAGCAAAAGTCATCATGTCATAGGCTAATCATTATGTATCAAGATATTTCTTTCAGCTAACTATAATTATCCTTTCCTTTGATTGTATATGTATAACTATACCACACGAATGTCTTGATTGGTACTTAAATAAAGATGCTGGCATGTTTTAGGAGTTGGACTAGTCAGTTATTTCTAAACGACTCCTTGGCGCCCAAATTTTTATATATAATATGTAATAGGGAAATGTTCTAACTGTATTGTTAGCAGAAAGAAGGTAGCAATGAATCCAGCACCACAAGAGGCAAGGATGGGGTTGAGAGGACTTACCACTAGGAAGGCCTACTCCTCAAGACCAAAGAAGAAAGTGGAAGGGTGGTATATATACCCATGAATGGTAAGACAGATGACCTTGCTTACTTCCATACATATGATATGACTGTCCCCAATAACCTATTTTGATAACAGTGTTCTGACAGAATAATAGCACATAAAAAACCCTTTGCCAGGATGCGCAATGCCCACTAATGTTCGGAATAATAAACATCTAGAATGGCATACCATCATTTTGACTAGCCTTACCTTCCCTATAGGTTTCGGTACATCTGGCTTCACCTAGTAATGGAAAATGCATTTTGCTAGAAATGGGCCTGCTTTCATAGTAACTGATGAAAGGCAGATGAATAATGAATAGCACAAACGCATTTGTCCATTACTTGGCAGGGGGAGGATTGTTGGGGCACGTTTTTTGTAACCATACCCCAACAGAAGGCGTATGTATAATCAAATCAAATGGATACATGGCTTCCCTCCCACATAGACTTACAGACCATTTTTTTTGCCCAGAAACTTAGACACTTGGTGACACCAGACTTCCATGCCGAAAGCTGATTCCTGGTAAAGAAGAAGACATCCAGAGACATCCGAGCTGGAAACTGTTGTTTCATATGTACATATATTCCCCTCACCAAAAATTTAGGTAAAGGTGACCAGAAAAAAAAAAAAGGGAGAAAAATGGAGAAGGAAGATCTCTAAAGACTGAAACTTATAAAATATCCTTCCAGAGAAAGGAAAGCATCACATTACAGTCCAGGTAAAAAGGGCCTGGGTCAATTTTAGCCAAGACGGGGGGGCGATATATATACCATCCCGAGAAAAAGGGAGGGTTGTATTTCAACCCATGTGGAAAGACGGGGGGCTGGAGTCTGAAATCTTACACTACCGCAGGGGTTGTTTCTCTCTTTAGATTTTTTTTGTTTTGGTAATACTATATGTTCTATTTTGAAGGGGAGAGGCCTGGGGCGTCTATGAAATTGATACTGGAGCCGTTGGCCATTTTGATTGGTGTTTCTTTCGGCGAATGAAAATGGAGAATGAGATGATATAAAAGAAGGTTCTCTGCCAAAAAAAGGGTTTTCGATCGGAGTCGCTCAGTGAGAAGGACGATTTTTAGACGGGCCTGAGACGTAGAGGAGACCAGACCTTGCCGCAGCTTTCGAGAGAAGGTAAGCCCCTTGCCATTATGGCTTAGCCCCCCCTTTTTTTTTTTTTTTTTTTTCGAACAGAAGCTAATCTATTTAGATTCTGAATGGGCCCTAAAGGGCTTTAAGTGACTTAAAAGGAGTGTTAGGGTTCGTATATTTTGTCCCGCTAGAATAGATGGAGATCTAGGTTTCCCCCCCTTTTTGTGTAGTAGCCAACCTAGATTTCGCATGGGCCTTAAAGGGCTATAAAGTAACTTCAGGTCACCTCTATCTAAATTTTACTATGTAAATAGCATATCTCGTCAGTATAGACATGTTCCCAAATTTTAAGATATTTTAAATAAATATCTAGAGAAATTTTCTTGTTTCCTGAGTTTTTTTTTTCCCTGTGAATGTGATGATGTAAAGACATATGCCGATAGTGCATCACTGACAGCTGTGCTGCTATTATACAACATTAAGGTCTTCCTGCGGGTTATATACATGGGGTTGTTGGCCTAATTTGCTATATATATATACTTAAGTAAGGAAACTTTTAATAAGTCACATTGTGTATCCTCCCTTTTCAACTATCCAAACCGGGATCCCATCAGATATATTTATGCGAGTAGAATCTATTGTAGAGAGTTAGAGAGAATAAAGTTCAGTTGGATTTACTTCTTCTCGTGTCTATTTTCTCAACGCGACAATATATTTCATTTTACTTGGTATATTTAACACAACTATATAAAATATATTTTTGAAAATGCTAAAAGTAGGAATTAAAATATTATCAAATCGAGGAAAGAAATTTATGATACAAACAACAACATGAATCATCACAGTAAATATGTAAAAAAAATATAGGTTAAATATTTTTATTGAGAGATAGAACATAAACAATTCGAAAGAGACACCAAAAATGATTGATAAATTATTTAATTAATTAGTTTCACAACAACAAAAATTGTATATAAAATTAGAAATATATAATATAAATATTACTTTAGATATAATACATTAATTTTCTCCTTTTTATATACACACAAATACACAAAAATTTATGGATAAATAGCTGAGTTGATCTTTCAGTCTTCATTACTTTTGTTGGCATGGGCATAAATTTCCAAGTTCCATATAGGTAATTGTTTGATAATCTTGTATATGACGAATTTATTCGCGTGTTTAAATTCAAATTTCTTGGCTGAAGTGAAACATTTAGCTAGTAACATTCCAAATTTAGTGCTTATATTAACATGTGTTTGAATAATTTCTGAGTAATAAGAAAAGTTTTTCTGATAAAAAAGCTTATTCACTTTGTATTGGTCCGTTTCTTTCAAGAATTGGTACAGGGTAATATCGCTTTTGCCCATGACATGATTCTGCATTTCAGCAACTTGACTCTGGCATATTTTCAAGTAGTTGATTAAATCATTTGGCAGTTCTATATCCCTTGTTATTCTTGTTGTTGGGTGTTTAAGAATGGAATACCTTATAAATATTTGTATTAATGTCTTCACTTCTGTATTCCAATTCAAGCTGCCCTGGGCTAGAACTATATTTAAAATACTGCTCAAATCAATAGGATTTAAATAGTTCAAAAGTAATTTCAGAAATTCTGAAATTTCGGGAAAAGATTGAGTATCCATATATAAGACTGTGATTTCAAAGGCAGCTGAATATAATGGTGCATTTCCATCGATATCTTTTATATTCACATCAACCCCCGCTTCAATTAGAGTATTTATGAAGGTTTTGTTTAGACATTGAGCAGCCAATTCGCGAACATTATTTACGTCATTAATTATGGCGCCCTGCTTGTATCAACAGCTTTGGCAATTCGTTTATAAAAGGAATGGTATAAAATAAAGGAGTGAAACCATAACGAGATTTTTCATTCACATCAGCCCCTAATTTTATGAGGAAACTTGCCACCTGTATAGAGTCAGATTTACATGCTGAATGCAATAATGATCTACCAGTTTTAGTTTTTCTGTTGATATCAGCACCAGCGTCGAATAAAATATTGAAATTTTTGAAATGTCTTTTAACTGTATAAAAAATCGCTGTTCCTCCATCCTTATCTTCAGCCTCTAAATCGACTCCAAGATTCAGCAAATGGATTAGAAAATTTTCATCATCTTTTGAAGCAGGCCATCATTAAAGGTGTTACTCCAAAAACATTATTGGTGTTATAATCCGCACCTTGTTCAATTAAGTCTTTGAATATTTTGAAATTCTGAATTTTGATTGACTGATGTAATGGTGTGCAGCCATTTATATTTCTAGCATTAATATCTGCACCATTGTCTGCTAAGAATCTAAAGACATCCTCTCTGCCTATATTGATAGCCGAATGTAGTGGAGTATCATTGAGAATAATATAACCGCGAGATCTTTCAAGAATATGCATATTTAATCCTCCATGAGCAATTAGTCTACCACGATTATATTTATCAATCATATTCTTATCAAACCTTGCATTAACATCTGCTCCTTCTTTTATTAATGCTCTCACTTGTTCTAAACTTCCATAATTTATTGTTTCAAAAAAAAACGTATTTTAGCTTCCATTTAAATATTTAAATACACTTTTGTTATTTTTATTTATCACTATTAAAATAAATTTCTATAGTTGAAATTTTATATAAAGAAAAAAATTACCTTTTATTTTATATCTTTCCTAGCATAAATATTTATATACAAAATTCGTACAAATATTCAAGGTTTATACTATTTATTGGTTTACACCAAAGGTTCCTAGCGCGCAAAAAGTTAAAAGTATTGTAAATGCTTACATTTTAATAAAAATATTTTTGCATAAATATTTAATCTGTTTATATTAATATTATGAAATTTAACAAATATGTGATTAAATTTTAAAATAAATATTTATAAATTTGGTAATAAAAATTTTAAATTTTGTTATTACATTGAGTTCGCTAAATATGAACAAAATTATAAAAATATTTTTTACAATTTATATATATTTCATGCAATATTTTAACATTTCCATTATAGAATGAATATTTCTCTCCAGGATTTAATTTAATTGATTTGAGATTAGGGAATAGGAACACATCTCTCTGTGCTATATCCAAATAATAGGGTTGTTGTTGAGGTATGAATCTATTTGCTTTGCCTGAAAAATTTAGAAACCTATAGCCTGGGTGAGAACGGTCAATGTCAATCCACTCAATACTGAATTCATATTATTGTCAAGATAAATTGATATTTGTTACTTTTCTCCAACAAATTATTCAGAAATTCTGGATGTAGGCAAATAAATATATAGGCTAACATATAATATATCATTCCACCAGCACGTATCATCCTTCCACCACGCACATATATTTTCAAAAAATTTTGATTATCAAACATAAATAATGTATTATATTTTTATCTCATTATATAGTAGGTATTTGAACTATGTATATAATAACGTGTATATAAAAATGTATTTAATATTAAATTGTTAGAGTGATAATCCTATTGAAGGACTGACAAGTCCGAATGCTTAAAAATAAAGGTTGTACAAGAAACTTAACCCTGGAAGCTTCATTTATTTTATAATACTAGCCGAATGACTCGGGCAACGCCCAGGTGTTACCCTATTAAATGTTTATACTAATAAATTGACGCCGTGGATGTCACTCTTGTGAAACGTCCCGCTCCAAACTTTGTGTCAGAGAAGCGATATTTTTATAATGAGATGATCTGGCTTTGTGTCTTCTGCTCGAATGAATGTTTTTATGTTAGAATTTTGTTCCTGCACACTAAAAATGAACTGGCTTCACCCGTGGTCTCAGCTTTTTGGAATTTTCCCGATATAATTTTGTATCTGATAATCAAACATGATACAGCAATATTGTCATCATGATTTTCTGACTAAAAAAAACAACTATTTTTGCCCAAAACCTGTCAATTTTATTTTTTATATTGGCTAAAAATTCGATGAATATCTTTTCCAGATTTTTCTCTATGTCCTGTCAAAACACGTTTTACATGTACATTAGGTCAGCTGATATTACCTCCCATCTTCACCGCTAGAGGCGCTGCTTGCGAGCGAAAAGGCAAATTTGCAACGCAATTTGCAAATAACTCGAAAAATATTTGGGATATACACCTGAAATTTTCACTATAAGTTTTCCATATTCTACTCTATATACTGTTAAAATATCAGTCAGATTAGTTACGTATTGTGAACGTGTATAGCCGACATAGATAAACACATACATACATGTAGTATATTTTGAGTTAAGATAGATCACAACCTTCTTCTAATATTTATTATAAACCCATATCTATATAAAATATGTATCGAACAATGGAAGTGGCAAATAAAGCAAAGAGGTAAAGGTAGACCAGACGACGCAATAACCCAGACGAACAGGTGTTTATGATAATGAGTTCAATCACCCCGTCAACAGGTGGCCAGACGTGATAAACAACCCGGCGCTTGACAGGTGGCGTGATTATAGGAGCCAATCAGAACTCGCCACCATATGCGGGCGTCCAGTATATAAAGAGCCCAGAAATGGGACAAAGTTAGTAGTTCAGTTAGTTGTTTTCAGAGCGACGCCGTTATACGGTCGGGTCTCTCACCCCTATCCGCGATGTAGGCATCCGCGGCGCCCGTGGTTCGACTGCCTTCGTCCGTGGTCTACCTCTACCTTCTTGGAGTTACCATCTAGACCTGCCTCAGTCTCTTGCTGTCCCAGTGCGGGAATCCCATCACGCACCCACAACCACGACTGCTCAGTACATTCCACATCGGGATTACTACAGAACCCGTTAAAGTCGACAGGATAACTGAGGACAGCAGCATGCAGAGGATGACGGAGGTCAGAGACGAATACGTTGCGGATGCCCTCGCCAACATGCAGCCCCACTGCGAAAATCTAGTAAGCCGCCTAACAGACGCCATTCGGGGACTAGCCGTGTCTCGTGCCGAGAAGGTCATCATCGCCCCCATCGACATCTCCTGCGCCACGAACATCTTCCCCCATCGGCTCGAACAGGCAGACAAGATTCATCGAGAAATCCTGGCATTGCCCCGCCAACCAACATCGACGATGTCCCATGGCAACCACCGCAAAAAAGATCACCAAGCCTCATCGCAGCCCATTCCACAAGACCCATTCAAGACATCCATCTGGTAGGAGAATTTTCTCTACAGAACTATTTAATGTAACACTATCTCCGTTTGCTCTGAATTAATTATTCGATACCATTTTAATAGCAATAACATAACATTATTATTATAAATCCATCAAGTTCATTATTTTACCATTTTTATAGCATTTCAATTTAAATTGTAAATATCTTATACACCCTCATTTATCAATTTTCACTTTATTTTAAGCAACTTTTAAATTTCAATTCATTAATTTCAATTTTACATAAAAAATCATATTATATTTTAATTACTCGAATCATCTTTTCTAAACTTATTTGTGTTTTTTTTAATACCTTATTTATGGCCATAGTATTAATAATTAAATTTATTACGCTCTTTATTTTACTTGACCTATTACTATTCAAATTGATATTTCTCAATATTTAAAAGTTTTAAGAACTAGTCCTAGATTTGTATTTTTATAAATATCAATTTTAAATTATCTCATCTCATAATGTGCCTCCCATTTTCCCCCACAATTACAAATACAACTATAAATTACAATATTATAATGAAGAGGTCCCCATCATCTCTAAAATCGATCCTGTACATGAGACCAAAGGAGACGACATCTTGGCCTCCTAAAAGGACAATTAAATCCAATCTTCATCCCAACGACAGCTCAAGGACGCACGCACTGAACTCCCCCCTAGTTTTTTTTCATCTGTCAGCATATATGGAGTCTTTCTTTTTTTTATCCATCACCCGACAACATCATTCATTATATTCAACTATGTCATGTTCAATCATCATTGGCAACAGTACCCTTTACCTTCCTTACCTTCTATATTTCCCGCAGTCAAGAGTCTCCTGCTCGTCAACATTTTTTAATTTTTATTTTTTAATGATTCATCGACCTGGTACACTCTTCCTCCCCATGTTAACTCCACACGGAGAGCTTGGGTAAGCAGCGAGATTTTTTTTTCTCTAACGTTCGACACAGGCCATCATCAGCACGATGTGCCCACTCATTTTTCGTTTACTTTTATTTTTCATCTGGTCGAGCTCAATCACCAACAGCAGCGCAGCTCTTGAGCCACCATCTCTTTTTAACCTCTCTCAGAAGAAATTTCTTTCCCATATTCTTCCATTACCTACCTCTCCTTCGATCTTCACGCCTTTTGCCCATCTAATCTAATGCTACTTACAGAACATCTTGAGATTGCTGAACCCTGAAAACAATACTTCGCTTCTAAGCTCGTATTGCAGGGCAGGACTCCTGAGATGTCCTTTGCAGAAACCAATTCAGACCTTCTTCCTTTATTCCTCACTGCGTCACTACCTATCGCAACCTTTTGCTTAAGTCAATTTTCTTTTATATTTTATTTTACTTTTATTATCTCTACCTCTCCTCCTTCCTGTATTACATCCCTGAAACTATGTTGTAAATATTCAAGGCACCTTAAGTAGCAAAAACTGTAAATAGTATACCAACTTTCCCAAATATTTACTTTCGCTATTGTGTGTGTTTACTTTAAATTTATCCTTCCTATGTACTCCTCTTATATATTTTTTGTAGTTTTATAATATTATATCAGTGTGTCACCACTACTCCCCTTTTTCTTTATTTTTATTCTAGTAACTAATTTGTGCCCCAAATTATTTCCCATTTAATAGATTTGCTAACTTTTCTCTCATTTATTTGTAAATAGACTTACAGTTTTATTAGTTTTGTGGTGTTGGACTTTGTTTTTTAACTTACAGATGTAGATAAAACATTTCACTATTAATCGATAATATAATTTTGTTTATTAATGCCTTCAACTACCAATCAACCCTTTATATATTATTACCTATAATATTTTTATTTTATTTTAATTTTTTTTCTCATCATGTTTAGACTTAGCATTTTACAACTTCAACTATTTTAGGCACCATTTTAAAATAACTACACCTAACAATATTATAATATTTCTTAAACATATAAAACATTTATCATTTTATTTTTCTTAATAGATTTTCAAAATGTTATTTTTGACGCTTCCCTTACAACCTCTAACTCTATCCCATGAACCTTTCCTCCCAACTTTTTTACATCCATCAAGAGATTATTGTTCGTCAGCCATTTTCTTTTTTTTTATTGATTAAACTAACTAGAAGACCCTTCCTCGCTATATCATTCCAAATAGTGATCTCAGGAGACCCAGTTAGAATTTTATTTTTTTTCTCTCATCGTCCGGCTCATCATTTTTTCATTTTTCAACTTTTTCTTTTCACCACACAAGCCGGACACAATCAAAATTGACAACAATAAATCTCTTACACCCACCTCTCCTTTTCCGCATCCTTCAAACCTCCAACCTTCCAAGGGATTCCAGTTCGCCGAACTTTTTTATTTTTTTTCATTGATTAATCCGACTGGAACAATCCTTCCTCGCTATACCATTCCCGATAGTGAGTTCAGGATATCAAGCGCGATATTTTTATTTTTTTCTCATCGCCCGACTCATCATATCAATTCACCATTTTTTCAACTTTTCACTTTTTTTTCTCATAATTCAACCGGGCACAATCATTATGGACAACAGGGATCCCTCTTACCTCTACCTCCCCCTTTTACCTCCATCAATCTTCCCACCTCTTTTCGCTGTCTGAGCTAATGATGCAGACGGAATATCTTAGGCCTTCTGTTAATGAAAACAATGCCTCACTTAAACAAGTTCGCATTGCATTGCAGAATATTTGGGATACTACTTTGCAGAAACATGCTCAGATACTCCCTTTCCCTTTTTCAACCTTTGCGTCACATTATACGTTCAGTTAATAAACTAACTTCATTTTTTTCTCTCTCATCTTTTATGCAATAAGATATTATTTTCCTTGTACGATTCATTTTACCATATTTACCATTTTGTATTGTATACTTTCCCTTAATCTTTTATCATTCATTTTGTGCGTTTTTATTTTATAACCTTGATTTTTATTTCATTGATACATCACCATTACAACATCTTTCTCCTTTTAACTTGTAGCTTAATAATAATTTTAACTAATTTGTATACAAATTATTTCTTTTATTTTTTATAATAGGTTTGTTAGGTCATCATTCATTACATGTCATTCCCCCAACCAAACCTTCATCACCGGGGACACATTCTGTAGTATATTTTGAGTTAAGATAGATCACAACCTTCTTCTAATATTTATTATAAACCCATATCTATATAAAATATGTATCGAACAATGGAAGTGACAAATAAAGCAAAGAGGTAAAGGTAGACCAGACGACGCAATAACCCAGACGAACAGGTGTTTATAATAATGAGTTCAATCACCCCGTCAACAGGTGGCCAGACGTGATAAACAACCCGGCGCTTGACAGGTGGCGTGATTATAGGAGTCAATCAGAACTCGCCGCCACATGCGGGCGTCCAGTATATAAAGAGCCCAGAAATGGGACAAAGTTAGTAGTTCAGTTAGTTGTTTTCAGAGCGACGCCGTTATACGGTCGGGTCTCTCACCCCTATCAGCGATGTAGGCATCCGCGGCGCCCGTGGTTCGACTGCCTTCGTCCGTGGTCTACCTCTACCTTCTTGGAGTTACCATCTAGACCTGCCTCTGTCTCTTGCTGTCCCAGTGCGGGAATCCCATCACGCACCCACAACCACGACTGCTCAGTACATTCCACATCGGGATTACTACATACATACATACACTGACTTTTATATATATAGGGATAAGATATTCAATAAATACAAATATTCAAAAAATTAATTTGTATATTACAAAATTGTCAAAATGGAATAATTATTATAAATTGACTCGACATGACCCAACTTCACTCGGGTTCTCCCAAGTGAATGTTTTCAGGCGAATTTTATTTTAAAAATGTTATTATTATAATTATTCCATTTTCACTATATTTTTTGTGGTCATTAAGATCCCTATTGAATTTTGTTTATATCGTAAATTATTATTATCACGATCATTTTTTTTAATTTTAAAGTTTTTTTTTCAAAATAATTTAACTTTAAAGAGGAGAATAAAATATTGAATAATTTTGATTATTAATATGAAATATGTAAATAATATTTTACACTTTATATATCTCACTGATTTCACTTTACATTTTTTTACAATTATAGAATAAAGAATTCACTAAAGGATTTACCCGGACTTATTTGAGTTAGTTCAGGAAATAAAAACAAGTCTTTTGGGGCTATATACAAAGAATAGGATTTTTGTGATACAAAACCATTTGTTTAACTACAATTTCAGAAACCAATGCATGAACTGAAATGAAATGAGTTCTGGGTGAAGAATACATTTTGTATTTGGTGGATTGGGATTTAGTAAGTATCAAGGGTTCTCAAGAGAGTATTCCTCGGATTTACCGTGAGCCTATTACCATCTGAGACAAATCAATATAAGGAAGAGGGTATATTCCTTTCTTATTCGCACGACATTATTTGACTATGGCCATCTTCAGTGTATTCAAATCCAATTTCAAACAATAAATTGTTGGGTTAATATGGGTATTTGTTGGAGAAGGAATCGTTCTTATGCACGATTGGAATGTCTCTTTATTGACTTCTGAGATGATGTAATCGATACCCTTTTCGCCTTTGAGTTTTACAGTTGATTTACAATAAGTTTTTCATTTGATTCAAAATCAAAAGTAAATGAAACTTTTCCCAGTTTGCATTTGATAATTTAAAGTTGACAACAGTTTGAGGAGATGTTGAAACTGATAATATGGTGATCTGATCAGTCCTGTTAATTGGTTTCTTTTTTTTTTCATAATGCCTGCTAAGCTAACACTACAACTGTTGTAAATAAATGATAAAATTAACTTTGACTTGTGCTTAATTAATAGATAGATAATCTTAGTGTTGATAAACAATCTTAAAGATAAAAAACTTGGTGATAATCAAACTTATAGATAAAAAACTTATAGGTAACAAAACTTATAGGTAAATAAACAACCATTATTTATAAACTTTTTGGTAGTAAAACTTCTTAAATTATATGTTAAAAATAGTGTAGTTAATTTGAATGATTGAAGAATGAATTTGGATAAATTTCAGGACTTTAATTAAAACATAAAATATTTAATGTAAAAGGTTTGACGCGCGTTCAAATGGCGTTGTTTCCTTTCTTCTTGATATAAAGTTCCTCCTGCTTCTTGGTCGCCGACCGCGCATACGCACCATCTATGATTATGGTCGCCGACCGCGCAGGCGCACCACTTCTCACCGGCGGTGGCGCCGCCAGGCGAGCTTAGTTAGATTTGGTTTATTTAACCTCTCGATACTTCCGGCCGGTACTGTGGTTAGGGTCAAATCACTCTGCAAGGTAAAACAGCTACCTTGATCACTGGACGAAGAAGTAGATTTTTACCTGTGCGCAAATCTACAGTTCTGACCAGCATATCTGGATCGAGGAAGGTTTATGATACTCTACCTAGTATCCTTGAAGGAGAACTGATGCTTTGTTTAATGATCAAGACTAAATCTCCAATTTTCACATTTGTTTGGCTGATTTTCACTTACCTTTTTTATGGCGATTTATAACATATTATTTTTTTCCAACGCAAAATAAATGATTTTTCAATTCTTGAATATGTTTCCATTTTAAATATAGGTTAATACTCAAATTTGCTTGCTGGTTATCTGTTTCTGGTTAGTTAAATGTTCTTGGGCCTGAAAAGAAATGTACTGGAGTTAGAGCTTCAAGATCACTAGGATCTACACTTAAGGGGGTTAATGGTCTTTGATTTAGTATTGTTTCAAGCTGAGTGAGAAATGTTTTCTATGTCAGCGGTAAGTACTATTGAATAGGTCTGAACATTATCAATATGTTAAAGATATCTTCCTGTAGCTTAGGATCACAATAAAGTAAGTAATTTAATGTAGTGTGTGTCTTTGCCGATGCATCGAATACCACCCTGAGTTTGGTTGTTGTACTTTGATCTCTTTAATTGCATGATACAGCATATAATAAACTTGATGAGATAGTTGCTATGGTTCAATTTTATTGATAACTTCCATATGGCCAAGATTTAGATATTCCTTCATGAGGTTTCTCACATGTTGTGGATAAAAAGGCTTTTGATGGAAGTGTCTTTCCAAAGTGAGGAATCTTCTCAAGTCTTGAGATTTTGAATCTCCTAATTGATTATTCATTTTATTATGGTTAAGCTTAAATGGCAATGAAACTAAATATCACCCTTTTAATCTCTGAATGTTGTTGTTCTAAATATATTCTTACATTCTAATTCTTCCGTGATTAATTCTTCCTTGTGCGTAGGAATGCTTTCAGAACCCCAAAATTTTCTAACAATATCATCAAGTTCAGCTGTAAAATGATTAATATGTATTTGTTGAAAGGATGTACTTGTACTGCTTTTGGGCATTTTTGATCTACCTGAAATGATCCAACCTAACTTTGAATTCATAGCTGAGGGTGTATCTCTTGGACCCTTAATCAAACCTGGTTCAATAAGATCTAAATATAAATCATCTCCTATAATTATATCTATAGGTCTAGGAATATAAATTAAGAATCAGCATTATTCAATTTATTTAAATGAGGCCAAACTGGGTTTATGCGTATAAAAATAAGGTATTTTGTTCGATAAGTTTTAACAATTAGAGTTTTAGTTTAAAACTTGAAATTATCATATATGGAAGAAAGTTTTTTCTTTATCATCTTATTAACTTGTGATATTGTATGGTTGAATTAAATCCTGCAATTTTGAATTTAGTATGTTCTAGAGTTATATTTAATTTTTCGGCAAGTGTCTTATTTAATAATGATTTTTGAGTACCCGAATCAATCAGGGCTCGGCATATTAGTTCCTCATTATTTGAGTTAAAACTTTTATTAAGGCTGTAGAGAGAAAGATATTTGTTTCTATGATTGAAGTATTGTTAGATAAAACTGTGTGGTTTATTGTCTGATGTTTGTTTTGTCTTCACTTGCATTAGCTTGATGTTTGGTAGTTAAAATAGGACCTTGCTGTCTTTGAAAATTATAATTATGTAGAGTAGTATGATGCTTTTTAATGCAGACTTTACAAGGTAAAGTTAATTTACATTATTTTACATAATGATTTACACCTAAGCAGTATATACAAAGGTTTTTGCTTCTCACAAATTCTATTATATCATCTAAAGATAACTTGGTAAATTCATGGCAGGTACCTAACTCATGAGATGATTCACAATATATGCAGTTGCATGTTGGTTCCAAAAGTCTATTTAACATCTTCTTTATTATAGTTAGTATAGATATTTCCATTAATGTGATCCAATCGCTTTCTATTCTTTTCTAAAAATATTAAAAGTTCTTGAAGAGTAGGAAATATACTTTCCTTGAATGGAAGTTCAAAGTCCTTGTTCTTGTTGCAATCAATTTTCTTAAAAATAAAAGTAGTGAGGAGCATATTTCTTAATTGTTCATCATTAATTCCTAACAATTCTAAATTTCTTAAGTTCAACTTAACAGTATCAATTAGTTAAATAATATTCCTTGATTTGGTTACCTTTATATTATTGATATTCAGTATATTGTTACAGTATTTATAGGCTAGGTCTCTTGTACAGTGATATCTTTCATTGAGAGCAAACCAAGCTTTATCAAAAGTGTCAGGAGTTAAGGAAAAACCCTTAATTATGCTAGCTGAATTAGTTTTTAACAAATAGGCATATGTGATTCATGTTAATCAAAATCCATTAATTCTATTATATTATTTTCAATATTTAATTTAAATTTGTGTGTGTGTGTGTTTACATTATCCAATTATACCTTTAAATAACCTTTACTTTGGGTTTGTACATTCTCTAATTCGATCTTTAGGTCATCAAACTTTGATATTTCGAAGTAGATGTAACTTTACATGTTTGTTTAGGCATACTTTATTCATTTCTTCAATCCAACAGGTCGTCAATAATCATCCATCTAGAGGGACCAAAAATATATTTCACATGAATGATAAAAATAACTTTGACTTGTGATTAATTAATAGATAGACAATCTTGGTATTGATAAACACTCTTTAAGATAAAAATAAGGTAATAATCAAACTTATAGGTAAAAAACATATAGGTAATAAAACTTATAGATAAATAAACAAACATTTTTATAAGCTTTTTGGTAGTAATACTTCTTAAATTGGGATCAGACATGATAAGCCACGTTTGGAATATAAAAAGAGAGATTAAGAGGAATTATATGTTTAAAATAGTGTACTTAACTTGGATGATTGAAGACTGACATTGGATTAAATTTTAGTACTTTTAATTAAAACATAAAGGATTTAATGTAAAAGATTTGACGCTTGTTCAAACGGCGTTGCTTCCTTTCTTCTTGATATAAAGTTCTTCCTGCTTCTTGGTCGCAGACCGCGCATGCGTACCACTTCTCATCGGCGGTGGCACCGCCAGGCGAGCATAGCTAGATTTGGTTAATCAAACCTCTCCAACAACAGATGCGGCTAATTGTTTAATCGACCCCATTTTCCTCACAAGTTGTCTAGGTGTGTGCTTGTTCATGACCAGCTGACCTTCAAGGTATAAAAACTATTTCATATCGCTTTCATGTTTATGTGGTAAAGTTCTCGAACTTTAGAGATAAGTAAATAAGGTCAATTTTCTTAATCTATAATAGATATTTCCAATATTTCTGAGACACATCTTAAATTGCTATGCTTGGCCTATTTATTTTTCTTATAAATGTATTCAACTTTGATTCACTTGATCCTGGGTAATATATGGATTAGAAAAATTAGACTGTCAGCTTCTTCAACAAATTCGTTTTCATGCATTTTTTAAAGACTATCAAAAATTTCTTATATTAGTTTAAAAACAGGTTTATCCTTGACACTTATATTATCACTTATTTTAGATGTTTTTAATTTAAAATCAAGGGCTTCTGCTTCTTTAGGAATTTACACTGCTATGTTGTTATTTTTAAGGTAATCTATCCAGTTATCACTTGTTTTTGAGAAATATATTTTTTTAATCTTTCTTTACCAGATAATGTATTTGAAATCAGAATAATACATGGTAAAGTATCTTCTTCTTCTTTCTTATCTCAACACTGGGTGAAGTAGAATGCGTCTGCCTTTGTCAATAAGACTGGGAGCACTACTCAGTGGCATGCCGAATTAGCTCCAAAATAAATGACTGCCTCTGACATGAGGAACAGACGCCAGGTGCAGCCGCTCCTAACATGGAGTACAAACGCTACTCATCCTGTATCCCTGGATTAGGAGCCTTTACAGCCGGGCCAGCTGAGCCCATGTTTTTTAGTCAGCTTGTTACTGCTCGCCTCCTTTTACATTCGGGGTTGGGACCGGCAAGAGTGGAGTTATGTTGAAGTATAAATTTTCAATGCCTGAGGTTTTTTTCGTTCAAAAATGTTTTTTTTTTTATAGCAGCTCTGGTTATTCCAATGTCCAGATTCCGAATCAGCATTTTGAGTTAACTCATGATTTATGTTTGGTTGATTATTTAAAAAATATCTCTGGAAGTTTAAAGTTTCAATATTTTGTTATTGCTCAAAGGTTTGCTTTAAGATATCAGTAAAATTACGTTAAAATACCTTCAATATGTTATTAAAAATCAAGTAAAAACTATATTCACTGTATTTGTTTTAAACATGTTTTAATTAAATACACCACGGCATCACTCTTAATGGCTAGCAAATCAATAAACTGTCCCAAGTTAGTTGGAGTCCTATCTTGTGTATTGTCTTGAGGCTCTGGGCCCTCCTGAGGTATTTTACTGTTGTTCTTCATTTCTGAGGTGGAGATCTTGTGAGGTTTATCAGATTTGATTGTTCTTTTCTTGTATATTCGCTTGTCTTCAACTTAATATTGGATTTTATGGTTCTTCTTTAGAATCGCTTTCATGGGTTTTATCCCTCATTTATTTTTATTTATCTCAGAATATTTATTTGTAATTAATGTATGAAACTTGAAGGAAATATTACCAAGTGATGCATATTCAGCATGACCTTGCATGTTTGTCACAATGAATAAACATTTAACATTATTATTCAAATTAACGCTCTGAAGTCCCTCTGGCTGAAGGCCTTGCCTCTCAGACTTTAATGACCGATATGTCCTCACTTCTTTTTTTCTAGATTTGGTTCATTTTGTCTCCTCTCTAATTGTAAAGATGTTGCTGTATCACCTCATAAGCATAAATAAATAAATCTGAAGTCCCTTAAGCCAACCATTAATCTATTGCCTTAAAAAATTTAATTGAAGCTTCTATTCAACTTGTTTTTATATCTGCCTGACACAAATATTTTGCACATGAAATGAAATTATTAAAGTATGGATGTGTTTTTTTAAATAAACAAATTCTACTGCCATTACTGCTATGGCAAAATATTTGGAAGTTTTAGCTTTTTAATTTTTATTGTCAATATATTGGCATGTTATATAAAATCGACACCTCAAAATATTTCTTTTTACTTGCTATATTTAACACAAATATCCTAAAATATATTTTTTTAAATGCGGAAGTATGAAATAAAATATTATCCAATTAAGGAAAGAAAGTCATCTTACAAAAACAACATGAGTCATCCGTAAAATGTAAAAAAATATATAGAGGTTAAATATTTTTAATGAGAGATAGAACATAAATAATTAGAGCACAAGAATGATAGATAATTTTTTTTATTAATTAGTTTTATGATTTCAAAGCTTTTTATATACAAACGGAAATTTATATTTTAAATATTATTTGAATTATAATTAATAAATATATTCAATTTATGTATACACAAATTTACACAAAATTATATATTAATGAATGAGTTAATTTTACAGTCTCCAATATTTTTTTTGGCATGAGCATAAATTTCCATATATGTAATTGTTTGATAATCTTGAATATGACGAATTTTTTCGCTTGTTTAAACTCAAATTTCTGGGCGAGAGAGAAACATTTAGCTAGTAACATTCCAAATTTATGGTTTATATTAACATGTGTTTGAATAATTTCTAAATAATTGGTAAAGTTTTGCTCATAAAAAGGCTTATCGAACTCAATATTTTCTTTTAGGCGTGTAGAGTCATTGGCCAAGAAGCCCGCCACCTTATTTCGGTCCATTTCTGTCAAGAACCTGTACATAGTAATATCGCTTTTACCCATCAAATGGTTCTGCATTTCAGCAACTTGACTCTGGCAAATTTTCCAGTAGTTGAATAAATCATTTGGCAGGTTCATATCTCTTATTATTCTTGTTGTTGGGTGTTTAAGAATAGAACACCTTATAATTATTCGTATTAATGACATCATGCCTGTATTCTCATTAATGCCTTCCTCGGCCAGAATCATATTTAAAAAACTACTCAAATCAATAGGATTGGCATAGTTCAAAAGTAATTCCAGAGATTCTAAAATTTCCATCAATGATTGAGTATTCGTAACTAAGCCTGTGATTCTGAAGAGAGATGAATAGTATGGTGCATTTTCCTCCATATTTTTTATATTCACATCAGCCCCAGATACAATTAGAGTATTTATGTAGGTTTCGTTTAGAGATATTACAGCCTTTGCGCCAGCAGTCTTTAAGTCATCGATTATGGCGCCTGCTTGTAGCAGCTTTGTCAATTCGATGTTAGAAGGAATGGTATAAAATAAAGGAGTAAAACCTTCACCATCACTCTTCACATTCAAATCAGCCCCTGATTTGATCAGGAAACTTACCACCTGTATTGAGCTTGATATACATGCGGAATGCAATAATGACCTACCTCTTTCATTTTTTTCTGTTGATTTCAGCACCAGCTTCGAATAAAATCTTCAAATTTTTGAAATATCTATCAAGTGTATAAAATATAGCTGTTTCGCCATTCATATCTGCATCCTCTAAATTGACTCCAAAATTCAGCAAATGGATTATAAATCTTTCATCATCTTTTGAAGCAGCCGTCATTAAAGGTGTTACTCCACCTACACTCTTTGTATTATAATCCGCACCTGCTTCAATTAAGTCTTGGAACATTTTAAAACGCTTATATAAGATAGCTTGATGCAATGGTGTGTAGCCTTCTATATTTTTAGCATTGATGGCTGCACCCTTGTCTACTAAGAGTCTGAAGATATCCTCTCTACCTATATTGATAGCCAAATGAAGTGGAGTATCATTTTGAATAAGAAAACCGTGATATATATTAAGAATATATTTATTTATATCTTCAAATGTGAGATTGTAATTATCCTTCAATTCGTTGTCAAACCTTGCATTAACATCTACTCCCCTTTTTATTAATTCTCTTACTTTTCTAAAGTTTCTATCATTTATTGTTCTGAAAAAACGTATTTTAGATTCCATTTAGATATTCAAACACTTATTTGTTATAAATATATATTTCTATATTGAAATAATTTTCTATTTTTTTATATTTAATATAGAATAGATAAAGTTATATTTTCTCGTGTTATTTCAGAACTTACCTTCACGTATGAGTATTTATATTTACAAACGTGAATAAATATTTGTGGCTTGTTTTTAATGAATGAAAATGTTCATTTTGTAATCTAATTTTTGCAATAAAAATTTAATCTGTTTATTTTAATAATATGATATTTTATAAACTTTTAAAATTAATTTTTAAATGATTGAATATCAAAGTTTTGTAATTAGAGAGAGTTTTAAATAGTGTTATTACAGTGGGAATAAACTAAGTATGAGAAAAGATGAAAAAATATTTTGTAATTGATATTACATTGATTTCTTTTGATAATGCCATTATCAATTAAATAATAATCTATAGGATTTTGTTGAATGATTTGAAATTAGGAAATAGGAACAAATATTTTGGTGCTATATCCAAAGAATATGTTGAGATATGAATCTATTTGCTTTGGCTGAAAAATTAAGAAACCTATGGACTGAGTGTGAGTGGTCAATAGACATGGTGTAATTATGGATTATACATTTTTTGACATAATTTTCAAAAATGCCTACCACAAAAGTCTCATTTATTATGAATATTTTGCTTTCTGTGAATTTTTAATTGTTAATAATGCTCTAAAAATATCAATATTGACCATCATTTCTATTTTTATCTTTGAAAATCTGCATCTCGGCTCTTTCTGACCTCAACAATAAACAGATCGAGTCTATTTTCCAGGGTGATTGTCATAGAACCGAATTTCAATGTCTGTGAATATGTTGATTTCCAGTTTATGCTTTTTGTTTTGGCTAAAAAATTATGAAACCTATGGACTGAGTGTGAGCAGTCAATGGACATGGTGTAATTATGAATTATACATTTTTTGATAAAATTTTTGATATTTTTGATACATTATTATATCATTATCCCTCTAATTGAAAGCAGTAAGATTCCAATTGATTTTTGTTAACATTATATACGAGGGCCATCAAATAAATAAGTTTTCTCTCTTTTCTAACAAATAAACAACATTATTTACAATTATGCAGTTATTTTATTTTCATTATACCACTCATAGACTACTTCTATACATAATCACCATTTCTGTCCAAACATTTTTGGTACCGTTGTAGCAATTTTTTGATACCACTGTTGTACCAAGCCGTGTCCTGTCTTCGTAGCCATTGGTTGGCCTGCGCCTGCACTTCTTCATCATTCGCAAAGTGCTTGCCTCCAAGGTGCAACTTGAGTGCTAGAAAATGATGGAAGTCGCTTGGGGAAAGTTCCGGAGAATAAGGTGGATGTGTGAAAATTTCTCATTTGAAGTTTTCCAGCAACGATTGGGTCGTTTGAGCAGCGTGAGGGCGAGCATTGTCTTAGACGAGTAACACTTTCCGAGACAAAAGTCCAGGACGTTTCCGTTTTATTGCGGCTCTGAGTTTAGTGAGGACTTCACAGTACTTCGCAGCGTTAACCATAGTGTTTGGGGGCAGGTGTCACAACCAATAAAACACCCTTACATTCCTAAAAGACGATAGCCCTAACTTTGCCTGCAGATATTGTGACCTTCACCTTTTTTTTTGTGCACTTTCCTCAGGCTTCTTCCACACCATGCTTTGTCGTTTTGTTTCTGAAGTTGAATGATGCACCCAGCTTTCATCTCCAGTGACAATACGAGAAAACAGTTGATCTCCATCTCTTCGAAGCATTTCCAGGAAAGCTCGGGCTGCCTCCATCCGTTGTTGCCCTTGATATTCCGAGAGCAAACGCGGGACTCATTTTGCGCAGACTTTGTGAAAATTCAAAACATCTGACATGATTGTTCCAATCGAAGAGCGATCAATTTCAATTCCAGGAGGCAGTCGAATCATTATTTCGTCAATGGAGACGCGGCAATCTGCTTCCACCACATTCCGAACAGCAGCAACGGCTGCATTGTTCATAGCAGTAACGGGCCTGCCGCTTCGCTCGTCATCATGCACGTTTTTCCGTACTTCCAAGAACCATGAACGCAATCGGCAAACCATTTGGATGCTCATACATCCTTCACCATACACTGACACTAAATTGCGATGAATATTGACCGCAGTTTCATTTTTCGCCGTGGAAAAAAACGAAATACAGAACTGAGTTCGCAAGTGGACACGTTCAACAATGGTAGCTCCATGGAAACTGAAGTGCAACGGACTTGCGCGTACGAGTAGCGTGATTTTGAAGGTCACGCTCTTCCAACGCATCCTAGTGACCATTTCTTACACTACTTACTAATTTTTACAACGTTTCGTTCGCAGAAAAAAAAAATGAAAAACTTATTTATTGGATGGCCCTCGTATTATATTTTTCAATATCCTTCTGTGTTAGCCAAGTACTTGGTTAATTTTAATGTTTCTTGGTTGAAAAATATGACAAAAACCTGTTTCAAGCTTAACTCTATGTCCTGTTAAAATATCAGCCAGATAAGTTATGTATTGAGGACGTAACTGTTAAGATATCTTTTCTTAACTGAATGAAGGCCGTTTTACAGAGGACTGTAAATTCTGATGTTATATAAAGTGACACCCTTATGGTGTTTCCAAAGCCTCTGCAATTTTGATGTTATCTAAAGTGACACCCTTATGGTGTTTCCAAAGCCTCTGCCAAAGAGTGAATAAAGGCACGACCAAGTACTATTCACACTCACGTTTTATTTTCAAGCACACTATATATACAATCAAACATACACACGTGACCAGGCACTCCTGGTCAAATATAATAAAACATTTAATCAAAAAATAATAAAATAATCCCTAACATTCCTCCCCGAGTTGATGGGTCACATCAATTTCCATCATTAGCTAACACGGCAGCCAGTTCTTTTAATTGATTTTGAGCCAGATAGAAACGTGAACGTAACTGTCGTGCAGCTCCTACAAAACTTGTTCCTTGATCACTATATTGCCGAGTGCAGTGCCCTCCTTGCGCTACAAATCGCTTAAAAGCCGACATGATGGTGGGTGTAGAGGCATCTGGGACCAATTCAAGATGTACGGCTCGGGTCACAAAGCACACAAATAGACAGATGTAGCCCTTTTCAGTCTTTCGGCCTCTACCCTTGGACATTCGAAGGTTCACAGGTCCAGCATAATATACACCACTTATTGAGAAGGGTTTACCTGGTGTTAATCTCTCCTTGGGTAAATCGCTCATTAGCTGGCCTGGAGTGACGCGATTGTATCGACAACATGTCACGCACTCTCGAATGCATCTTTTCACCTGATCTTTTTCTCTCAGCATCCACTACTTCTGTCTCATTGTGGACAGCATCAGGCGCACACTTCCGTGCAAAGTCCGCATATGAACCGCTTGAACAATCATCTGAGCCACCTGTCCTGATGAAGGCAACAGCGCAGGATGTTTTTGTTCATATGTCATAGATGGAGCCCATTTCAATCTACCGCCGACTCCAAGGATTCCTTGATCGTCGAGGATCGGTGTCAAACCCCAAATCTTGCCCGTGCGCTTCATTGATCCTAAAGTGGTCAAACTTCTCATTTCTTCCCTGAAATGCCGGCACTGAATTGCTTGAAGTATTCTCCCATGAGCATTTCTCAGTTCGGCTGGGCTTAAGTGCGACTGATATCGCTCCGCACTGTTACGGCAGTTATGGCAAAAACGCAATATCCAGGCCACCTTTTCGGATATATCCATTAAAGGTTGAGCTCATCTCTCCGATAGCCACCAAGAAAGGTGTTTCACTGAGGGCATGAACACTCAGGAGCTCAGTTTGACTTTGGTTCTCAAACACAGGAGGCATTCTAGGCCATTCCGTTGATTCCGCTGACAACCAGGTAGGTCCTGTCCACCAGATGGAAGACTGTTTCAGCTCGGACCCCAGAATTCCTCGCGAGGCAATATCCGCTGGATTATCTCCTGTAGGAACTTAGCGCCACTCCCTGACTTGTGGACAACTCTGAATCTCCGCGACACGATTGCCGATGAAAGTGGGGAGATTTCTAGACATAGTTCTTAACCAATTCAAGACTATGGTAGATTCGGACCAACAGATAGCACTCTCCAGTTTGATATTCAATTCTTCCATTATATATCACCAGTCTGGTCAGCAGAAGAGCTGCGCACAATTCTAAGCGTGGAATTGACATCTTCCGCGTGGGAGCCAACTTAGTCTTTGATGCCAACAGTCTTACACTGACACCATCATCAGTGGGAATTCTTATGTAAACAGCTGCCGCATAGGCGTCTTCAGAGGCAACACCGAATCCATGCAATTTTACTCCCTGGGTATTCCTTCCGAGACCCAACCATCGGGGTATTCTCAAACTTCCTATGAAAATTAGTCCATGTTTCAATCAATGATTCATCCATCGGATCATCCCAATGTAATCCCGTTATCCACAACCTTTGAACCATTATTTTTCCTGTTACAAGGACAGGTGCCAACCATCTTAAGGGATCTTCTAACTTGGCGATGAAGAAAAGCATTTCGCTCGTGGTAGTCGCCGATGTCTTTTCCAACGACTGAACGTCATATAGGAAACAGTCCTCACTTTGGATCCATCCCAAACCCAATGTCCTTATAACATTGGACTGTTCAAATGTAATCTTTTGTGCGCAATGGTCTCTCGCAATGTTGCCCAAAAATCGTCAGATCAATTTCTTTAGAATCTGTGGTTTCTAGGGCTTTGAAGGTGATTGAGGCCGGAGATGGCTCGTTTCTTCCAGTGTCTTCCTCTTCCAAGTCTATGCTGGATTCTTCTTTCTTCCCGCAAAGTATTTTGCAAGATATGGCTTTAGGGCTCTTTGTTTGAGCTCTTACCTCTACATCGCTTGAAGCCCCCACTCCAGAACCCTCCACATCAAGAGGCTCTGAAGGTTGAGAATCCTCAATTGCAGACTTTTCGTTGGTATCTTCCACTGCAACCTCTGGAACCTCTTGAGAACCTTGAGCTTTACCTCCCGAAGAATCAGGATCTGATGCTGAGGCATCGTCTGCAGGCTTAGAGGTATCGTCTGAAGGTTTAGAGGTATCGTCTGAAGGCTCAGAGGTATCGTCGGAAGGCCCAGAGGTATCGTCGGAAGGCCCAGAGGTATCGTCCGAAGGCCTAGAGCAGTCATAGGATTCCGAAATCTTCTTTAGAGATCTCAAACCACTCAATATAATAGTCCTATAATCTACCGGATTCGCAATCCTTTTCAGTTTAGCACTTTTACCAGACTTTTCTGGTGACTTGTCTCCTAAATTAAGACTTTTCGCTGGAGTAGGCACTTGCCCCTTTGGAGAACTGGCCGGAGTATATAATATTGGAGTTACCACAGCTCCAGAAAGAGTTTCCTTCGATACAAGTTGCATTTTATTGTTTGGAAGATATTTGCCAATTGAACTTTTTTTTTCTATTGGTTCTCTCTTCACATAGGTGATCTGGATGGTACAACCCTGTTTAGAAAGCGTTTTACTTTCTCCAACCTTTGCATCATCATTCAACCATTTCCTTTTCTTCCGGATTTTGAGGCACAGGCACTTAACTAAAATCGTCTACAACTATTTCCCGCCCAAAAACTATCAGTTGTCCATCTTCTTCTTCCAAAGAAATCTGAGGTAGTCTCAATCACTTTCCTTAATGGCGATCATCCGAAAATATCTTCCCATGTCGGCCAAAACTCCAAATTTATTTTCCCGAAATTCCATCCTTATTTCAGAGATTCCTCTTAATAGACTAGGTCTCCTCCTCAAATACCGCCTCAAGGCGAGTCCGCAGTTTCCTCGACAGAAAGCGTCGTCAAACACTGGCCGTATAGGCGTCGTTTTGGACCCACACTCAAATACAGGGCGATCGGGAAGATAGCATCCCTTTACTTTAAATTCCGCATCTCCAGTCTGTCCCGCTTCCACCAATTTCCTCGATGCTGGAACTCTGACAACTCCTTCCTCAATATCATCAATGGACTCAGCCTCACCATCTGAAATCTCCACTTGATCAGCGCCCTCAGCTACCGCTTTAGAATTGCTCACCGATTCATAACCTTTAATTGCAGTCTCAGAATCCCCTACTCCATTGTCCTTGGTTTCAGCTTCTGAGTCTTTCCCACTCTCTAAATCTGCGTGGTAGAGAGAAGGCTGATTGGTCTGAGATCTTCAGGTGATTTGACAGGTGATTTTTTTGGAATGGTTATGATAATGGCAGGTTTTCATGTCTTCGGGAAGTAGCACAGGTGTAATGCAGCATTGAAGATCCCAGCGAGGAAAACTATCTATTTGATGGGGAGGTTTTTAGTCATTTGCGGCGTAATATTGTCGTGGCCTGGAGCTTTGTGATTACCTAGGTTTTTAATCACTTCCTTGACTTCATTTGGCGTTGTCATTGATAGTATATTCTCTTGGGGATGATGGCAAGTGTTATCTGTTAGGTACGACGGAACCTCATCCTCCGCCTTTGAAAAGTGTTTGGAAAAAATGCTCTGAAAGATCATTTCCAATTTCTTTGTCGGTCAGCAAGGTTTTTCCATTTGCGTTTAAACTAGTTATTTTGTCAGTTTTTTCCCTAATAGGTTTTGTTTTTTTCCAGAAGTCTGTTGGGCTCGATTCAAGTTTGCTTAAAAAACTATTCCAATTTTCAGATTTCTCTGCTTCAAGGGCTTGATTTACCTTTCCTTGAAGATTGAGGTAAGTAGCTCTATGAGCTGGATCCCAGGTTGATTGCCATCTTTTCCTAGCTTTATTTTTCTCCCTTATTAAGGCTTTGGTTTTTGGGTTCTTTATTAATTTGGAAGATGAGACTATGGTGTTTTTCGAGTAGCTATTATTAATTTTTTCGTTTAAAATTCCAACTGCTGAATCAATGTCTACTTCAGTTTTCAAGGGGAGTCTGGGGGGCGTGGTGGAGATTAGATCTTGTTGAAAATTAACCCAATTAGTTACTCGGCTGAGCTGGGTTGTGAATTCATCCTTTGGGCAATTCAATTCAAAGATTACAGGGAGATGGTCAGATGATAAATCGTCGGTGGTTCTGGCCTTTGGGGTCCAGGGAATGTTTTTAAGTACAGCGAAGTCTAGGAAATTGGGATTGCCGAGTGGACTGTAATGCGTGGGTGACGAAGGTGCGACAATGTCGAGGCTTTCTCTTTCAGAGAAATTGTGCAGCACGATTCCACTGTTATTTGAAGTCCTTGATCCCCAAAGAGAGTGTTTGGAGTTCCAGTCTCCTGCAACGATTATTGAGTGGTTGTGTTTTATCAGTTGGTTCAAATCTTCTTCCAATAATGGTGCGTCAGGCTTCTTATAAATTGCTGTGATTTGCAAGAGGGTTTTTCCATCTGGTTTTATCAAAATTGAAGTATTTTCCAACTTTAAAGTATGAATCGGCATTTTTTTATATTTAAAAAAGGATTTTATAATGATGGCTGTTCCCCCACCCTTTCCTGTAATTCGATCAGTTCTAATGGTTTGATAGTTCCTGAACTTTAGATCAATTGAGGGTTTAAGGTGAGTTTCACTGAGCAGAGCAATGTCAATTGAGTTATCTTCTAAAAAGTGCAATAATTCTTCTTTCTTTGATCTGATTCCGTTACAATTCCAAGCAATAATTTTAAAAGGTAATTTGCAATTCATTGTAGGTATGTTTTGATTACTTGCATCAATTTTTCACACAGGTCCTTAGTTTCAGAACGAGAAGTCTTTCTTGTCACAACCTCAGCATTGCTTTGGTTTTGTTGTTCTAACCATTTTCGGCAGTGTTTCAGATCTTTTTGAAATCGGAAGTGGGTTGTTAGGTTTGTACTGACCAGGGTATCTTGGCTGTTGCTGATGTACTCTTGGAAACTTAGGGCATCCGCGGTAATTGGCTGTGTGCGCTTCTTCGCAGTTTGCGCACTTTGGGGGAAGTTGTCTTGACTTTCTTGGGCAGTCCTTCGAGTGGTGCTCCTCGGCACACTTGACGCATTTTGGTTTCAGGAAGCAGTTAAGTTGACCGTGCCCGAAACCCTGGCAGTTGAAGCATTGAGTCACACGGTTTGTTGTTCTGAAAGATTCTACTGCAATTTTCTGATAGAGAAGTTCAGTTATTCCGTAAATTTTCTTGTTGTGTTCATTTTTCGGTAATTCTACCAGTACTAAATTCATTGGCCTTTTAGTTGATTGTCTATGAAGTCTCTTCACAGATTCTCAGTAAAGCCCATTGTTGCAAGTTCTATTGCTATATCTTCAGTCTTGTAGGCTGTTGTCACGCCCTTTAATACCACTTTGAGCGGTTTTTCTTCTTGGAGTCTATAAGAGTAGCCGCCATTATTTTTTTGAACATATTCCCTGATTTTTTTGAAGTCTGAAATATTTTGGCCTTGATAATGTGCTTATTTCCTGAGATCGTACATTGGAATTTATCTGTGCACAGGTCTTTCAGCTCTTGGCAGAGCAACTTCCAGTCTGTTACATTTTCTGCTAATACAGGTGGTATCCTTGGCTTTTTTGCATGTGTGACTTTGGTCCAAGGACCATCTTCATCAATGTCTTCTTCGTTAACCTGAGGAGAGGTAGCTGCGGACGTTTCTTGAGGGACTTCAGTTACCTCGTTCATGGAGACTTCGTTTTCATTATGCTGTGAGACAACTTCCATTCTCGGTGTCTTATGGCTACGTGATGTTGAATCTGATGGAGATTCGCGAGTTCGTTTCTTTGTTGAAGGAGTTTATTCTACTTTGTACTCGATGCCACATCTTCCATGAATTTTCAAAAGTATGTTGGTTTCGATTATACTGACCTTTTCGCCAGCTGGGCCGATCGTTGATTTGATTACAATAGGCTGCTTATTTTTCCTGAAAAAATTAGCAGCAATTTAAATATAGCTAGTTACTCTAAAAAAACAAAAAAAATTCTGACACGTTTTTATTTCATCTCAATTTGCAGGTGTTACATTCGAGCACAGCTCGCGAGTCACCTTGTCCAGATTATTTACGCATGGCGAGTTGTAATGCTGGAGTGGCCCCCGAACCTTACAGGAGGGCAGTTGTTGGGTGTTTGGCTGTCAGCTAGCCATTGGGTCCAGGTCGTCGGATTCGGTGGCTGCGGTCACCTTGATTTTGAACAAATTCTTGTATAGTTGGATTAGGTGATTTTTGAAATTGCGATTTTATTTTGCGAAATTAACGATTTTTAAAAGTAATTTGCCTTTCATTGTAAGAAGGTTTTGATAATTTCTAATATCTTTTCGCACAGTTCCCTGGTGTCAGAACGAGTAGTTTTCTTTTTTGCAGTTTCAGCATAACTTGCCTTTTGTTTTTCAACAGTTGCTTCTTCTGTTTTAGTGGAGCTTGCTTGAGGTATGTTGTTAGGGGAGTTTTGTCTGGGAGGCTTTAGCTGCTGTTGTTGTGGCTTCGGAAAATTTGGGCATCCGCGGTAATTGGCTGTGTGCGCCTCTCCACAGTTAGCGCACTTTGATGGGAGCTGTTTCGACTTTCTTGGACAATCCTTCGAATGGTGTTCTTCAGCACACTTGACGCATTTGGGCTTCAAAAAGCAGTTTAGCTGGCCATGCCCAAAGCCCTGGCAGTTAAAGCATTGGGTCACTTGTTTTGTAGTCCTGAATGATTCCACGACAATTTTTTGGTAAAGTATTTCAGTTATTCCATAGATTCGTTTATTTTGTTCATTTTTCGGTAGCTCTACTAGGACTATATTCATCGGTATTTTGGTCGATTGTCTATGGAGTCTTTTGACAATGACCTCAGTGAAGCCCATTGAGACCAGTTCAGTTACTACGCTATAAATATGATTACATCACGCAACAACAACCAAGTCATTGGTCAAAACCATATATACATATTATATATTACAAAGACCTTTCAGTCGTATACAGATTCTCCAAGTAGAAATGTAGAGTACATGCAGACATAACAGTAATAGTACCAGTAATAAGCATTGTTATTATATTATCATTTTTCAAAGCTAATCACATAATGGTAATATGAAATTTATATACAGAGGAAAACTTAATTAAGACAGTCAAGCTAATAAACAGATTAATCTGGGTAAATGCGAGAAAAAGGAAAAAAAAAGATAAAAAATATAAATAAATAAATAAAAACATTGGAATTTATATATGATACATAAGCCTTTACTAAGATGCCTGACATGGGAAAACTATTTGCGAATTTTTCATGGTTAATAATGCTCTAAATATATCAATATTGACCAGCATTTCTATGTTTTATCTTTGACATTTTGCATCTCGGCTCATTCTGACCTCAACAATTAACAGATCGAATCTATCTTCCAAGTTCATTGTCAAAGAACCTAATTTCAATGTCTGTTGATATGTTGATTTCCCTTTTAGGCGCTTCCCTGTAACTTATTTTATTATCATAAAACTCAAGCGCAATAAATTGTTCATCAGGAATCTTAGAAAACTATTTGATAAGAAACTAACTCTGGGAGAGGCTGAATTAGCCATGTTTTTAGGCACTCTATAAAGTGAGCCTCTATTGCATATTCCTTTCCTTACCATTGCACATAAGACATGTCATTTTTACCAATGTGAATGTTTCCGTATATTATTTTAGTTGAAAATAAAATTTCACCACAATTCTTTGGATACTTCTTGTAATTTACTTTTAGATCACGGAAGGGTGGTCCAAACCGTTGGTTTTCGACAGCTACGACCCGAAATCAAATCCCGTATTGGGCACTTTTTTATGATAAAAAAATTGGCTCCCGATTCTTGCAAAAGTCCAAACCCCAGCGAGTGCAAGTAACCAAACTGGCACATTTTTAAGTGCAAATGCGAAATGTTTTATACATGTGTAGACATGTGGTGCACTTACAGTAAAAGCAGTTGCCTACTACTACCCACCATGATTATCATGGCTTGTACCACGTGTACTAGGAATAAGCAAAAATAAAAACAATTTTTCGATCAAGTAACTTCTCTCTTTTGAGGTAACCCGGATTCCTGGAGCATAGTCATGTAACTTACCTTCTATGATATTAAATTTACATATCTCTATCACTGTGTCGTATTTTCTCAAATAAACCTATCATCACAAATTTACATAGGTATGATGTGCGTGTGTGAAGAAAAAAAAACTTATTTGTTTTAGAAATAACTTTAAAATACATCAACAAAGCTTTAGCATTTACTATAACGAAGAGATAGCTTTTCAATTTTTTTTTAAACAAAAATCCCTCGACACAAATTTCCATTAAAATAATATTATTATACAGCCAATTATATATATATATATACAGTTAAACCTGTCTATAGCGCCCCCCTCTAAATAGCGCCTTCCTTTCTATAGCGCCCCATTTTAAATACGTAGTACGATGCGATTTACACTAAAAGTGACATGTCTATAACACCCTCTCTCTATAGCACCTTATTCTGGTGAGTCCCAAGAGTATGCGCTATAGACAGGTTTAACTGTATATTAATATTCATTTTTTTTTGGAAAAGTAGAGAAAAGTAAAATATAAAATATTAAGAAATACAGATTTTAAATTGACTTTGAGTCAGAACAGCAAGCTAATTCTGTATAGAATATGGAGATATATTTATTTACGGGCTGCTTACCAAAATAGATGAATTTTGGAGCCCCAATGGCCGCATAAAGCGGAATATATACAAAGCCCTATGACCAGGCTGTGGAGGCTAGGGACAGGATCTCCGTTAGGGAAAAGGCAGGTTACGCCGGATTCACCTTAATTCTTTGGATACTTCTCGTAATTTACTTTTAGATCACGGAAGGGTGGTCCAAACCGTTGGTTTTCGACAGCTACGACCCGAAATCAAATCCCGTATTGGGCACTTTTTTTATGATAAAAAAATTGGCTCCCGATTCTTTCAAAGTCCAAACCCCAGCGAGTGCAAGTAACCGAACTGGCACATTTATAAGTGCAAAGTCGAACTGCTTTATACATGTGTAGACATGTGGTACACTTACAGTAAAAGCAGGAGCCTACTACTACCCACCATGATTATCATGGCCTGTACCCACATGTACTAGGAATAAGCAAAAATAAAAACAACTTTTCGATCATCTAACTTCTCTCTTTTGAGGTAACCCAGATTCCTGGAGCATAGTCATGTAACTTACCTTCTATGATATGCCTTAATTTGCCTAATGCCTAAAAGATATAATTTATTTTCGCCATAATTAATATGTTAAAATGTAAATACAAATTCACCCATCAATAAATCTGTACAAAATAAGCGTGGGAGCCAGCGAGCGCGGGTGAATGTTACGCCACCGCCGCGTGCGCGCGCGCTCACAAGTTCTTTTTTGACGCATACATAAACAAACGGCCACGCCCTTCCATTCGACCAGAGAGAAATAAGGATAACCCAGGCCCCTGGAGCGCAAGAAACGCCAACTGCCCGGATCATTCGACCACGACAGCTACGACATATATATGATGCATGGTCGCGCCATCTGTTATAAGAAATTGAAACTATTCTAGACGCGTATATGATTCTTCTTTAAATTAAACAATTTCTACTGCCCTTACTGTGATGATAAATTAATGGGAATTTCTGGCTATATATATATGATGTATTTCTATTCTAGATGTGTGAAAAGAATTAGCAGTCGTTTGTGGCCGTCTCCGCCTCAATAATCATCTCTTTATTTTTTCAAATCTTTTTAAACAAAACAAAAATTTACATACTCCATTTAGTTAAATCTTCAGTAAAAAAAAAAACAAAATAAAATTTACATTCTATCATTCAAAATGTATCACTACCCCCCACAAAAAAAAAATTGTATTAATTTTTTTTCTCAACGGAGGTTGGGAGGGGATGGAAGGTAAAGGATAAGATACATTGCAAAAAATTATATTACACAAGTAACCATATTGTTAGAGGTAAAAAGGCGACCAAAGCCTGTTAGTTGGGGAAATCACAGGAAAAGGTGGCCATACAAAACCTAACTAACAATAGGCAGGAAAAAAAAAAAAATGATATGGACATTACATGTCTATGGAGACACTCTCCATGTAGAATCCCATTCCAGGGCAACTTTTTTGTTATTTTCTCGAAATCGGCAGTAGTTTCTCCAGGGGCTCTGTGGGGTGATCTGGATTTTTTTTTTCTTTAATGGAAGAGAATAAAACCTGAGGACTATCGGTGGAAGCTTGCTTGTTAGGTTCGATACCCAAGCATCCTTCCAAATCCTCTTCTTCCTGAAATGGGAATGGTGGTTCAGTATTATCTTCAGTTACCGGATCCCAGAGCTTTACTTTAGAAATATTAACTATTGTTGCATGCTTATTTTCGGGTTGGCAAGGCTTATCTATTTCTATGGTTTGTGGTGAGGGTATGGAAATTATGGTGTATGGTTCTGGATAAAAGGCTGGCATGAGCTTACCTTGACCTGATTGGTAAGGGATCTTATAAAGGACCTTATCCCCTATTTTTAGATTAGGCGTTTTATGGGATTCATTATATCTTTTTACCAATTTAAGATGCAATTTTTCGGTATTTTCATTTGAAATTTTCCTAGCCTCTTCTAGGGGTGGATATGCTCTTGTTAATTTATTGATATATGATGGCGTTATGCCAAAAAGCAAATAAACGGGATGCATTTTAGTTATGGAATGAGGAATACTCCGATATTCTTCTAAGGCCTTTTGTAATAATTTGGGCCATGGTATTCTGGGATTTTGTTGATGGTGAAGTCTAAGTTTTGAGATAATTGTCGCATTCGCCCTCTCTACAAGCCCATTACACTGTGGGTGCGAAGGGGATGTCATCACGTGTTTTATGCCCTTTTCTTGTATAAATTTGTTAAACCTTTTGGACACAAATGAGGGGTGCCTATCAGTAACGATAATTTTTGGTTTTCCTACATTTAATAGCTGATTTATTATATTGATGTACGTTGCTATAGACGTACTCTTAGAAGGATAAGCCCAGATGTATCTTGAGTGATGATCAACTATCACATGAAGACAATTCTTTGTACTGTTATAATCCCCTAATCCTAAAATACTGTCAAGGGCAACTACATCAAATGGTTTCTCAGCTAGTGGTAAATTACCCATGAGTCCATACGAAGGTGTAGTTGGCTTCTTTACAGACTGACATATTTTACATTTCAGAATATAATTTTTTATTTGTCCTATCATTCCTTTGAAATAATATTGTGTTGAGATAACTCTAGCCATTGAACCTATGCCGGGGTGTCCTAAACTTTCGTGAGCCCTACTTATCAATTGTTGTTGTAAGGAGGGTGGTACTATAATCCTATCTCTATTTTTTAGCCTAATATAAGTAATACCGTTTTTAATGAAATATAGTTTATATGAAGGCTTAAGTAATGATTTTTGTTCTTGTTCTATATTTTGAACAGTTAAGAAGCAGGTATATGGCAGTCGAGACAACATGTCGGCTTCATGATTCTCACATCCCTTATTATATTTAAATTCCAAATCATATTCTGATAATCTTAGCGCCCATCGGAATAATCTACCGTTAGTATGTTTGAAATTATTTAACCAAATTAATGCCTTATGGTCGGTATGAACTATCACATGTTGACCTGAAATATAGGGATGATATATTTTACATGTTTCTATTATCGCCAATAATTCAAGTTCTGTTATTGTATACTTGGATTCTGCTCCCCTTAAAGCCCTACTATAAAACGCTATGGGTCTTAAGGTGCCATCAGGATACTCCTGTTTAAGTACGCCTCCTAAACCTGCAATACTAGCGTCGCAGAAGATATGTGTAGCTAATAATGGATTATAAATTTGGAGTATTGGTTTCGAAACTAATGCTTCTTTAAGGGCTTCAAAACTCCTCTGACACTCTTCACTCCACGTAAATTTTACATCTTTTTTCAATAGATCATTTAAAGGCGCTCTCAACTTATTAAAATTATCTATAAATTTTGCATAATGCGTAACGCTGCCCAAAAATGACCTTAAGCATCTAACATCACGAGGAGGGGGCAAAGATTTAATTATACCAACATTAGTACTTGAAGGAGAGATTTGATCTCCAAAAATTTCGTAACCCAAATAATTTATCTTTTGCATAAAAAGCAAACATTTATCTTTCCTAAGTTGGATACCTTCCTCTTGTAGGATTGCAAATATTTCTCCAAGGTGTTCTAAATGGGATTCGGTATCTTTTGAGAAAACCAATATATCGTCAAAGTAAGATATTATATTTTTAAGTTCATATTTCTGCAATATGGAAGTGAGGATCCTGTTAAAAATAGCAGGAGCTGTCCGCAATCCGAATGGTAATCAGCACCATTGGTAAGAACCTTCTGTGGTGGTAAAGCAAGTAATAGGTTGATCTTTTTTCATGTAAACCAATAGTCCAGTATGCACTTAGAATATCAAGGCACGAGAATACTTTTGAGCCTTGCACCTTTTAGATGATATTTTCAACTAAAGGAATTGGGAAACTATCTCCTATCAGTTTTGAATTCAATTTCCTAAAGTCGATACATAGTCTAGATTTATCATTTTCTCCCTTTTTATGTGCTAAAGTTACTGGCGAACTATATGGAGAAGAAGCATGCCTTATAACCCCATATTTTAATAATTGCCTAATTTGTTCCTTAATTATTTCGGTGTCCCTGGGATTATGTCGATAAGGTCTGAGACAAACAGGAGTTTTATCTTTGAGTCTTAACCTGGGGGATCTACTTTTAATGTCTGATATTATATTTGTTTTCACCAAAAATATCATTATAGCGACTTAATAAAGAGTAGAGATTATTCTTAAGTTTGCCATCATTATTTAGATAGCTGTCTTCTAGATTTGGCAAGGGTAAGGGTCGAAAGTTTGGTTGGTAAACGAGTTTAGATTTAAAACAAGAGGGGACATTTATGTTATATGATCAATAGTTTTATCTAAAAGAGGTAACTTTTTTATGTGATTACATTTTCCTGAAAGTTTTAAACAATAATTATGTTTTTAACAATATTAACATTATTAGAAACACCAAAATATTTTTTTGAGTTATCACAATATTGCAAAGCATTGAGTTCTTCTTTAGAAAATGTATATTGAAATTTGGATAAAAACACATTATTTTGCATAATAACATTCTCATCAAAATCAATCTTTAGGTTAAAATATTTCAGGTACTTAGTGAATACTATCAGAAAATTCAAATTTGGATTATCAATAATATAGAACAACATAATGTTAGTTATATCTCCCATTCTGATCGTTAAACAAATTTTTCCAAATATTCCAATACGGTTTGATACAGAGCTAATCAAATTAGGTGTGTTTGTGTGTTGTTGGCCAGAGTTATTTATCTTATCTAAAAGGCATTCAGGTAATAGGTGTACGGAAATAATATTAATGTCACTGCCTGAATCAAAAAGTACTAAATAGGTTCCCAAGAGTAACGAATCTACCCCAACGTCACTCATCACTCCTGGGCACCATCATTGCTGCCCTACATTACCTCGAAAGTCTTGGTAAAACTGCTTTCGCCGGGTTTCTTGTCGGTCGCCAACCTCTCTGCTGGGGCGGGCACCTGAAGGAAGAGAATCCTGAGAAGGCGCTGCATTCCTTGAGTCGATATTTCGAAAGTCCCGTCGATATCTGGGGCCATTAAAGGGTGAAGATGTCTATTCCTGTCGAAATCCTTCTTCCAGGGAGGATGCAATCTTAATCCACATGTCCAGACTAGCTGGATTGGCAGCGATCAAAAATGGTCTCAGCTTTGCGTTTACATTCGAAGAAATGCGCTTCCAGGGTCTGCTCCGAAATTATATTCAATATTTTTGCCAACTTCAGCTTATTAAAGTAGTAGTCCATAAGGGGTTGCGATGGTAGCCTCTTTTCAGTCCAAAACTGCCTCATCAATCCACTTGTCGATACCGGGAAAAATGTATTCATAGCTTGGTGAAGTTCATCCAACCTAAACACGTCCTGGCACATCGAGGCGTATATCTCTAATGCTTTTCCTTTATAAAAATGCTCGGGATCATTGATAGAGCATCATTTTCTGAAATATTTTGAAGCTTGACTGTTCTTTCAAAAAGATTTCGCCATTCTTGATACGTAAGGCCTGTATCCGGGTTGAAAATCGGCAAAATTTCTTTGATTGAAATGTCTACTCTCGCTGCGGTAACAACCACTTCTTTCGGTAAAGTTTTCAAGTCTTTCTTCGATGTCATTTCGAATTTATTCCCGTAGGCAGCGATCCTGTCGACTAGCTGATGTATTTCTATTCTAGATGTGTGAAAAGAATTAGCAGTCGTTTGTGGCCGTCTCCGCCTCAATAATTATCTCTTTATTTTTTCAAATCTTTTTAAACAAAACAAAAATTTACATACTCCATTTAGTTAAATCTTCAGTAAAAAAAATAAATAAAATATACATTCTATCATTCAAAATGTATCATATATATATATTTTTTTCTTATCTCCACTCAATCATATTAAGGTATCAAACTTGTTTGACAACCATCATGACTGTGTGAAGTAGCATGTGTCTGCCTTTGTCATTAAGACTGGGAGCACTACTCAGTGACAGACGAACTTAGCTCCAAAAGAAATGGCCCGCCTCTGACATGAGAACAGACGCCATGTGCAGCCGCTCCTAACATGGAGTACAAACGCTGCTCATCCCGTATCCCTGGATCAGGACCCCCTACCCTCCCTCTCAGGTAGTATTTCTGTGCTATCCTTGCCTGTGGAAGAACTTCAAAGTTCGAAAGCTTGCACAATATAATAAAAGATACTCCTTCGTAAAAACTTTTGATTCGTTATAAACTTATACCAATTGTACGGAGTTTACCTGTAGAAATATATATATATTCTGTTAGGAAGTCCTTCTTTTGTACAATATGGATTCTCCGCTAGGTGGCCAAGTTGAGCGGTCGTGAAATTCTTCGGCTCCCGATAAGTAAATATTTTAAACTTATTATTTGCTTTTTTGTGCTACTACTTGGGTTACGCCTTCTTGTGAGTATCCTGCTGTTGGCCTATAGTTATATATTCTCTACGAAGATTATGAAGCTGATTTTATTTATTTTCTATAATTAATATCTTCATTTTTGCTAAAGAAGCTGCTGTGCTCACTAGATATGTAGATTTTCGCGCTAAATCTTTTGTTTGTTATGAAAATAACTTCGATGTTTTCTCTTTTACTCATGCTAGAAAGGGAACCCGTCGATGTATTATTTTAATGCTACTGCTCATGTCAGGTATTGAACCAAATCCTAGCCCCAAACAGACAGGGCAAACAACATTAAATGCAGGCAAAGATAAATATTTGCATGATCTAATTTTAGCACTTTCAACAAAGATAGCTGACTTTGGTAAAAAAAATTGGAGACTAGACTTGTTTTGGGTAGAACAAGTATTGGACAAAATAAATCAGCGTCTACAACACTTCGAGTCATCATTGGTAACCACTTCTAAAGCTGTCTCGCTTAATACAAATAGAATATCCGATCTCGAGAGACGGTTGGAGCTTGGAGAGATGAGACATTGGGAAAAGAACTTGATTATTTACGGACTGGAAGGAGCAGAAAAACGAAACCCCTGACGAATCTCGAGGTTTGTTCCAAGATCTGATTTCAAACACGATGCAAATTTCTGAAGATCTTAAGATAGAACAGTGCCGAAGATGGACAAAAAAGCTAACTCGTCGCTGTTTATTGAGGTGCCTGATATCAAGCAAAGAATTCTGCTTTTTAGGAACGCTTTCAGACTCAGGGACAAAAAATATTCATAAATAAAGATTACCTTCCAACTATATATCAGAGACCAAAGGATATTGCTAATTAGCAAGCGAAAAGAACTCATGAGTGAGGGAACTGTTTCCAAACTAAGAGATAACAGGCTAATTGTCCGTGGCATAAGCTACTATGTTTTAAATGGCCGCGTTGTAAGCTCCAATGGGGATACATTATAGCAAACTTCGGATAGCATTCAGACAGTACCACCGTCCAACCTAATTTCTCATAGTTAAAATATATTTCTCATGAGGAATTTTTGCGACAACCTAGACAAGTATTATCACATTTTACAAAAGCAGCTTGAAGGATTCAACTAATTTACTAGTGGAAGACTCCACAATTGACTCACAGGTCGAAATGCTTACAAGTGAAGCCCTCGCGGCAACGTCAAGGGCGAGGATGATGACTAGGAAAAGTTATACATAGCTAAGAAAAGTCTCAGCGCTGCTACCAAATAACTCCACAAGACCTAACACGGTATAATAATTCTTTTTTCCTTACTTAATTTATTTTATGTTTCGCTTTCTGTAGGTGAAAATACTGTAAAAAAGCTGCGCTTCAAGTTCTTATATCCTTCATTGGTCAGCTTGGGAGTATTTTTATTAGTGCGAAAAATCTTAGTGCATGTATCATATGTAAATTCCAGTATTTTTTTTTTATGCATTCATCTATTTTGTGTCTTTTTCCCCCCTCGGATTTACCATTTCGAACCTGTTTATGAGCCCAATTGTCTTAATTAGGTTTTCTGGTATATAAATTTAATTTTCTCAATATTGATTGTAATCAGCTTTTACTTTTTATCTTCATTTGCGGATAATCCGTGGTAAATCCATGTATAGTAACTTTCTTTGCCTCCAATTTGCCCAGATTAATCTATTAGCTTGATTGTCTTTATATATTTTTTCCTGTATATAAATATCATGTTATCATTAAGTTCTACTGCTGTTTTTCCTGCATGTATCCTATATTTTTGCTTGGAGAATCTGTATAAGACTAAAAGGTCTTAATAAAGCTTTTGTTGCTTGCTGTTGTCTTTTGTACAGTATTCGAGTGGCAGTTAGGACATTATAAAACTGTGTCTACAGGATCTATCTACGTTCACGTCGGGGAAATGTGACACCTATACAGAGGTGACGCCACATCAGGGACTCTTACATTGATTAGCTAGCAGCCGATGACCACGAAATGGGATCGTCTGATTAAAAAAAAAAGGTGAGTTTTATATTTATGGCAGCCATTCTCTTTCTAAAGACTGATATATTGTAACAAAGTATTCATTAACATATTATTAAATTTGATGTTTTTATATTTTACTAGCCGAATGACCCGGGCAACGCCCGGGTTTTACCCGATTAAATGTTTTTAATTCAAATACCGCCGTGGGTTTCACTCTTGTGAAACGTCCCGCTCCAAACTTTATGTGTTTTAAAATATAAAATATAAATGTAAATTTTCACAACGATATTTTCAAATTCTATTATTTTAATTTTCAAATACTATTCGTTTCAATTATAAATTGGCGCCGTGGATGTCACTCTTGTGTCCCGCTCCAAACTTTGTGTCTGAGAAGCGATATTTTTAGAGAGAGATAATCTGGCTTTGTGTCTTCTCCTCGAATGAATGTTTTTCTGTTAGAATTTTGTTCCTTTATACTAAAAATGAACTGGTTTCACCAGTGGTCTCTGCTTTTTGGAATTTTTCCCGATATAATTTTGTATCTGATAATCAAAAATGCTACTGCAATAAGGTCATCAAAATTTCTGACTTAAAAAAAAACAACTATCTTTGCCCAAAACCTATCAATATTAATTTATTTGGCTAAATATCTCATCCAGATTTTCTCTATTTCTTGTTAAAACACGTTTTACATGTACATTAGGTCAGTTGATATTACCTCCATCTTCATCGCTAGAGGTGCTGCTTGCGAGCGAAAGGGCAAATTTGCAACGCAAGGCAGACATGCAATTTTCACTATAGGTTTTTCCAGATTCTACTCTATATACTGTTAAATTTTCAGTCAGATTAGTTACGTATTGTGGACGTGTATAGCCGACATAGGAACAAACATACATACACTGACTTTTATACACTGCATGACATTGAAAATGGAACACCAAGAAATAGTGGCCAGAAAGTGATGAAACTCGGCAGACAGAGAGAGACAGGGACGAACAATAAGTGATCTTTATTTCAAAATTATAGTCATAATACAGAGCGAGAACGGCGTCGGCTTAGTAGCAAGTAGGACCACCGCGGACGGCGATGCACGCAGCAACACGTCTAGGTAGAGAGTCAATCAGAGTACGGATGGCGTCCTGAGGGATGGCTCTCCATTCCCTCTCAACCATTTGCCACAGTTCGTCTTCTGAACGCGGCTGTGGCAAGGCATGCAAACGGCGTCCAATGATGTCCCAGACGTGCTCGATTGGTGAGAGATCAGGAGAGTACGGTGGCTAAGGAAGCATCTGTACATCTTGCAGAGCTTGTTGGCTAATGCGAGCAGTGTGCGGTCGGGCGTTATCCTGCTGATAAAGGGCATTGGGTACCCCCTGAAGGTAGGGGAGTGTCACCGGTCGCAGCACATCATCAACGTATCATTGGGCCGTCATAGTGCCCTGAATACGAAGTAAAGGTGGCCTGGAATCATACGCGATTGCGCCCCAAACCATGATTCCACGTTGTCGCACGGTGGGGCGTTCCACAATTGCTGCCGATTTGGACCTTTCTCCACGTCGACGCCACACGCGTACACGGCGACTATCACTGGACAAGCAGAAACGCGACTCATCTGAGAACACGACCCTGTGCCATTCCGTCATCCACGTCGATCTAGCCCGGCACCATTCCAAACGTTTGGCGCCTATTCGGTGGGGTCAATGGCAGTCTTCTTAGCGGACGGCATGAGTGCAAGCCATTAGCAACCAATCGACGGGAAATGGTTCTGGTCGAGATGGAATGATCTCAGGTGTCTTGCACATGTTGCAGGATGGCGGTACAAGTGGCTTGTGGGGCCGCCACTGCTTGTCGAAGGATACGCCGATCCACACGTGCTGACGTCACTCTGGTTGCACCGACATTCCTATAAATTGCCACATTTCCTTGTTCCAACCATCTTCTCCACAGTCGGTGTACCGTGGACGCACCAAGGTGTGTATCAGCTGCGATTTGACATATGGACCAACCTGCCCTTTTCAGTCCGATCACCATGCCCCTCGTAAAAGCGTCTGTCTGCTTGAACTGCCTCCGTTTACGATGACCTGGCATTCTCTGTTATTACACGTGTCTTTTGACACAAGAACAAAATTTCTACAATGATTTTCCTTGAAGAAATAACGACACGAATACTGTCCTTTCTGCAAGTTCCTTCCCTTATATCTTACTCCATGTGCGCACGAGAGCTGCGCATTTTACATCATTTGCATAACTCGGTTAGGCGCGTCTACCCTGAATTTGCATAATTTTCTGGCCACTATTTCTTGGTGTTCCATTTTCAATGTCACGCAGTGTATATATAGGGATTACTTTGCGTAAACTTCCCTCATTGCGCTTCTCTTATATTTTATCTTTTTTTTTTGCTTATCCCTAGTACACGTAGTACAGGCCATGATGATCATGGTAGGTGGAAGTAGGCGACTGCTATCAATTTTAGTTTGTGTTTGTGACTTAAATAAATTGCTATGTCATCCTGAAGTTTGTCTTTCCGAATTTTCCACGTGACATTTTGGTGGATATTCTTGGTATATTAGGGAAGACAAACTGAAGATAGGCGAGAAGACCTAGAGGCCATGAGTGCTGTGGTCTACATTTTCAGAGACTGACTCCAGGATTCCACCGCCGTGTCAAAGCTAACACTTTCTTCCAGGATGACGATGTCCTTATAAACGATATGACGACAAAGCCGCTCTTCACGCCACAAGAGAAAGGACGTTAAAGTACTAATGACAGAGTTCCAAGACTTCGAGGGAATCATTGGCAGAAGCATGTCAGATCCATGTCAGTATCTACAATATTTGTAAGCTGTGGGTCACAGTTCCAATAGGGAAAGAGCTATGTAGCGAATTATTTATTATTTTATTAACAGATTATTAATTTTGATATTCAAATATTTTATTACTTTGCGTAAACCTTTCTCATTGCGCTTTTTCGGGCGAAGCCGGGTCATTCTTCTAGTTATAAAATTGATTTGAGAACATAAATTTCTTCAGAAGCGCACACAGCCAATTACCGCGGATGCCCTAAGTTTCCAAGAGTACATCAGCAACAGTCAAGATACCTTGGTCAGTACAAACCTAACAACCCAATTACGATTTCAAAAAGATCTAAAACACTGCCGAAAATTGCAGAACAACTAAATAAAAGCAATGCTGAGGTTGCGACAAAAAAAAACTTCTCGTTCTGAGACTAAGGACCTGTGTGAAAAATTGATGCAAATAATCGAAACATACCTACAATGAATTTCAAATTACCTTTTAAAATTATTGCTTGGAATTGTAACGGAATCAGATCAAAGAAAGAAGAATTATTTCACTTCTTAGAAGATAACTCAATAGACATTGCTCTGCTCAGTGAAACTCACCTTAAACCCTCAATTGATCTAAAGTTCAGGAACTATCAAACCATTAGAACTGACCGAATTACAGGAAAAGTTGGGGGAACAGCCCTCGTTATAAATTCCTTTTTAAAATATAAAAATATGCCGATTCATACTTCAAACTTGGAAAATACTTCAATTTTGATAAAACCAGATGGAAAAACCCTCTTGCAAATCTCATCAATTTATAAGAAGCCTGATGCACCATTATTGGAAGAAGATTTGAACCAACTGATAAAACACAACTACGCAATAATCGTTGCAGGAGATTGGAACTCCAAACACCCTCTTTGGGGATCAAGGACTTCTAATAACGGCGGAATTGTGCTGCACAATTTCTCTAAAAGAGAAAGCTCGACATTGTCGCACCTTCGTTACCCACGCATTACAGTCCAATCGGCAATCCCGATTTCCTAGACTTCGCTGTTTTTAAAACATTCCCTGGACCCCAAAGGCCAGAACCGCCGACGATTTATCAACTGACCATCTCCCTGTAATCTTCGAATTGAATTGTCCAAAGGATGAATTCACAACCCAGCTCAGCTGAGTAACTAATTGGGTTCATTTTCAACAAGATCTAATCTCCACCACGCCCCCCAGACTCCCCTTGAAAACTGAAATAGACATTGATTTAGCAGTTGGAATTTTAAACGAGAAAATTAATAATAGCTACTCGAAAAACACCATAATCTCATCTTCCAAATTAATAAAGAACCCAAAAACCAAAGCCCTAATAAGGGAGAAGAATAAAGCTCGGAAAAGATGGCAATCAACCTGGGATCCAGCTCATAGAGCTATTACCTCAATCTTCAAGGAAAGGTAAACCAAGCCCTTGAAGCAGAGAATTCTGGAAATTGGAATAGTTTATTTTAGCAAACTTGAATCGAGCCCAACAGACTTCTGGAAAAAAACAAAACCCATTAGGAAAAAAACTGACAAAATCACATAATTTGAAATGAATCCGAAATATGCTTGGGCCGGATATCAAGGTGCAGATGGAGTTTATAAAAAAAATTGTAAAAGAAAAAAGCAACATATGAATTACCATGAGGATTCAACACGCAATTCATGCACCAGTATTGCAACTATTAAATCTTGGATTTTTCTTTTCAAATAAACAATCTACTGCCCTGCCTGCGATATTAAAATATTGGGAAGTTTAAGCTCTACAATTATTATTAACAATATTGACACATTAATCAAAATCGACACCTTAAAATATTTCTTCCCACTTGCTATATTTTACACAACTATCTGAAAATATATTATTTAAGTGCTAAAGGTAGGAAATAAATTATTATCAAATTGAGGAAAGAGAAAGTCATGATACAAACAACATGAGTCATCACAGTAAATATGTAAAAAAATATATATGGGTTAAATATTTTTATTGAGAGATAGAGCATAAACAATTTGAGAACAACAAAAAATGAAGGATGAATTATTTTATTAATTAGTTTTATAACAACAAAGATTTTATATAAAATTAGAAATATATAATTAAAATATTACTTTAAATATAATACATTAATATATATATTTTTATTTACACAAATACACCCATAATTATGGATTAATAACTGGATTGATCTTTCAGACTTCAATATTTATGTTGACATGGGCATCAATTCCAAGTTCCATATATGCAATTGTTTGATAATCTTGTATATGACGAATTTATTCGCGTGTTTAAATTCAAATTTCTTGGCTGAAGAAAAACATTTTGCTAGTAACATTCCAAATTTATGGTTTATATTCACATGTTCTTGAATAATATCTGAGTAACAGGAAAAGTTTTGTTTATAAAAAATCTTATTCAACTCGAGATATTCTTGTAGATGTGTAGAGTCATTTCCCAAGTAGCCCGCCACCTTGTGTTGGTCCTTTTCTTTCAAGAATTGATACAGGGTAATATCGCTTTTGCCTATCACATGGTTCTGCATTTCAGCTACTTGACTCTGGCATATTTTCCAGTAGTTGATTAAATCATTTGGCAGGTTGATATTCCTTGTTATTCTTGTTGTTGGGTGTTTAAGAATAGAATACCTTATGATTATTTGTATTAATGTCTTCACATCTGTATTCCAATTCAAGCCGCCCGGGGCTAAAAATATATTTAAGAAACTGCTCAAATCAATAGGATTTGAATAGTTCAAAAGTAATATCAGAAATTCAGAAATTTCAGGAAAATATTGAATATTCATAAGTAAGTCTGTGATTCTATAGGCAGCTAAATATAATGGTTCATTTCCATCGATATCTTTTTTATTCAAATCAGCCCCAGCTTCAATTAGAGTATTTATGAAGGTTTTGTTTAGATATTGAGCAGCCAATTCGCCAACCTTCTTTACGTTATTAATTATGGCGCCTGCTTGTATCAAAAGCTTTGGCAATTCTTTTATAAAAGGAATGGTATAAAATAAAGGAGTGAAACCATCTCCACATTTTTCATTCACATCAGCCCCTAATTTAATCAGAAAACTTGCCACCTGTATAGAGTCAGATTTACATGCGGAATGCAATAATGAACTACCAGTTTTAGTTTTTCTGTTTATATCTGCGCCAGCGTCGAATAAAATCTTGAACATTTTGAAAGGTCTCTTAACTATATAAAATATAGCTGTTTCTCCATTCATATCTGCAGCCTCTAAATCGACCCCAAGATTCAGCAAATGGATTAGAAATTTTTCATCATCTTTTGAAGAAGCCATCATTAAAGGTGTTACTCCACGAACATTCTTGGTGTTATAATCCGCACCTTGTTCAATTAAGTCTTGGAATATTTTGAAATTCTGAATTGCGATAGACTGATGTAATGGTGTGCATTCTTTTATATTTCTAGCATTTATATCTGCACCATTGTCTGCTAAGAGTCTAGAGACATCCTCTTTTCCTAAATTGATAGCTAAATGTAGTGGGGTATCATTGAGAATAATATAACCGCGAGATCTTTCAGGAAAAAGCATATTAAGACCAATTTTTCTACCAGGATTATAGTTACCCATCAAATCCTTGTCAAACCTTGCATTAACATCTGCTCCTTCTTCTATTAATGCTCTCACTTGTTCTAAACTCCCATAATTTATTGTTTCAAAAAAACGTATTTTAGCTTCCATTTAAATATTTAAATACACTTTTGTTATATTTATTTATCACTATTAAAAAAACTCTCTATAATTGAAACTCTATATATTGAAAAGTAATTACCTTTTATTTTATATATTTCCTAGCATAAATATTTATATTTAAAATTCGTACAAATATTCAAGAAATATCCTATTTCGAAACTATTTTAAACACGTATTATCCTATTTATTGGTTTACAGTGTAAACTTTACATTAAGGTTCCTAGCGCCCCAAAGTTAGAAGCATTGAAAATGCTTACTTTAAAAAAAGCATTTTCGCGTATAAAAATTTAATCTGTTTATATTAATATTATTAATTCTAATAAATATTTAATTAAATAAAAAATATATCAAACTTTGGGGTAATAAAAGATTTAAACTTTTTATTACATTGAGAACGCTAAATATAAAAATAATATTTAATAATTGATTATAAAAACACTTAAATAAAAGCTTTTATTTAAAATGCACTAAAAATAACAAATAAATATTTCTGAAGTATTGCTTTTTTTTCTGAAGGTACCATTTAACAAATGAAATAATAAACTTAGAAATAAGAACGTTGGGGGATGATAATCATTTATGCAGCAATTAGGTATAAATTTAATGAAAGGCATAATCTTGTGCTAATCATTTGCTTCATATAAAATCACATTGATCTCAAATTTATTATTATTGTACCCCACCGCTTTTATTTTTAAGTCTATTATTTTATTTGTTAAATGGTACCTTTAGAAAAAAAAGCAATACTTCAGAAATATTTATTTTGTTATTTTTAGTGCATTTTAAATAAGAGCTTTTTTTAAAAGTGTTTTTTTTATAATCAATTATTCACGCTATTTTTAGCCGATATATGCCAGTCAAAAAAAAAAAAAAAAAGCCTTATCACTGAGACGACGTTGGCCTTAAATAGCTGCAAGCCTGCTCGCAGCAGATTGGTCAATTCCTCGTTGGAGGTCGGAAGTGACGTAGGCAAAATCCGTTACTAACAGAACTGCGTCTCTTTGCTTTTGGGAACCCTAAATTTATTGAATTATATTACAAAGTTAGAGACACCCAGTAGATTATTGTTAGGGGATAATTGGTACATATAAAATTTGAATTATAATCAAACAATTGATTAAATAGTTAAAAAAACAACATACTAATTAAAAAAGGGGAACTATTTAAAAAGGTGTCGTGAAATGTATGGTGGTATATTGTTACACACACACCTATATATATATATTGAATATAAATATATGCGTGATGATATTGGAATAAGATGACTAAATTATTACAGATAAAATTAATATATTTGTTGGATTTTCTCATTTATTTGCTTGCAATTCCAAGGACGTTTTAGATAGGAATCTGAATATTTGGATTTCTAATTCCTTCCATGTCTTGAACATTTATTTAGAAAATCCTTTCACAACCTCCAGCATTGTCGCATTTTTAGCCAAGAAAAATTGAAATTAACAGGTTCTGGGAAAAAATAGTTGTTTTTTAGTCAGAAAATAAAAATGAAAATATTGCTGTATCATGTTTGATAATCAGATACAAAATTATATAGGGAAAAAATTCCAAAAGAGCAGAGACCACGGGTGAAGCGAGTTCACTTTTAGTATGCAGAAACAAAATTCTAACAGAAAACATTCATTCGAGTAGAAGACACAAAGCCAGATCATCTATATAATAAAAAATGAATGTATGTGTGTGTGTGTTGTGTCTGTCCTTTATGCCTGACCAAACCACTCATTGGAACGCCATGAAACTTTGGGAAGTTGTTTGGTATAGTACTGGTAAGGTTTCTAGCAAAAAAAAAATTGAAATAACTTTTTGCCTAAAAATAATCAAGATAAATATTCTAATTTATCTGTTATAAATCAACAATCTGCTCTAAATATTATCATGCATATAGAAAAAAATGATTATATGCCTCTTCTTTATGCCGGACCAAACTACTCATTTCATCGCAATTTAACTTTGAGAAATTGTTTAATATACTACCAGAAAGGTTTCTATCTAATTATTAGTTTGAGAAAAACCTTTTTTTTTTAAATAAGGATAAATATCAATTAATCTGTTATATTTTCAGCACTCTGTTTTTTTATCTCTGTATTATCTTTATATATATAAATCAAAATTTGTCTGACTGTTTATCGATAAACTCAGAAACTACTTAACCAAATGTCACCAAATTTTCCACATAACTACTAATGACCCTGAAGATGATGAATTTACAATGCATTAAAATTAAGTAAAAAAAATATTTAAAAATCTATATTATATCTTTATGTATAACTTTATTTATATAGCCACTTGCTATTTGACCATTTAGAAATTTGGGGAAAGTTATAAAGCTATTTTTTGTCAGATTTCCTTTTTTTGGTTTAGTTTTATTCCCCAAATTCCATTAAATTTTTTATTAAAAATTATCATCATTATTAAGAAAGTTGTTAGTGTGTGTGTATTCAAATTATTAATAACATTTTTGAAAGTAAAACAGTGTATATGGTATTAAATAGTTATAATGGAACAATGGCTTAAAATATAATAGAAAGTAAGCTGAATAAAGACAAAAAAAATGTTAAGAATTCCCTATTAATTGAAATGAAGTGATATTCCCTATAAAATATCAAAAATAGACTGGATTAATACACATTCAAAATGGTTAAAATGGCATTTATTAAGCCAAACAGTGTGAAAAAGTAGATACAGTAGAGCTTCCATTGAGAGGATGCCTAAAATCGTAGCTTAACCCGTCTCTCCAAGAGGCAGTCTCTTATTAAAGGTCTATTAGAGATTCTTTAATATCAATTAGAATCTCCAATGAGAGACCACCTACAGGAGAAACAAGTTGAGTCATTTTTTTAGGTGGTCTTTCTTAAGAGACTCTATTTACCTATATTAAAATCAACATTTTCTTACTGTTACATTTAATTACTGCTAATCTCTAAATATAAAAATGAATGTATATCTGTCTATCTGTCAATTATTAATTGGACTGAGCGAGTATTGTGAGTTTCATTATTCTAATATAATAAATATAAGCATATTAAAATTAAATATAAAAAATTTGAAAGGAAATTTGGAAATTTGTCCGTTCTTGGCCAACCTGACAACCCAGAAGTCTGAAAATTGGTCAGCTTGCATTGTCATCAGGTTTGAACATGTGTACCAAATTTCATATTTCTAGGTGCCCTATAAGTATATTAAAAATTGATTACAAGATTTGGCGACAGACATCCAGACGAACAGACAGATAAGCAGGTTAAATAAAAGCTTTTAAAAATAATTATTTACAATTCATATATATTTCATGCTATTTTTTTTTAGCAGAACCATTTAAGTATGAATAATTCTCTCCAGGATTTATTTGAAGTGATTTGAGATTAAGGAATAGGAACAAATCTTTTGATGCTATATACAAAGAATAGGGTTGTTGTTGAGGTATGAATCCATTTGCTCTGCCTGAAAAATTCATAAACCTATGGCCTGGGTGTGAACGGTCAATGTCAATCCACTCAATACTGAATTCATATTATTGTCAAGATAAATTGATATTTGTTACTTTATTCCAACAAAATTATTCTGAAATTCTGGATGTAGGCAAATAAATATATAGGTTAACATATAAGATTTTCAAAAAATGAAAATATACAAAAAATTATTTTGTATATTACAAAATTGTCAAAATGGAATAAATATTATATACTGATTCTACATGACCCAGCTTCACTCGTGTTCTCTTGTAGTGAATTTTTCCAGCGAATTTTATTTTACAATGTTATTTCTATAAATATTCCATTTTCACTATATTTTTGTGGTCATTGAGATTTATATTGAACTAGCCGAATGACCTGGGCGACGCCCGGGTTTTACTCGTTTAAATGTTTTTATTCAAATACTATTCGTTACAATTATAAATTGGCACCATGGATGTCACTTTTGTGAAACGTCCCGCTCCAAATTTTGTGTGTTTTTGAAATATAAAAATGAATATGTAAATTTTCACAACGATATTTGAAAATTATATTATTTTGATTTTCAAATACTATTCGTTACAATTATAAATTGGCGCCGTGGATGTCACTCTTGTGAAACGTCCCGCTCTAAACTTTGTGTCTGAGAAGCGATATTTTTATAGAAAGATCATCTGGCTTTTGTTTTCTGCTCGAATGAATGTTTTTCTGTTACAATTTTGTTCCTGCGGACAAAATAATGAACTGGTTTCACACGTGGTCTTTGCTTTTTGGAATTTTTCCCGATATAATTTTGTATCTGATAATCAAACATGATACAACAATATCGTCATCATCATTTTCTAACTAAAAATAAAATGTTTAAATAATTGATTTATATATATTTTAAAATAGCCTATCGTCTTCCCCGTATTTTTTTACCTATGTATGGAAATTTTTATTTGAAATACGTGAACTACTGCGAATTTGTATACTGGACATGCAAACATTCATTTTAAAAGCTTTTATTTAACTTGCCTATCTGTCTGTCTGTCGCCAAATCTTGTAATCATTTTTAATATACTTATAGGGCACCTAGAAATATGAAATTTGGTACACATGTTCAAACCTGATGACAATGCTAGCTGACCAATTTTCAGATTTCTGGGTTGTCAGGTTGGCCAAGAACAGACAAATTTCCAAATTTCCTTTCAAATTTTGTATATTTAATTTTAATATGCTTATATTTATTATATTAGAATAATGAAACTCACAATACTCGCTCAGTCCAATTAATAATTGACAGATAGACAGACATACATTCATTTTTATATTTAGAGATTAGCAGTAATAAACGTAACATGCGGCCCCTGTGTGGGCTTGGGACAATACGGATATTATAGAACAATTACAGAATACGTTTATCAAAAATTTTCTGAATCTACCAAGATATATACCAGGGTACATTGTAAGGCTGGAAACAGGCAGAATATCTTTGACTTTTACAACGATCAAATTAATTTTGAAATATTTCATTAGATTACAAAAAATGGAAGACAATAGACTACCTAAGCTATGCTGGAATAGATTGAAGGAAATTTCCTTAATGACAAAAAAACCTATAGGATTCTGTAAGAATATTATGGATATCATCAATCATTGTGGACTCACATGGCTAAACTATAGGTTAAATTATGATGACATACAGATCGAACTTCCGAATATACTAAAAATAAAAATTGAACAGCTATTGCAGCAAGATCTGGCAAAATTATCTCTTACGAAAACATACTCAAACTATAGGTTACTTTATGATTCATTTATTCCAGAAAATTACTTTTCATGCTATCTGTCTTCAGCTTTAGTGAGTTTTTATTGCACAGATCAGATTAATGTCAACAATGATCAAAGAAAATCATATTTACGCAATTAAGAAAGAAGATTTGTACTGTGGGTTATGTGGAAGTCAGATAACTGATGAAATATACCATTTTATTGCCGAATGCGGGGATCTGGAAGGAGAGAGAAAAAAGATCCTGAAAAGTCTTCCTAGACCGCATTTGAACTCAATAAAGCTAATAAAAACTGTTTCAGATAAGAAAAGTTGGGCAATTGAACTGTTCAACTTTCAAAAGCGGTTAGGAATAAAATTGCACTCATGGAAGAGAGAAGAACAGGGGCAAAATAAAAAGTCACCCTGTTTGACATACCTTGACTGTAAATACTATATTTTCACCTGTTCTCTTATGGTTAATATTGTCTGTAACTCCACGGAGAATCCGTACAGGGCAAGATGCCCTAATAAAGCTGTTTTGTTGTTGTTGTTAATTAAACGTAACAGTAAGAAAATGTTGATTTTAATATAGGTAAATAGAGTCTCTTAAGAAAGACCACCTAAAAAAATGACTCAACTTGTTTCTCCTGTAGGTGGTCTCTCATTGGAGATTCTAATTAATATTAAAGAATCTCTAATAGACCTTTAATAAGAGACTGCCTCTTGGAGAGACGGGTTAAGCTACGATTTTAGGCATCCTCTCAATGGAAGCTCTACTGTATCTAATTTTTCACACTGTTTGGCTTAATAAATGCCATTTTAACCATTTTGAATGTGTATCAATCCAGTCTATTTTTTGATATTTTATAGGCAAAATCACTTAATTTCAATTCATAGGGAATTTTCAACTTTTTTTTTTGTCTTCATTCAGCTTACTTTCTATTATATTTTAAGCCATTGTTCCATTATACATATTTAATACCGTATACACTGTTTTACTTTCAAAAATGTCATTAATAATTTGAATACAGACACATTGAAAACCTTCTTAATAATGATGATAATTTTCAATAAAAAATTAATGATTTTGGGAAATAAAACGAAACGAAAAAAAGGAAATCTGACAAAAATAGCTTTTTATAACTTTTCCCAAAGTTCTAAATGGTAAATATCAAGTGGCTATATAAATAAAGTTATACACAAAGATAAAATATAGATAAAAATTTTTTTTTTACTTAATTTTAATGCATTGTAAATTATTCATCTTCAGGGTCATTGGTAGTTATGTGGAAAATTTGGTGACATTTGGTTAAGTAGTTTCTGAGTTTATCGATAAACTGACAGACAAATTTTGTTTTATATATATATAAAGATAATACAGAGATAATAAATCAGAGTGCTGAAAATATAACAGAATAATTAATATTTATCCTTGTTTAAAAAAAAAAAAGGTTTTTCAAACTAATAATTAGATAGAAACCTTTCTGGTAGTATATTAAACAATTTCTCAAAGTTAAATTGCGATGAAATGAGTAGTTTGGTCCGGCATAAAGAAGAGGCATATAATCATTTTTTTCTATATGCATGATAATATTTAGAGCAGATTGTTGAATTATAACAGATAAATTAGAATATTTATTTTAATTATTTTTAGGCGAAAAGTTATTTCAATTTTTTTTTTGCTAGAAACCTTCCCAGTACTATACTAAATAACTTCCCAAAGTTTCATGGCGTTCCAATGAGTGGTTTGGTCAGGCATAAAGGACAGTCACACCACACACACACACATACATTCATTTTTATATATATAGATGATCTGGCTTTGTGTCTTCTACTCGAATGAATGTTTTCTGTTAGAATTTTGTTTCTGCATACTAAAAGTGAACTCGCTTCACCCGTGGTCTCTGCTCTTTTGGATTTTTTCCCTTTATAATTTTGTATCTGATTATCAAACATGATACAGCAATATTTTTATTTTCTGACTAAAAAACAACTATTTTTTCCCAGAACCTGTTATTTTCAATTTTTCTTGGCTAAAAATGCGACAATGCTGGATATTGCGAAATGATTTTTGCAATAAATGTTCAAGACATGGAAGGAATTAGAAATCCAAATATTCAGATTCCTATCTAAAACGTCCTTGGAATTACAAGCAAATAAATGAGAAAAGCCAACAAATATATTAATTTTATCTGTTATAATTTAGTCATCTTAATCCAATATCATCACGCATATATATATATTTATTATAGGTGTGTGTAACAATATACTACCATACATTTCACGACACCTTTTTAAATAGTTTCCCTTTTTCAATTAGTATGTTGTTACTTTTAACTATTTAATCAATTGTTTAATTATAATTCAAATTTTATACATACCAATTATCCCTTAACAATAATCCACTGGGTGTCTCTAACTTTGTAATATAATTAAAAAAATTTAGGGTTTCCAAAAGCAAAGAGATGCAGTTCTGTTAGTAACGGATTTTGCTTACGTCACTTCCGACCTCCCACGAGGAATTGACCAATCTGCTGCGAGCAGGCTTGCAGCTATTTAAGGCCAACGTCGTCTCAGTGATAAGGCTTTTTTTTTTGGACTGGCATATATACGACTAAAAATAGCGTGAATAATTAATTATAAAAAACACTTTTAAAAATGCTTTCTGTTTTAATGTCCATCCATACAGAGAGCAAAACAACAACTGACTCACCCGTGCAGGCAAGGTCACGCTCCGCTGCGTCACGTGGGAAAACATACATACATTTTCTCGTACATGTTCTCAGCACATCCCCCTTTTTATAAGATTTGAAATATATATACATTACAAACTTTAAATGCATAATATAATTAAAAATGAAGGCGATCCACGGGTTTAACAATTCGTCCACTCCGGGTTCTTATCTGGCCGTCTTCTGAGTCGTTAGAGGGACAATCCTCAACTGGGGGTCTTTTTATTTTCAACCAGTTCCTTCCCCGAAAAGGTCGGCGTCGATGGGTCGGCTGGATATTGCACTGTAACTCCTTTTCGTAGATGGAACCTGTTTCGACGTAAAGTCCCAACTGGAGTATCAACCATATATGACCTTGGTGTCGATGCCTTCTGCTTTACAATCCCCCAGGTTCGCATATCTGTAATCCAAACCGTGTCACCTTCGGATAGCTCCTCCATGTCCGTAGCTCCGCAGCGTCGATCATATCTGGATTTCATATCCTTTCTCCTTCTCCCTTCCTTTCTTTTCAGGGTCTGAGAGTCCACCAACCTTAGATTAAGATTCTCTGGTGCAATTGGCAAGGTCGTTCGGAGTTTACGTCCCATGAGAAGCTCAGCAGGGCTGTAACCGTTCTCCAAAGGGGTCGATCGATACTCCAGGAGTCCAAGCGATGGGTCTTGATTTTTCTTGAGGATCAACTTAGCAATTTTCACACCTGCTTCTGCCATCCCATTGCTCTGCGGGAATCGAGGACTTGAAGTGACATGTGTGAATCCGTACTGCCTTGCGAAATTTGCAAATTCACGAGCAGCTCCAAATTGCGTCCCATTATCGCTTACAACAGTTTCTGGTATTCCATGTCGGGCAAATATGGATTTGCAACTACGCACCACCACACTGGCTGTGAGCCGATCCAGCTGAATCATTTCAGGAAAGCGAGAATAAGAGTCAATGACGACTAGATACCATTTATTCTCGAACTTGAACAAATCCATTCCAATCTTTTGCCACGGTCGTGTAGGAAAGTTGGTTGGTATCAAAGGTTCATGTTTTGAGACGGCTTCCTGGATACAGACACTGCACTTTCTGACTGTTTCCGAGATCTCCTCCGAAATTCCAGGCCACCATACCGTTTCACGTGCGCGAAGTCTTGTTTTTGTAATCCCGAAGTGCCCAGCGTGCAACTTATCTAGGATCTCCAGTTTCATACTTGCTGGAATAACAAGACGACAGCTACGCATCAGTAGTCTATTTTGAACGCCGAGTTCATCCTTGACATGCCAATAAGAGAGCAGAGCCTGTGACATCTTCTTCTTATCTGGCCAGCCTTGCTCAAGGTAGTTGACTACTGCTTTCAGGGTCGTATATTCTTGTTGAGCTTCAAAAATCTTCATCAACATCTCGTCTTTGTCGAGCTCTTCTAATCTTGTTTTGAGCTTTTCATCAAAGGTATTGGTACCCGTCGAGGAGTATGCACATCATATGGTTTTTCTCCAGGTTTCAATTTGATTTCGTAAGGGTTTCCGATCTGTCCCAGTCCTTCAAATACTTCAGGGAATTCCTTGATCGGGTTAATTCTCGTCGCAACCACTTCAATCCGCCTCGCCAGGTTCAAGAGCTCACATGCCCGGCGACTCAGAAGAGGTTCACTCAAACGACGAATGACATAAATCTTCTCCTTGATTTCATAATTGCCATTTCGCAGCGTTGATATAAACATACCCACAGTCTGAAGTTCGGAAAATCCAGCAGCTCTAAGGTTGATATCACTTTCCACTAGTCGTTGCTGTCCCATTATCTTCTTGAAGAGACACAGAGGAACACATGTAACATCCGCCTGGGAGTCGAGCTTGAACTTCACCTTTTTCCCGTTCACTTGGATTTCTGCTGTCCATCGCCTCCTGCACTCGTCTTCATCATTATCGAGATTAGATGAATCCTTCACAGCTGAGACCTCCAGGAGAAAACCAATTTCTTCATCAAGTTCAGAAACAGCTTTGACTTCCGCAGTCTTTGCCTGTTTATCTGGGCAGCAATTTGCAAAATGGCCAGTTTTTGAACATAGGTTACATCTTTGTCCTTCAGCACGGCAGGCCTGCCCTTCCCTGTGGGTGAAACCTCCGCATTTTGGACTTCGTGGTCTTGTTTTGGCTGACTTTTCCTTCTTCCTCGAAGGTTGCTGTTGTTGTTTCGGTGATTGTTTCTTCGAGTTGAACTTCACCTGATTGACCTTTTGGCTTGTTGAGGGACGCTGCAGGTCGACCTGCTGCTGTTGAACGGCTTCCTGCTGTCGAACCATTTTCACCACCTTTTCCAAAGTCAGTTCGCTGTCCAACTGCATTCTTTCAGATAAAGCTTTGTCCCTCACTCCAACCACTATTCGGTCACGGATCAACTGCTCATGAAGACCTTCAAATTCGCAACTATCAGCCAATTTGTACAATGAAGTGATGAATTCGTCCACTGGCTCCCGATCCTCTTGGATTCTTGAATTAAATTTCGCACGTTCGTAGATAATATTCTTTCTGACACAGAAGTGGCTGTCGAACGCCTTGAGGACGGAATCAATTTTCGTTGCCTCTTCCTCCTTTTCGAACTTGAAGGTCCTGAATATATCATCCGCGCGGTCACACATCAAGTACATGAACAAATCGATCTTGTCCGCCTCCTCTTTCTTCTTCATTCCACTGACCACGAGGTATCGTTCGAATCTCTTCCTCCATTTGGGCCATTCGTTGGGAGTCGAGAAGTCGAAAGTTTCTGGAGGTTGAATCTGACCCATGTTGAATTATCTTCCAAGGTACGCAAAAATCGATATTTTGTAATATACGGGTTCGTATTTTATCCAGTTATCGCTGCCACCATGTTTTAATGTCCATCCATACAGAGTTCAAAACAACAACTGACTCACCCGTGCAGGCAAGGTGACGCTCCGCTGCGTCACGTGGGAAAACATACATACATTTTCTCGTACATGTTCTCAGCACACTTTCATTTAAAATGCACTAAAAATAGCAGAATAAATATTTATGAAGTGTTGCTTTTTTTCTGAAGGTACCATTTAACAAATAAAATAATAGACTTAGAAATAAAAGCGGTGGGGTACAATAATAATAAATATGAGATCAATGTGATTTTATATGAAGCAAATGATTAGCAAGATTATGCCTTTCATTAAATGTATACCTATTTGCTGCATAAATGATTATCACCCCCCACCACTTTTATTTCAAAGTCTATTATTTTATTTATTAAATGGTACCTTCAGAAAAAAAAGCAATACTTCAGAAATATTTATTCTGTTATTTTTAGTGCATTTTAAATAAAAGCTTTTTTTAAAAGTGTTTTTTATAATTAACTAGCGGACGTACCCGGCTTCGCCCGGGTATTACCCGAGAAAAGGTTTGTCTAACGAATCTCTCGATAAAGTGAACATTTTTTTCCCGGTCCCTTGAAAAATACTCGATAAGTTGAATAAAATCAATATTAATTGGTTCCCTCGGTAATTGGAAGTTAAAGGAATAGTATCTTGCCTTGGAATTGTATCATTATTCTTGTATGGATGTACCCGGCTTCGCCCGGGTTTTACCCGAGTAAAGGTTTGTTTAACGAATCTCTCGATAAAGTGAACATTTTTTCCCGGTCCCTTGAAAAATACTCGATAAGTTGAATAAAATCAATATTAATTGGTTCCCTCGGTAATTGGAAGTTAAAGGAATAGTATCTTGCCTTTGAATTGTATCATTATTCTTGTATGGATGTACCCGGCTTCGCCCGGGTTTTACCCGAGTAAAGGTTTGTTTAACGAATCTCTCAATAAAGTGAACATTTTTTCCCGGTCCCTTGAAAAATACTCGATAAGTTGAATAAAATCAATATTAATTGGTTCCCTCGGTAAGTGGAAGTTAAAGGAATAGTATCTTGCCTTTGAATTGTATCATTATTCTTGTCTCAAATTAATTGCCGTGTCATCCTGAATTTTGTCTTTCCTAATTTTCTACATTACAAAATCATCGTATCATCATGATAATATTTAGAGCAGATTGTTGAATTATAACAGATAAATTAGAATATTTATCTTGATTATTCTAGGCGAAAAGTTATTTCAAAAATTTTATTTGCTAGAAACCTTCCCAGTACTATACTAAATAACTTCCCAAAGTTTCATGGCGATCCAATGAGTGGTTTGGTCAGGCATAAAGGACAAACAAACAGACACACATTCATTCATTTTTATATATATAAGATTATTATATATATAGATAGAGATAGAAGATATATTTTGTTTATTTCGTAAATTATTATTATCACGATATTTTTTTTATTTCGAAAATTTCAATTTTTTACAAAATAATTTAACTTTAGAGAGGGAGAATAAATATTGAATATTTTCAATTATTAATAAAAATATTCAAATAATATTTTACATTTCATATATCTCACTGATTTCACTTTACATTTTTTACAAATATAGAATAAAAATTCCCCAAAGGATTTAGTTGTAGTTATTTGAGTTAGTTCAGGAAATAGAAACAAGTCTTTTGGGGCTATATACAAAGAATAGGATTGTTGTGATACAAATAAATTTGTTTAAAAAAAATTCAAAAACCAATGCACGAACTGATATAAATTAGTTCTGGGCGAAGAATATATATTTTGCATTTGATTGAACCCTTTCACCATCTGAGACAACCTGAGACAAAAATATAATTATTTGTGTTTGTGTTGGTGAATGCGCGATTTTAACATCTATGGTTTTTTAGACAACAACTCTTACAGACATAAATTACTGTTTTTAATTTCTATTTCACAAAATTATATTTTACTTGAATTTTTTTTTCAATAACTATAGGTGTCGATGTTTTTGTTGAAAATTGTGAAATGCATCAAATATTCAAAACCCCTTTTTTGTTTTTGATTTTTGGCTCAAATTATATGTGGCAGGCAGACATGTAAACAATTAGAATAGAAGCTTTAATTAAAATATAAAAAGACAAATTATTAAAGTTTGGATCAAGGGACGTCAGAGCGTTAATTAAAATATTAATTTAAAAGGTGTTTTCATTGTAACAAACATGCAAGCTCATGCAGAATATGAATCACTTACGAATATTTTATATATGTTTCATATCTTAAATATATAAATATTTTGATGAAAAAAAGTAGAAAATAAATTAGGAAATTAAACCATGAAAGAAACTCTAAAAAATAACCATAAAAGCTTATCATAAAGTTGAACTCAAGCGAGTCTCTACAAGAAAAGAAGAATCAGCTCTGATGGACCTCACAAGATCTTCCCCCCAGAAACAGAAAACAAAAGAAAAACACCCTAAGGTGGACCCAGAACCTCAAGATAGTACACAAGATAGGACTCCAACTAACTTGGAACAGTTTATTGATATTGTAGATAGTATGAGTGATGACGCGGTATCTTTTATTAACACATGTATCAAACAAATACAGGGTATTTGGAATTTTATATGGAAGTTCTAATAATATATTCAAAGCTTTCTCACATGATTTAATGGATACATTCAAGCAATCCCATTCATCAATGACAAATATTAAAACTCAGGACTTCCAAAATATATATATTTTAAAAAATCACCGAACATTAATCATGGGTTAATTGAAAAATGCTTACTTATAATCTGGATATTTGAATGACATAGTTACTATTACAAATATAATTTCCGAACAGAAACATTCTCAAGAATTAAATAATATTCTTTTCCACCTGTTATTCTGTATTCAAACACATTATCTGGGACAGAAATGAAAAACTAAATTCTCGAAATAAATAGTGGTGACCAAACCAGAAATAACTAAAAAATAACAACATAGCTGTGCATTTTTTTAAAGAAGCAGAAGCCCTTGTTTCCAAAATCCGAGCATTCTATATACAGTTACGAGCGTCATTCTTCGTCGCCTCTGTAACGGCTTGCTTTTTTTTTTGGAATGGCGCCCTCCTATTGGTCGGCTACGATCACGCCACCTTTGCCCCCCCCCCCATCATGCCCCCCCCCCCCACTCGCATTTTCGATTTTGTAACTATTGTGTTGGAACGGGTCGCTCCTTAAATAAATGCATATATTAGTTAATAACCAAATGGAATCCTCTTTCTCTTTCCCAGTAAGAGACGCCTACGAGAGCCAACAGTACATAGACAGATAAAGCACATAGGCTATAGTTATTAACTAACATATGCATTTATTCAAGGCGCCAAATTATAATTGCAACAAATAGTATTTGAATCAAAACATTCAATCGGGTAAAACACGGGCGTTGCCCGGGTCATTCAGCTAGTATAAAATACTAGCAAATGTACCCGGTTTCGCTCGGGTTTTACCAGATTAAAAGTTTGCCTAACGAACATTTGTTAAAATGATTCTAGAAAGCATTCAATACCTACTGAATTTATACTTGTCAAGATACCTTTATGTTTGTTATTTGCTCCACCTAGCGGTACCCGTTCTCACATTGTTGTGTTTGAATAAAAATACAGTTTTAATAACTTAAAAATAATTCATAAATGATCAAATGTTTGCAATTCATCAAAAAGAAAATTAACAATAAATTATCCCTGCATATATGTCGTTCGAATATAACATATGTACAAAACATAGATATACATAGTTAACGGTAGAATTAAACATGCCTTTTCACCTGTGATAATAAACAATTTTACAGACAAATTTAAATTGAACAATAATTCTGTAATTATTAAACATCATCATTAAATGAATGATATTTGATGGTGAACTTTCTTTTAGTAGTGCTAGAATTAAACTCTGATAAAAAAAAATGAAACCTTCACAGGGATATACCTAATAATTTCGGAAATTTTCATGGCGATTAGATATATGATTTTTGAATATATTGTAAACAGACAGATACAAAAATTTGCTATATTTATGAAATAAAATACTATAATAATTTTAGTAAAGATAAATATTATACAAACAACCACATGAGTCATCAGTAAATTTAATGGGTAAAAATAAATGAGAGAGAGAAAACATGAACAATTTGAAGGACAACAAATATCAGCAAAAATTATTTTATTAATTTGTTCTATGATATCAAAGTATTGTATTAAATAATATATATTTATAATTATAATATTTCTTGTATTACAACTTCAATTATAATATTAATTTCTATACACAATTGGGTGGATTATATGCATTTAAAATAAGTTTGGATTAATAACTGAGTTAATTTTGTAGTGACTTGATATTTTTGTTGAAGTATTAGCGTAAATTTCCAGGTTACAGATATGTTGTAGATAAGTTCCAGATATAATGTAATTATTTGATAATCCTCGATATGTTGAAATTCATTCACGTGCTTAAACTCAAATTACTGGGCGCAAGAGAAACATTTAGATAGTAACATGCCAATTTTATAGCTTAAGTGGATACATTCGCTGATCATTTTCAAAGTAATAGGAAAGTTTCTATTTATAACATGGTTCATTTAACTAGAGATATTCTCGTAGATGTGTAGAGTCATTTCGCATAAGTGCAAAAATGCTTCTTAGAAACATCTAAGGTTGTCGATATATATCTATATATATAAAAATGAATGTATGTGTGTGTGTCTGTTTGTTTGTTTGTCCTTTATGCCTGACCAAACCACTCATTGGATCACCATGAAACTTTGGGAAGTTATTTAGTATAGTACTGGGAAGGTTTCTAGCAAATAAAATTTTTGAAATAACTTTTCGCCTAGAAATAATCAAGATAAATATTCTAATTTATCTGTTATAATTCAACAATCTGCTCTAAATATTATCATGATGATACGATGATTTTGTAATGTAGAAAATTAGGAAAGACAAAATTCAGGATGACACGGCAATTTATTTGAGACAAGAATAATGATACAATTCAAAGGCAAGATACTATTCCTTTAACTTCCAATTACCGAGGGAACCAATTAATATTGATTTTATTCAACTTATCGAGTATTTTTCAAGGGACCGGGAAAAAATGTTCACTTTATCGAGAGATTCGTTAAACAAACCTTTACTCGGGTAAAACCCGGGCGAAGCCGGGTACATCCATACAAGAATAATGATACAATTCCAAGGCAAGATACTATTCCTTTAACTTCCAATTACCGAGGGAACCAATTAATATTGATTTTATTCAACTTATCGAGTATTTTTCAAGGGACCGGGAAAAAAATGTTCACTTTATCGAGAGATTCGTTAGACAAACTTTTACTCGGGTAAAACCCGGGCGAAGCCGGGTACGTCTGCTAGTGTTGAATAAGATTGGGCCAGTCACTAAGCTTGAGGTATACTAGCTATGATATTCCTGGATGTTGACAATCCATCTTTTACCTTCCCCTCGAACTTTCTGTTTGCCAGGAAGTTTTTTATAATTTTAATGAAGTCCTGGGAGAGGAGTTTTACAAACATCTCATTGAGAAGGGCTTCATGCCAAACCTTTTTAATGCATTGGATATGTTTAAAACACGGCTCTAGTTATTTTGCGCAGCGCGATTGCTTGTCCTATTTTTTCCTTTATCACTAACAGTTGGTCTACCATTGAGTGTGCATGTTGATATTCAAATAATTCTGGCCTTGGAAGGATTTTTTTGTTAAGTGACTTACTCAATCTTCTTGATATTATTTTTTCTAATATTTTGGATATGCTGGTAGCGAGGAGATGGACCTTTAACTTGAAGGGTCTTGGTTTTATTAATTTGCCATTGCTGAATTGATTTCTTTATCGGTTAAATTGTGTCAAAGAGTTTAAATATATTATTAAAACATAAATGTAAAAATTACAAATTCTCTTTATTTGTTTGAATCATGTGTTAATAAATAATACCGCCTCATCACTCATTCTGGCTACTATATCAATAAACTATCCCAAGTTAGTTGTCGTCTTATCCTGTGTATTGTCTTTAGGCTCTGGGTCCTCTAGAAGTGTGTCTTTTGTTCTTTGGCTCTGGGGGGAAGATCTTATGAGGTCTATCAGCGCTGACTCTTCTTTTCTTGTAGAGACTCGCTTGTGTTAAACTCTATGATAGGTTTTTATGGTTATTTTTTAGAGTCGTTTTCAAGGTTTCGTTTCTTCATTTTTAAAACTTTTATCAGAATATTTATATGATTAATTTATGAAACATACATAAAAATATTTGCACGAGACACATATTCAGCATGACCTTGCATATTTGTCACAATGAATAAAACTTTTACCTTTTTATTTAAATTAACGTGTTGTTATTTGTTTGTTCAAAAACAATAAATGACTTACGCAAACGATTTACTTTGGAAGATCAACCATTATTTATTTTTGTCTTCAGCTGCAGGTTTCAACTATTCTAACATAAACATACTATCTTGAACTATATATTTTCATATTGATGATGATTAACATTTTTTTTATATACAAGTATAATTATAAGTATTTATAAATACTCTTAATATTTAAAAATATATTATTATTTAATATATTTTACATTCAAACAAACAATCCTAAAATATTTTAGTAATTATTTTAAAAAGTAAACAATGCAGAAAATATAACAGAGATAATTAATAAATAGATAAGACAAATGATAAAGTTATCAATATTTGTTAATGATAAAATACTTTGAATATTATTACAAGAATAACAAAGTATTTTAATTTATTGGAAAATCACATGAATATACCTAATTAAAGGTTTACAGTTCATATATCTAGCGTCCGCTATATCACTCCCTCATCGGTAACTAAGTTACGCTTGGTCAATGTAGGGTTGGGATTGGGTCAAATCTTAAAGATTGTTTAATTTTTCTTCCACTTCGGGTTGTTCGAACATTATCCACAAAAGTGTGCTCATTAGGGTTAGAATTCAGTTTATTGCTGTTATTGACAGAGTGCACTGCAGGTAAATATGCTGAGGTTCGTCTATCAATGGATATGGAGATATTCTTGCCGTTGATGTCAAGAACAAAATATTTTTCATGTCTTTCAATTATTCTGTATGGTCCTTGATAAGGTGGCTCAAGTGCTATTTTAATTCTGTCAATTCTCAAGAATACATGAGAGCAAGTATTCATGTCCTTATGAACAAAAAATGCTCTTGATGTCTTAGATGATTTTTGTCTTATTTATGTCTTAGAAGATCACATTGTCAGCGGGGACGCTGTCTTTTGGGAGAGGGAGTAATGTAGCGTGTTTGATTTGTTTGCATAATTTTTAGATTGTATAAATTTACATAAGTTTTTAATTATGTCATATAGATATATTTATGCGAGTAGAATCTATTGTAGAGAGTTAGAGAGAATAAAGTTCAATTGGATTTACTTCTTCTCGCGTCTATTTTCTCAACGCGACAATATATTTCATTTTACTTGGTATATTTATATAACACAACTATATAAAATATTTTATTGAAAAATGCTAAAAGTAGGAATTAAAATATTATCAAATTGAGAAAAGAAATTTATGATACAAACAACAACATGAATCATCACAGTAAATATGTAAAATAATATATAGGTTAAATATTTTTATTGAGAGTTAGAACATAAACAATTCGAAAGAGACACCAAAAATGATTGATAAATTATTTTAATATTAGTTTTATACAAAAAACATTTTATATACAATTAGAAATATATAATTTAAATATTACTTTAGATATAATACATTAATTTATTCTTTTTTTATATACACACAAATACACAAAAATTTATGGATAAATAGCTGAGTTGATCTTTCAGTCTTCATTACTTTTGTTGGCATGGGCATAAATTTCCAAGTTCCATATAGGTAATTGTTTGATAACCTTGTATATGACGAATTTATTCGCGCGTTTAAATTCAAATTTATTGGCTGAAGTGAAACATTTAGCTAGTAACATTCCAAATTTAGTGCTTATATTAACATGTTTTTGAATAATTTCTGAGTAATAAGAAAAGTTTTTCTGATAAAAAAGCTTATTCAACTCGAAATATTCTCTTAGATGTGTAGAGTCATTTCCCAAGAAGCCCGCCACTTTGTATTGGTCCGTTTCTTTCAAGAATTGGTACAGGGTAATATCGCTTTTGCCCATGACATGATTCTGCATTTCAGCAACTTGACTCTGGCATATTTTCAAGTAGTTGATTAAATCATTTGGCAGTTTTATATCCCTTGTTATTCTTGTTGTTGGGTGTTTAAGAATGGAATACCTTATAAATATTTGTATTAATGTCTTCATTTCTGTATTCCAATTCAAGCTGCCCTGGGCTAGAACTATATTTAAAATACTGCTCAAATCAATAGGATTTAAATAGTTCAAAAGTAATTTCAGAGATTCTGAAATTTCGGGAAAAGATTGAGTATCCATATATAAGACTGTGATTTCAAAGGCAGCTGAATATAATGGTGCATTTTCATCGATATCTTTTATATTCACATCAACCCCCGCTTCAATTAGAGTATTTATGAAGGTTTTGTTTAGACATTGAGCAGCCAATTCGCGAACATTATTTACGTCATTAATTATGGCGCCTGCTTGTATCAACAGCTTTGGCAATTCGTTTATAAAAGGAATGGTATAAAATAAAGGAGTGAAACCATAACGAGATTTTTCATTCACATCAGCCCCTAATTTTATGAGGAAACTTGCCACCTGTATAGAGTCAGATTTACATGCTGAATGCAATAATGATCTACCAGTTTTAGTTTTTCTGTTGATATCAGCACCAGCGTCGAATAAAATTTTGAAATTTTTGAAATGTCTTTTTAACTGTATAAAAAATCGCTGTTCCTCCATCCTTATCTTCAGCCTCTAAATCGACTCCAAGATTCAGCAAATGGATTAGAAAATTTTCATCATCTTTTGAAGCAGCCATCATTAAAGGTGTTACTCCAAAAACATTATTGGTGTTATAATCCGCACCTTGTTCAATTAAGTCTTTGAATATTTTGAAATTCTGAATTTTGATAGACTGATGTAATGGTGTGCAGCCATTTATATTTCTAGCATTAATATCTGCACCATTGTCTGCTAAGAATCTAAAGACATCCTCTCTGCCTATATTGATAGCCGAATGTAGTGGAGTATCATTGAGAATAATATAACCGCGAGATCTTTCAAGAATATGCATATTTAATCCTCCATGAGCAATTAGTCTACCACGATTATATTTATCAATCATATTCTTATCAAACCTTGCATTAACATCCGCTCCTTCTTTTATTAATGCTCTCACTTGTTCTAAACTTCCATAATTTATTGTTTCAAAAAAAACGTATTTTAGCTTCCATTTAAATATTTAAATACACTTTTGTTATTTTTATTTATCACTATTAAAATAAATTTCTATAGTTGAAATTTTATATAAAGAAAAAAATTACCTTTTATTTTATATCTTTCCTAGCATAAATATTTATATACAAAATTCGTACAAATATTCAAGGTTTATACTATTTATTGGTTTACACCAAAGGTTCCTAGCGCGCAAAAAGTTAAAGTATTGTAAATGCTTACATTTTAATAAAAATATTTTTGCATAAATATTTAATCTGTTTATATTAATATTATGAAATTTAACAAATATGTGATTAAATTTTAAAATAAATATTTATAAATTTGGTAATAAAAATTTTAAATTTTGTTATTACATTGAGTTCGCTAAATATGAACAAAATTATAAAAATATTTTTTACAATTTATATATATTTCATGCAATATTTTAACATTTCCATTATAGAATGAATATTTCTCTCCAGGATTTAATTTAATTGATTTGAGATTAGGGAATAGGAACACATCTCTCTGTGCTATATATAAATAATAGGGTTGTTGTTGAGGTATGAATCTATTTGCTTTGCCTGAAAAATTTAGAAACCTATAGCCTGGGTGAGAACGGTCAATGTCAATCCACTCAATACTGAATTCATATTATTGTCAAGATAAATTGATATTTTTTACTTTTCTCCAACAAAATTATCAGAAATTCTGGATGTAGGAAAATATAAATATATAGGCTAACATATAAGATATCATTCCACCAGCACGTATCATCCTTCCACCACGCACATATATTTTCAAAAATTTTGATTATCAAACAGAAATAATGTAGTATATTTTTATCTCATTATATAGTAGGTATTTGAACTATGTATATAATAACGTGTATATAAAAATGTATTTAATATTAAATTGTTAGAGTGATAATCCTATTGAACGACTGACAAGTCCGAATGCTTAAAAATAAAGGTTGTACAAGAAACTTAACCCCGGAAGCTTCATTTATTTTATAATACTAGCCGAATGACTCGGGCAACGCCCAGGTGTTACCCTATTAAATGTTTATACTAATAAATTGACGCCGTGGATGTCATTCTTGTGAAACGTCCCGCTCCAAACTTTGTGTCAGAGAAGCGATATTTTTATAATGAGATGATCTGGCTTTGTGTCTTCTGCTCTAATGAATGTTTTTCTGTTAGAATTTTGTTCCTGCACACTAAAAATGAACTGGCTTCACCCGTGGTCTCAGCTTTTTGGAATTTTCCCAATAAAATTTTGTATCTGATAATCAAACATGATACAGCAATATTGTCATCATCATTTTCTGACTAAAAAAAAACAACTATTTTTGCCCAAAACCTGTCAATTTTATTTTTTATTGGCTAAAAATTCGATAAAAAAATTTTCCAGATTTTTCTCTATGTCCTGTCAAAACACGTTTTACATGTACATTAGGTCAGCTGATATTACCTCCCATCTTCACCGCTAGAGGCGCTGCTTGCGAGCGAAAAGGCAAATTTGCAACGCAATTTGCAAATAACTCGAAGAATATTCGGGATATACACCTGAAATTTTCACTATAAGTTTTCCAGGTTTCAACTCTATATACTGTTAAAATATGAGTCAGATTAGTTACGTATTGTAAACGTGTATAGCCGACATAGATACACACATACATACATACATACATACATACATACACTGACTTATATATATATAGGGATAAGATATTCAATAAATGCAAATATTCAAAAAATTAATTTGTATATTACAAAATTGTCAAAATGGAATAATTATTAAAAATTGACTCTACATGACCCAACTTCACTCGGGTTCTCCCTAGTGAATGTTTTCAGGCGAATTTTATTTTAAAAATGTTATTATTATAATTATTCCATTTTCACTATATTTTTTGTGGTCATTAAGATCCCTATTGAATTTTGTTTATATCGTAAATTATTATTATCACGATCATTTTTTTTTTATTTTAAAGTTTTTTTTTCAAAATAATTTAACTTTAAAGAGGAGAATAAAATATTGAATAATTTTGATTATTAATATGAAATATGTAAATAATATTTTACACTTTATATATCTCACTGATTTCACTTTACATTTTTTTACAATTATAGAATAAAGAATTACTAAAGGATTTACCCGGACTTATTTGAGTTAGTTCAGGAAATAAAAACAAGTCTTTTGGGGCTATATACAAAGAATGGGATTGTTGTGATACAAAACCATTTGTTTAACTACAATTTCAGAAACCAATGCATGAACTGAAATGAAATGAGTTCTGGGTGAAGAATACATTTTGTATTTGGTGGATTGGGATTTAGTAAGTATCAAGGGTTCACCAGAGAGTATTCCTCGGATTTCCTGTGAGCCTATTACCATCTGAGACAAATCCATATAAGGAAGAGGATATATTCTTTTCTTATTCGCACGGCATTATTTGACTATGGCCATCTTCAGTGTATTCAAATCCAATTTCAAACAATAAATTGTTGGGTTAATATCGGTATTTGTTGGAGAAGGAATCGTTCTTATGCACGATTGGAATGTTTCTTTATTGACTTCTGAGATGATGTAATCAATACCCTTTTTTTCGCCTTTGACGTTTTACCGTTGATTTACTATAAGTTTTTCATTTGATTCAAAATCAAAAGTAAATGAAACTTTTCTCAGTTTACATTTGAGAATTTAAAGTTGACAACAGTTTGAGGAGATGTTGAAACTGATAATATGGTGATCTGATAAGTCCTGTTAATTGTTTTTTTTTTATAATGCCCCTGCTAAGCTGACAGTACAACTGTTGTAGATAAATGATAAAATTAACTTTGACTAGTGCTTAATTAATAGATAGATAATCTTAGTGTTGATAAACAATCTTTAAGATAAAAAAACTTGGTGATAATCAAACTTATAGATAAAAAACTTATTGGTAATAAAACTTATCTACTTATATAATTGCCTTATTCTGTCTGTGTGAAGTTCATGGATAGATTTTGGTCAGAATGGATAAAATTATATTATAACAAGTTACGGTAAGTAGAAATTAAAAAATTTAAAAAGATGCCGAAACCCGGGATCGAACCAGGGACCTTCAGATATTCAGTCTAACGCTCTCCTAACTGAGCTATTTTGGCTTATTTAACATATACACAACATATTTTAACAGTATATAAAGTGGAATCTGGAAAACTCTTAGTGAAAATTTCAGGTCTCTATCCCGAATATCCGTCGTGTTATTTGCAAATTTGCTCTTTAGCTCGCGCCTCTAGCGGTGGAAATGAGGGGTAATACAAGCTGACCTAATGTACATGTAAAGTTTGGAGCGGGACGTTTCACAAGAGTGACATCCACGGCTCCAATTTATAATTGTAACAAATAGTATTTGAATTAAAGATTTAATCGGGTAAAAGCTGGGCGTTACCCGGGTCATTCGGCTAGTAGGTAATTAAACAAACATTATTTAGAAACTTTTTGGTAGTAAAACTTCTTAAATTATATGTTTAAAATAGTGTAGTTAATTTGAATGATTGAAGAATAACATTGGATAAATTTCAGGACTTTAATTAAAACATAAAAGATTTAATGTAAAAAGTTTGACGCGCGTTCAAATGGCGTTGTTTCCTTTCTTCTTGATATAAAGTTCTTCCTGCTTCTTGGTCGCCGACCGTGCATGCGTACCATCTATGATTATGGTCGCCGACCGCGCAGGCGCACCACTTCTCACCGGCGGTGGCGCCGCCAGGCGAGCTTAGTTAGATTTGGTTTATTTAACCTCTCGATACTCCCGGCCAGTACTGTGGTTAGGGTCAAATCACTCTGCACAGGTAAAACAGCTACCTTGTTCACTGGACGTAGAAGGAGATTTTTACCTGTGCGCAAATCTACAATTCTGACCAGCATATCTGGATCGTGGAAGGTTTTTGATACCTAGTATCCTTGAAGGAGAACTGATGCTTTGTTCAATGATCAAGACTAAATCTCCAATTTTCACATTTGTTTGGCTGATTTTCACTTACCTTTTTTATGGCGATTTATAACATATTATTTTTTTCCAACGCAAAATAAATGATTTTTCAATTCTTGAATATGTTTCCATTTTAAATATAGGTTAATACTCAAATTTGCTTGCTGGTTATCTGTTTCTGGTTAGTTAAATGTTCTTGGGCCTGAAAAGAAATGTACTGGAGTTAGAGCTTCAAGATCATTAGGATCTACACTTAAGGGGGTTAATGGTCTTTGATTTAGTATTGTTTCAAGCTAGGTGAGAAATGTTTTCTATGTCAGCGGTAAGTACTATTGAATAGGTCTGAACATTATCAATATGTTAAAGATATCTTCCTGTAGCTTAGGATCACAATAAAGTAAGTAATTTAATGTAGTGTGTCTTTGCCGATGCATCAAATACCACCCTGAGTTTGGTTGTTGTACTTTGATCTCTTTAACTGCATGATACAGCATATAATAAACTTGATGAGATTGTTGCTATGGTTCAATTTCATTGATAACTTCCATATGGCCAAGATTTAGATATTCCTTCATGAGGTTTCTCACATGTTGTGGATAAAAAGGCTTTTGATGGAAGTGTCTTTTCAAAGTGAGGAATCTTCTCAAGTCTTGAGATTTTGAATCTCCTAATTGATTATTCATTTTATTATGGTTAAGCTTAAATGGCAATGAAACTACATATCACCCTTTTCATCTCTGAATGTTGTTGTTCTAAATATATTCTCACATTCTAATTTTTCCGTGATTAATTCTTCCTTGTGCGTAGGAATGCTTTCAGAATCCCAAAATTTTCTAACAATATCATCAAGTTCAGCTGTAGAATGATTAATATGTATTTGTTGAAAGGATGTACTAGTACTGCTATTGGGCATTTTTGATCTACCTGAAATGATCCAACCTAACTTTGAATTCATAGCTGAGGGTGTATCTCTTGGACCCTTAATCAAACCTGGTTCAATAAGATCTAAATATAAATCAGATCCTATAATTATATCTATAGGTCTAGGAATATAAATTAAGAATCAGCATTATTCAATTTATTTAAATGAGGCCAAACTGGGTTATGCGTATAAAAATAAGGTATTTTGTTCGATAAGTTTTAACAATTAGAGTTTTAGTTTCAAACTTGAAATTATCATATATGGAAGAACGTTTTTTCTTTATCATCTTAATAACTTGTGATATTGTATGGTTGAATTAAATCCTGCAATTTTGAATTTTGCATGTTCTAGAGTTATATTTAATTTTCGGCAAGTGTCTTATTTAATAATGATTTTTGAGTACCCGAATCAATCAGGGCTCGGCATATTAGTTCCTCATTATTTGAGTTAAAACTTTTATTAAAGCTGTAGAGAGAAAGATATTTGTTTCAATGATTGAAGTATTGTGAGATAAAACTGTGTGGTTTATAATCTGATGTTGGTTTTGTTCTTCACTTGCATTAGCTTGATGTTTGGTAGTTAAAATAGGACCTTGCTGTCTTTGAAAATTATAATTATTAAGAGTAGTATGATGCTTTTTGATGCAGACTTTACAAGTTAAAGTTTATTTACATTGATTGGCATAATGATTCACACCTAAGCAGTTTATACAAAGGTTTTTGCTTCTAACAAATTTTATCCTATCATCTAAAGATAACTTGGTAAATTATTTGCAGGTAACTAACTCATGAGATGATTTATAATATATGCAGTTGATTATGTTGGTATTTACTTGATGAGTTCCATAAGTCTATTTAACATCTTCTTTATTATAGTTAGTATAGATTTTTCCAATAATGTGATCCAATCCCTTTCTATTTTTTCTAAAAATATTAAAAGTTCTTGAAGAGTAGGAAATGTACTCTCCTTTAATGGAAGTTCATGGTCCTTGTTCATGTTGCAATCAATTTTCTTAAAATTAAAAGTAGTGAAGAGCATATTTCCTAATTGTTCTTCATTAATTCCAAACAATTCTAAATTTCTTAGTTCAACTTACCAGTATCAATTAGTTCAATAATATTCCTTGAGTTAGTGACTTTTATATACTTGATATTCAGAATATTGTTACAGTATTTATAGGCTAGGTCTCTTGTACAGTGATATCTTTCATTGAGAGCAAACCAAGCGCGCTTTATCAAAAGTGTCTGGAGCTAAGGAAAAACTCTTTATTATGTTAACTTAATCTCTAGAAAGAGAACTTTGTAGATATTTAAACTTTTGAATATTATTTAATGATGAATTATTTATAATGGTATCTTCAAATATGGTCTTATAATCCAACCATTGATCAAGATCACCTTTAAAAGAGGGTAAAGAAAATTTAAAGAAATCAATTTTAGTGTTTCTTCTATCTTAGTATTTGTATTTTTCTTTTAATTCTAAATAATTTATCAAAGTAGATTGTATTTTAGTTATTTCCTAATTAGTTTTAATGAGGCATATGTGATTCATGTTCATCAGAATCCATTAATTAAATTATATAATTTTCAATATTTACTTTAATTTTGTTTACATTATCCAATTGTACCTTTAAATAGCCTTTACTTTGGGTTTGTACATTCTCTAATTCGATCTTTAGGTCATCAAACTTTGATATTTAGAAATAAATGTAACTTTACTTGTTTGTTTAGGCATACTTTATTTATTCCTTTAATCCAATAGGTCGACAATAATCATTCAGCTAGTGAACCCAAAAATATGTTTCAGATATATGATCAAAATAACTTTGACTTGTGCTTAATTACTAGATAGACAATCTTAGTATTGATAAACAATCTTTAAGATAAAAAACTTGGTGATAATCAAACTTATAGATAAAAACCTCATAGGTAATAAAACTTATAGGTAAATAAAAAACACTATTTATAAGCTTTTTGGTAGTAATACTTCTTGAATTATATGTTTAAAATAGTGTACTTAACTTGGATGATTGAAGACTGTCATTGTATTAAATTTTAGTACTTTAATTACAACATAAATGATTTAAATTAAAAAGTTTGACGCGCGTTCAAATGGCGTTGCTTACTTTCTTCTTTATATAAGTTCTTCCTGCTTCTTGGTCGCACACCGCGCATGCGCACCACTTCTCATCGGCGGTGGCGCCGATCCCTTTCTATACTTTTCTAAAAATATTAAAAGTTCTTGAAGAGTAGGAAATGTATTTTCCTTTAATGGAAGTTCAAAGTCCTTGTTCATGTTGCTATCAATTTTCTTTAAAATAAAAGTAGTGATAATCATATTTCCTAATTGTTCTTCATTAATTCCTAACAATTCTAAATTTCTTAAGATCAACTTAACAGTATCAAGTAGTTCAATAATATTCATTGAGTTGGTTACTTTTATATAGTTGATATTCAGTATATTGTTACAGTATTTATAGGCTAGGTCTCTTGTACACTGATATATTTCATTGAGAGCGAACTAAGCGCGCTTTATCAAAAGTTTCAGGAATTTAGGAAAAACCCTTATTTATCTAGTTGAAATGTGTCAGTCACGCTATCTAACAGGAACTCAAGATTCGAAATTTTTTTTTAAGTGTGAAAAAAAATTCCCAGTCGGCGCGGCCAAAGCTGAAGTGTACTTCGCTAAAGTTATTCAGAATGACATTGCTATTGGAAGGGGAATCGAAATTGATGCTAAACACGAGGCGTTTATGGTCAGATAAAGCCTGGTTGATCGCGTTCCATTCAGCGATCCTGTCCACGAGTCCTGCAGAGCAGCAGGTCACATCGATGGGAGAGGACGATTCGCGTTCCTCCCACGTAATGGTACCATGCTCGTTGACCACATGGAGCAGTTTGGCATCAAGGAAATTCTCTACAGCATATCTTTAAGGGCAAGTGGAGCTAAACAACCGCGCTCTATCTGACCATCTGTAAGATTCAGTATTAAAATCGCCGCAGAAAATTGCCTCGTGATAATTAATAGATTTGATAATAGGTCTATCCTATCAAAAGATTCAACATGATGGCGAAAGATAGACATTACATAGAAGGATGGACAAATTGTTAAGTTCACACAGGACAAATGGATGAACTTCAGGCTCGGATTTGCCATTATCACCGCCGTTTGTTATCAGCGATAGAGCCATGGCAGATCCTATCAGAGGGCACTGGAATAGATGGTAAACTGCCTTTAGCAACTGGGAGTTCTTGTAATAATAGCACATCCGTTTTTTCATTGAAACATTCATTCCACAAGGAGGAATATTTAAGGAGGGTATTTGTACCAAGGATTCATTGCACCATTAATCTATTAAAATTCTCCTGGGCGTCCCGCATGTGCTTACACGCCATTGAGTTAGAGCTGTGCTTGCCACCACACCTGTGGCATTTCAACACAGCCTTGTTGTCACAGGCCTCGGACATGTGCACAAGTGCAGTGGCCTCATTTGGCCGCCCTGGTACACTTCTTACCGTTGGTGTGGGTCCTGTGACTCAGGCTGCCACAGACAGTTTGTTTACCAACAAACAGAAATAATTATATTTATGTAAATTGGATCTATTTATATAATTAAATATTATAACATAAAATATTTGAAAATATAATTACCTTCCTTTATATTTTCAATTTTGTAGCTGGTGTATTTCTAATAAGGAGGACGAGAACAGTTTTAATTTTAAAACCTTTTCAAGCAAACACAACTTTCTCAAGGCTAAGTGTTTCAAGAAGAGACTTCCAGAGTATAAATATATCAAATAAGAAGAGGTTTTCACAATATATTCTGTAAACTGGTATTGTTCTTAGAACTAGGCCATACTGATTGTAAATACTGTTGAAGTTCTCTGGATAATTTCCATTATTGTCAAATATTCATTTAGAATTTTTTAAATATTAAAAATGTCTTTCTGAGCTCTAATATTGGTATGCGAAATTAAGATAATATAAAAACAATCTTGTCTCTCGATTCCTTCAAGTCAATTTAATAATTGTCGATATTTTATTTGTGTCACACACTACTCACACAACATATTTGTAAACTGATTGAAATTATCTGATAATTCAGCTAAATCCGAAAAATGCTTGGGCTGGATATCAAGGTGCAGATGGAGTTTATAAAAAAAAATGTAAAAGAAAACAACATATGAAATTACCAAGAGGATTTAGCGCGCAATTCATGCACAAGTATTGCAACTATTAAATCATGGATGTTTCTTCTCAAATAAACAAACTATACTTCCCTGAAATATTAAAATATTGGGAAGTGTTATGATTGAACTGACAAGTTGATCCAGCATCACTGCAGACTCGACTTGTAAACATTCTTAGATATATAACCAGGTTATAAAAAGATAAGTTAATACCACTTCCGATTTCAAAAAGATCTGAAACGCTGCCGAAAATGTAGAACAACAAAACCAAAGCAATGCTGAGGTTATGACAAGAAAAATTTCTCGTTCTGAAACCAAGGACCTGTGTGAAAAATTGATGCAAGTAATCAAAACATACCTACAATGAATTGCAAATTACCTTTTAAAATTATTGCTTGGAATTGTAACGGAATCAGATCAAAGAAAGAAGAATTATTCCACTTTTTAGAAGATAACTCAATTGACATTGCTCTGCTCAGTGAAACTCACCTTAAACCCTCAATTGATCTAAAGTTCAGGAACTATCAAACCATTAGAACTGATCGAATTACAGGAAAGGGTGGGGGAACAGCCATCATTATAAAATCCTTTTTTAAATATAAAAATATGCTGATTCATACTTTAAAGTTGGAAAATACTTCAATTTTGATAAAACCAGATGGAAAAACCCTCTTGCAAATCACAGCAATTTATAAGAAGCCTGATGCACCATTATTGGAAGAAGAATCGAACCAACTGATAAAACACAACCACTCAATAATCGTTGCAGGAGACTGGAACTCCAAACACCCTCTTTGGGGATCAAGGACTTCAAATAACAGTGGAATCATGCTGCACAATTTCTCTGAAAGAGAAAGCCTCGACATTGTCGCACCTTCGTCACCCACGCATTACAGTCCACTCGGCAATCCCAATTTCCTAGACTTCGCTGTACTTAAAAACATTGCCTGGACCCCAAAGGCCAGAACCACCGACGATTTATCATCTGACCATCTCCCTGTAATATTTGAATTGAATTGCCCAAAGGATGAATTCACAACCCAGCTCAGCCGAGTAACTAATTGGGTTCATTTTCAACAAGATCTAATCTCCACTACGCCTCCCAGACTCCCCTTGAAAACTGAAGTAGACATTGATTCAGCAGTTGGAATTTTAAACGAGAAAATTAATAATAGCTACTCGAAAAACACCATAGTCTCATCTTCCAAATTAATAAAGAACCCAAAAACCAAAGCCTTAATAAGGGAGAAAAATAAAGCTAGGAAAGTTGGCAATCAACCTGGGATCCAGCTCTAAGAGCTACTTACCTCAATCTTCAAGGAAAGGTAAATCAGGACTTGAACCAACCCGATTTAGAAGATATGTACCAAACTTCCGTTAAGAAATTATACCTTCAAATGCAAAATTCATATAATCCAATTATACAAGATATTCTACAAAATAAAGGAGATATCAATCCCCGATTCTGACGACCCGGCCCTGACACTTAGTCAAGAGCTCATCGCCCAACAGCTGCCCTCCTGCAAGGCCTAGGGGGACCACTTCTACTCCACCAACTCGCCATGTGTAAATAGCCAGGACAAGGTGACTCGCGAGCTGTGCTCGAATGTAACACCTGTAAATTGAGACGAAATAAATAAATAAGTTAATAAATAAAGAACTTAGTTCAGTTGCAGTCTGCGTGATCAAAGAGGCACAAAGAACAACATTAACAACATGGTGGCAGCGGAAAAGAGTAAGTACTTTTTCAAATAAATATATTATTGACAAATAATAGTGAAAAAAAGAAAACATGGACTTTGTTAGGCCTAGCGAACTCGCCTTGCACGGAAATGTAGCGGAAAATTGGCGAAGGTTCAAACAGCGATTAATGCTTTATCTTGAAGCAACACACAGTAATAAACAAATGTCTTGTAATAAACAAATTTGATGATTTTTGCGAGCCTAAAAAGAACGTCATTTTTGAAAGATTCAAATTTTTCAGCGACCCAGAAGGATGGTGAATCCATCGATAGTTTTATAACAGAACTAAAAGGATTATCCACATCATGTGAATTTGAATCACAAAAGGATAGTTTAATTAGGGATCGCATTGTGTATGGAATACAAGACAAGGCTTTGCAGGAACGCCTCTTAAGAGAGCCCAATTTAACTCTTCACAAAGCCATTGAAATGTGCAAAACAGATGAAATAAGCAAGCAACAGATCAAAATCATGCAGAACAACCAGAACATCTGTCAAATAAGAAAATATGAAAAGAAACACAGTTCAAAACAAAATCAAGAATTTGAAAAAGAATTCAAATGCCATAGGTGTGGGAAGTCTCATAGAACAAAAAATTGTCCTGCATGGGTAAAACATGCTCCAAATGCAAAAAAAGATGAATCATTTTGCAGCTTTCTGTAAAAGTTCATCTATCAGAAGTCTGAATAATGAAACAGAAGAAACTGTATGGTCAATACATGAAGCAAAATTAGCCCATACTTTGGAATGAAAAGATCCATCATAGTGAATGGAAAGGAAATATGTTTCAAGTTGGACTCTGGAGCAGAAGTAAATGTTTTGCCATACACATTCACCAGACAAATGAAAGGTTTGGAAATATTTCAGACTAACCGAAAGCTAACATCATATACAGGACATGAATCAAGATAAAAGGAATTGCCACACTAAATTGCAAAGCAAAAAATAAGATGGAAAGTCTAGAATTTTTCATTGCTGATGGATACTATCAACCAATTTTAGGAATAGAAGCTATTGAATAGCTTTCACTAATTAAGAAATGTGATGCTGTCCAAATACAGCAGAACAATTCAGCAAAAGGAATTTTGAACAGGCACAAAAATATATTTGAAGGCATAGGAAGACTGCCAATTGAACACAAGATTAGACTAAATGAAAATACAACTCCAGTTATTGCTCCAAGCAGAAAAATTCCTTTTTCCATTAGAGAAAAAGTTAAAGCAGAATTGGAACAGATAGAAAAACTTGACATTATTGAAAAAGTTGAAGAGCCAAGCGAATGGACACACCCTATTGTAATGGTACAAAAACCTTCTGGAGATGTCAGAATTTGCATGGACCCCAGGGAACTGAACAAGTATGTTCAGAGAGAGCGCTATATTCTGCCAACAGCTGAAACAATATTTCTGAACTGAAAGGTGCTACAGTTTTCTCTGTATTTGATGCATCATCAGCTTCTGGCAAGTCCCATTAGACAAAGAAAGCTCCAACCCGTGGACCATTGCGACTCTCTTTGAAAGATTCCGGTTCAAGCTACTTCCCTATCGGAGGTATTCCGGCGATGCATAAACAATATTCTTTCAGGTCTCCAGGGAACTGCTTGCTATATGGATTAAATCTTGATCTATGGAAGCACAATGGAAGAGCACAACCGAAACCTTGAAACAGTTCTTCGAAGGTTGGAAGAAAATAATGTCAAGCTCAATGCTAAGAAGCAGCAGATAGCTGTCGACAAAGTAAATTTCTTAGGCCATATATTCAGTCGAGATGGAATAGCCATTCAAGCTTCAAGAGCAGAGGCAATACAAAAGTTGAAAAGACCTGAGAACAAGACTGAAGTCCAAAGATTCTTAGGTATGGTAACATACCTTGGCAAATTCATTCTTAATCTTTCTGACAAGACTGCACCTCTAAGGAAATTGATAAGCAACAAGACTGAATGGAAATTTGGAGGCGAAGAAATTGATTGTTTTGAAAAACTCAAGGATATGGTTTTGAATGCTCCAATATTGACATTTTTGACCCAACCAAGCAATCACCATTTCATCTGATGCAAGCCAATATGGTATTGGTACAGTGCTCATGCAAGGGGGGCATGCAATTGAGTATGCGTCCTTCAGCCTGAATGCAACTCAAAGAAAATACGCACAGATAGAGAAAGATCTTTTGGCTATAGTCTTTGGATGTGAACGCTTCCAGTACTATATTTGGGGAAATGATGTTATTGTGGAAACTGACCACAAACCTCTCTTGAGTATTGTTAAGAAACCTTTAGAAAAGCTTTCACCAAGACTGCCAAAGAATGGTCTTACGTCTCATGAGATTTCAAATATCTTTGAAGTTTACACCAGGGAAAAACATGTTTGTGCTGACCATCTGTCTAGAGATCTCTTAAAAGATGAGGTGGACACAAGCTATTTAGAAGGTCAAACTGAATCAGTGCACATGTTCCTGGTTACCACAGATGAAAAAATAAAGAGACTACAAAAGGAAACTCATGGGGACCACACCTTGATACAACTAATAGATAGAGTATGCGAAGAATGGATGGCCGAAATATAAAACTAAGGTCTGTAATGAAGCAAAACCCTACTGGCAATTTCAAGATGAAATTCATGTGAGTGATGGAATTGTTTACAAAGGAAATTGCATCATGGTTCCATCGACTCTTCGAAAAGAAATCCTGCAGGTTGTTCATTCATCACACCAGGGCACAGCAGCTTCCAAAGAAAAAGCAAGATCAGCATTTTACTGATAACACAAGTAGAAAATGAAGTGGAAAAGTGCAGAACATGTCAGGAATATTCAAGAAAGAATCCTGAGGAGTCAAGAATAGCTCATGAAATCCCTGAATTTCCATGGGAAAAAAATGCTGTAGATTTCATGGAGGTGAGTGGAACCAGTTCCATCTTGGTTGTCGATTACCACTCAAAGTTTGTTGAAATCCGGGTATTATCAAGCAAAAGATAAACCGAAACCATCATAAAGTTGTAAACCATTTTCAGAACTCATGGAATTCCAAGAACTCTAGTTTTGGATAATGGACCCCCTTTTAACTCTATTGGATTCAAAAATTTTGCTCAGAAATATGAATTCAAACACCAAACCTCCAGTCCCAAATATACCAGATCTAATGGACAAGTTGAGAGGACAATTCAAACCATCAAAGGACTGATAACACTGATAGACAAAACTTAAGGAAGTTGTACCTTATAGCATATATATATCGGGATTCAGAAAATAACTCTGAGTGATATTTTCTGAATCCCGATATATATATGCTATAAGGTACAACTTCCTTAAGTTTTGTCTATCAGTGTAATTAAAGCTGTGAAGTCAGGAAGAGATCCCAATCTGGCTTTGATGGAGTTCAACAACACACCTAAGTATGACTTGCCATCTCCGACTGCTTATGGGAAGATCTGTGAGAACTCTTTCGACATACACCCGACAACAGTTGAAACCATAGTTTGACACAACAAAGAATTACCAAAAATTGAGAGACCATCAATAAAAGTATGCAGGAAGTCCAAAGATAATTTTGAGACCTTTGGAAATAGGAGACAACATCATGTTGCAAGAAAGGCAAAGAAAATGGGTACCGGCAACAGTGACCCCAAAGCATGAAACTCCACGCTCATATATGGTGAAAACACCAATTGGGTCTGAATACCGAGGGAACAGGTCTCACCTTAGACCGAGAAAGTTCAGTGTAGAAGATTCTGCCCCAACAATTCAAAGTCCAAGCATTCCTGGATCTCAAGCAGGGACAGCCATGGATGACAACATACAAGATCATGGAAGACCCACTTCCGAAAACAGAAGAGCATATGATCCAAGGGAGGACGTTGCCAAGAAAGGTGAAGAATCATCTACTTCTCCTAGTGTGCGAACCCGCAGTGGTAGAACAGTGAGAAAACCTTTGCGTTATAGAGACTAGGAGAACTGCAATCCTTTTTTATTTTTGTTTGAAGGAAACATGTTATGATTGAACTGACAAGTTGATCCTGCATCACTGCAGACTCGACTTGTAAACATTCTTAGATATATAACCATTTATAGAAAGATAAGTTAATAAATAAAGAACTTAGTTCAGTTGCAGTCTGCGTGATCAATGAGGCACAAAGAACAACATTAACAACAGGAAGTTTCAGCTATACAATTATTATTAACGATATTGACACATTAATCAAAATCGACACCTTAAAATATTTCTTCCCACTTGCTACATTTTACAAAACTATCTGAAAATATATTTTTAAGTGCGCTAAAGGTAGGAAATAAAATATTATCAAATTGAGGAAAGAAAGTCATGGTACAAACAACATGAGTCATCACAGTAAATATGTAAAAAATATATATGGGTTAAATATTTTTATTGAGAGATATAGCATAAACAATTTGAAAACAACAAAAATTGATGGATAAATTATTTTATTAATTAGTTTTATAACAAGAAAAATTTTATATCAATTAGAAATATATAATTAAAATATTACTTTAAATATAATACATTAATATATTCATTTTTTTATTTACACAAATACACCCAAAATTATGGATTAATAACTGGATTTTTTTTCAGACTTCAATATTTATGTTGACATGGGCATCAATTCCAAGTTTCATTTAGGCAATTGTTTGATGATCTTGAATAAAACGAATTTATTCGCGTGTTTAAATTCAAATTTATTGGCTGAAAAGAAACATTTAGCTAGTAACATTCCAAATTTATTGTTTATATGAACATGTTCTTGAATAATTTCTGAATAATAGGAAAGGTTTTTCTGATGAAAAAAATTATTCAACTCAAAATATTCTCTTAGATATGAAATGAGTTCTGGGTGAAGAATATATTTTGCATTTGGTGGATTGGGATGTAGTAAGTGTCAAGGGTTCGCAAGAGAGTATCCCTCGGATTTCTTGTGAGCCTTTCACCATCTGAGTCAAACCCATATATTGAAGTTGGTGGTGGCAGTTTAAAAAACTTGTAAATCTTGTGTTATAACATCTTTTTTTTTACTTACAATATTGATAATCTGTTTGTGGATTTTAATATTATCTAAAAAGGGTATGTCACATTCTTATTTGCATGAAATTAACTGCCACTGGTAATTTTCAGTGTATTAAAATCCAATTTCAACCAGGAAATTGTTGGGTTAATATGGTTATTTGTTGGAGAAGGAATCGTTCATATGCACGATTGGAATTGTCTTTATAGATTTCTGAGATGATACAATCAAATTGAGGTTTAACAGCAGTTTTACATTAAGTTTTTCATTCATTTAAAAATCAAAAGTAAATGAAACTGTTCCCAGTTTACATTTGAGAATTTAAAGTTGTCAACAGTTTGAGGAGATGTTGAAACTGATAAAATGGTGATCTGATCAGTCCTGCTAATTGTTTTCCTTTTTTCATAATGCCCCTGCTAATTTAACAGTACAACTGTTGTAGATAAATGATAAAAATAACTTTGACTTGTGCTTAATTAATAGATAGACAATCTTATTGTTGATAAACAATCTTTAAGATAAAAAACTTGGTGATACTCAAACTTATAGATTAAAAAATTATCTCTATATATATAAAAGTCAATTTCTGTCTGTCTGTTTCGCGATAAACTCAAAAACTACTGAACCAATTCGTACCAAATTTTGCAAGTCGCTTTTTATAAACCTGAGGAAATTTTCGGCTACATTTTGATTAGTATTTTTGGCTATTTCTTTTTTTCATTTGAAGAACTTTTTTTTTTACGCGGAGTAATCCGGAATGGAATGAATACCCAAATATGGCCATTTTTTTATAAGCATCGATGGTTCAGTGGTCGAATGCTCGCCTGAAACGCGAGCGGCCTGGGTTCGATTCTCGGCCGATGCATTTTTTTTTTACAATTTTTAAAACTCATTTATATTATATATATATAATATAAATATATATTATTATATCTACTATATTAATTAAATCAAATACCTAAACACTAATATAATACAATTTTTGCCATCACACACACTTTTTTCCTGAAGTTTATGTGTTACTTCTGTATTGCTATTCTATGGCACTTCAAATATTTATTATTGATATACTTTCAGTATGAAGGAAATTGCAATCGGGGGAATTCTCGGGCGAAGCCGGGTCATACGTCTAGTAGGTAATAAAACTTATAGGTAAATAAACAAACACTATTTATAAACCTTTTGGTAGTAAAACTTTTCAAATAATATGTTTAAAATAGTGTATTTAACTTGGATGATTGAAGGCTGACATTGAATTAAATTTTAGTACTTTATTAAAACATAAATGATTTAATGTTAAATGTTTGACGCGTGTTTAAATGGCGTCGCCTCCTTTCTTCTTGATCTAAGATTCTTCCTGCTTCTTGGTCTCTGACCGCGCAGGCCCACCACTTCTCATCGGTGGTGGCGCCGCCAGGCGAACTTAGCTAGATTTGGTTAATCTAACCCCTCCTACAACAGATATGGCTAATTGTTCAATCGACACCATTTTCCTCACATGTTGTCTAGGTGTGTGTTTGTTAATAACCAGCTTACCTTCAAGGTATAAAAACTATTTCATATAGCTTTCATGTTTATGTGGTAATGTTCTCGTGTTCCTTCAATAAGGGCGAGAATTTACTGGCTTTTGAAATATTTAGAGATAAGTAAATAAGATTAATTTTTTTAATCTATGAAAGTTCTTTCCAATATTTCTGAGACACATCTTAAATTGCTATGCTTGGCCTGTTTTTCCCTATAAATTTATTCAGCTTTAATTTACTTGATCCTGGGTAATATATGGATTAGAAAAGCTAGACCGTCAGCTTCTGCAACAAATTCGTTTTCATGCATGTCTTAAAGAATATTAAATTTTTCTTATATTAGTTTAAAAACAGGTTTATCCTTGACACTTATATTATCACATATTTTAGATGTTATTAGTTTAAAATCAAGGGCTTCGGCTTCTTTAGGAAAATGCACTGCTATGTTACTATCATTAAGGTTATCTCTGGTGAGTAATCACTTTTTTTGGGAAATAAATTATTTTATTTTTCTGTCCCAGATAATGTGTTTGAAATCAGAATAACACGTGGTAAAATATCTTCTTCTTCTTTCTTATCTCCACAGTGGGTGAAGTAGAATGCGTCTGCCTTTGTCATTAAGACTGGGAGCACTACTAAGTGGCAGGCTGACTTAGCTCCAAAATAAATTACCGCCTCTGACATGAGGAACAGACGCCAGGTGCAGCCGCTTCTAACAGGGAGTACAAAAGCTGCTTATCCGTATACCTTGATTAGGAGCCCTTACATCCGGGCTTAGGATCGGCAAGGGCGGAGTTATGGTAAAGTATAATTTTTCAATGCCCGAGGTTTTTTCCATTCAAAAATATTATTTGTTATAGCAGCTCTGCTTATTAAAATGTCCAGATTCTGAGTTGCATTTTGAGTTAGCTCATGATTTATGTTCGTTTTATTTTTTAAAAAATGTCTCTGGAAGTTCCAAGTTAAAATATTTTGTCATTGCTCAATAGTTTGCTTAAAGATATCAGTTAAATTATGTGAAAGTACTTTCAATATATTATTCAATCTCAATGTAAAAATTCATAATCTATGTTGTATTTGTTTTAAACATGTGTTAATTAAATACAATACACCACGTAATCACTCTTACTGGCTACCAAATCAATAAATTGTCCCAAGTTAGTTGGAGTCCTATCTTGTGTATTGTCTTAAGGCTCAGGGCCCTCCTGAGGTATACTACTGTTGTTCTCCATTTCTTAGGTGAAGATTTTGTGAAGTCTATCGGATTTGATTGTTCTTTTCTTGTATATTCGCTTGTCTTTAACTTAAAATTGGATTTTATGGTTCTTAGAGTCTCTTTCATTGGTTTTATCACTCATTTATTTTTACTTCTATCGGAATATTTATATGTGAAATTAAGATATAAAACTTTTATGAAATATTACCAAGTGATGCCTATTCAGCATGACCTTGCATGAATAAATCTTTAATATTATTATTTGAATTAACGCTCTGAAATCCCTTAAGCCAAACATTAATCTATTGCCTTTTAAAAATCTTAGTTGAAGATTCTATTCACAAATATTTGCCTGCCACAAATATTTTGCACAATAAATGAAATTATTAATGTATGGATGTGTTTTTTTTTTTTCAAATAAACAAATTCCGCTCCAGGAACCTGGGTTACTTAAATAAATAAACAAATTCTACTGCCATTACTGCAATTATAAAATATTGGGAAGTTTTAGTTCTTCAATTGTTATTGTCAATATATTGGCCAGTTATATAAAATCGACACCTCAAAATATTTCTTTTTACTTGCTATATTCAACACAATTATCCTAAAATATATATTTTTTAAATGTTGTGTGTGCTGAAGTATGAAATAAAATATTATCCAATTAAGGAAAGAAAGTCATCTTACAAAAACAACATTAGTCATCTGTAAAATATAAAAAATATAGGGGTTAAATATTTTTAATGAGAGATAGAACATAAATAATTAGAGCACAAGAATGACAAATAAATATTTTTTATTTATTAGTTTTATAATTCAAAGCTTCTCATATACAAAAGGAAATTTATATTTCAAATATTATTTGAATTATAATTAATAAATATATATTCAATTTATGTATACACAAATATACACAAAATTATATATTAATGGATGAGTTAATTTTACAGTCTTCAATATTTTTGTTGGCATGAGCATAAATTTCCAAGTTCCATATATGTAATTGTTTGATAATCTTGAAAATGAAGAATTTATTCGCTTGTTTAAACTCAAATTTCTGGGCAAGAGAGAAACATTTAGCTAGTAACATTCTAAATTTATGGTTTATATTAACATGTTCTTGAATAATTTCTAAGTAATTGGTAAAGTTTTGCTCATAAAAAGACTTATTGAACTCGATATATTCTTTTAGGCGTGTAGAGTCATTGGCCAAGAAGCCCGCCACCTTATTTCGGTCCATTTCTGTCAAGAACCTGTATATAGTAATATCGCTCTTACCCATCAAATGGTTCTGCATTTCAGCAACTTGACTCAGGCATATATCCCAGTAGTTGATTAAATCATTTGGCAGGTTAATATCCGTTGTTTTTCTTGCTGTTGGGCGTTTAAGAAGGGAATACCTTATAATTATTTGTATTAATGGCATCACGTTTGTATTTTCATTAAAGCCGTCCTGAGCCAGAATCATATTTAAAAAACTGCTCAAATCAATAGGACTAGAATAGTTCAAAAGTAATTTCAGAGATTCTGAAATTTTTGCAAATGATTGAGTATTCATATCAAAGCCTGTTATGCTTAAGGCAGCTGAATATAATGGTGTATTTCCCTCCATATCCTTTATATTCATATCAGCCCCAGCTTCAATTAGAGTATTCACGAAGGTTTTGTTTAGAGTTATAACAGCCATTGTGCCTGCAATTCTTACGTTATCAATTATGGCGCCTGCTTGTATCAACAGCTTTGTCACTTCAATGCCAAAAGGAATCGTATAGAATAAAGGAGTAAATCCTTCATCACATTTTTCATTCACATCAGCCCCTAATTTTATGAGGAAACTTACCACCTGTATAGAGCTTGATAGACATGCTGAATGCAATAATGATCTACCAGTTATAGTTTTTCTGTTGATATCAGCACCAGCGTCGAATAAAATCTTGAAAATTTTGAAATGACTCTCAACTGTATAAAATATGGCTGTTTCGCCATTCCTATCTGCAGCCTCTAAATCGACTCCAAGATTCAGCAAATGTATTATAAATCTTTCATCATATTTTGAAGAAGCCATCATTAAAGGTGTTACTCCATGAACACTCTTGGTGTTATAATCTGCACCTTGTTCAATTAAGTCTTTGAATATTTTAAAATGCTGAAATTCGATAGACTGATGTAATGGTGTGCATCCATCTATATTTCTAGCATTAATATCTGCACCATTGTCTACTAAGAGTCTAAAGATATCCTCTCTGCCTCTATTGATAGCCGAATGTAGTAGGGTATCATTGAGAATAATATAACCGCGAAAATATCTTTCAAGAATGGACATATCAAAATCTCCAAGACCACGATTATAGTTATCTATCAAATCATTGTCAAACCTTGCATTAACATCTGCTCCTTCTTTTATTAATGCTCTCACTTGTTCTAAACTTCCATAATTTATTGTTTCAAAAAAACGTATTTTAGCTTCCATTTAAATATTTAAATACACTTTTGTTATATATTTTTTCACTATTAAAATAACTTTCTATAGTTGAAACTCTATATATAGAAAAGCAATTACCATTTAATTTATATATTTCCTAGCATAAATATTATATTTAAAATTTGTACAAATATTCAAGGATTATCTTATTTATTGGTTTACACCAAAGGTTCCTAGCGCGCCCAAAGTTAGAAGCATTGAAAATGCTTACTTTAAAAAAAGAGCATTTTCGCATAAAAAATTTAATCTGTTTTTAATGTTATCAATATTATTGATTCTAAAAAAATTAATTAAATTTTAAAATAAATATATATATCAAACTTTGGGGTAATAAAATTTTTAAATTTTGTTATTACATTGAGAACACCCTATATATATAAAAATAAAATATAAAAATAATATTTTACAATTCATATATATTTCAAGCCAATTTTATTAACATTACCATTATAGAATGAATAATTCTCTCCAGGAAATGATCTAAGTGATTTAAGATTAGGGAATAGGAACACATCTCTTTGTGCTATATCTGTGGTGGCCTGCGTAGAAGCTGCGTTCTCAAGATATATATATCTACGATAAAAAATTACCATACCTAGGAAGGTACGCAATTCCCGTTTCGTCGTTGGCAGTTTATAATCTAGAATTGTTTGAACCTTTAATGGAAGCGGTTGAGACCCTCCATTTGTTATCCAGTGCCCTAGAAATTCCAATTGGTCAACTCCTAAGATAGATTTAGCGATGTTTATGCGCAATCCATAGTTTTGTAGTTTCTCGAGAACCAATTTTGAATGGATTTCATGTTCTTCATAAATTTCTGAAGCCACTAATATATCGTCCAAATAGGGAAATGTAAAATCCAAGCCACGAAGTACTTCATGAATAAAACGCTGAAACGTAGCTGGTGCATTCCTAAGGCCAAAACTCATGACGTTAAACTCATAAAGTCCAAATGGAGTTATTATGGCTGTTTTAGGCTTGTCCTCCTCGGCAATGGGGATCTGGTAATAGGCTTTAAAACAAATCAAGTCTAGAAAAAAATCATCTTTCCACTTAAAATATGCTGAAAGTCCTCCAATCTAGGCATTGGGAATTTAGTTTTCTGTAGTCACCACAAGGTCTTAATGTGCCGTCTTTTTTGGTGACCAGGTGAAGTGGACTAGCCCATTGTGATTTGGATGGCCTGATTATTTCATGCTCGAGCATAAATTGGAACTTTTGTTTAGCTTCATTTAATCTTTTTGGATCCAATGGTCGAGCTCTAGAGAACACTGGTGGTCCTTTTGTTATTATAAAGTGCTTCACATCATGATTAGCTTTCATTATTCCTACGTTGGGCCTCGTAATATCTGGGTAATTAGCCAATAGTTAAGAAAAATTTGATGTTGTTCTATAAGAGCTAAAAGTCTCTTCAGAAATTGAGCAGTTATCACCTTTTATTGTCAGGTTTGTTATACCGTCAATCAATTGTCTTCTATTAATATCGAGGATTAATTTTAAATTATTTAGAAAATCTGCTCCAAGTATACCCCTGTTGGTTTCAGCTATTACAAATGGCCATTGGAATTGTCGCCGTAGACCAAGATCTAAAGATAATATTTGAGTACCGTACTTGGAAATTTCCGTTCCTTTGGCTGCATAGAGTGTGTTGTTATCCAAGACGAGGCAAGATTAGCTAAGCATTAGTTTATTTCCTATTATAATATATATATTTTATATACAAGTCAAAAGAGATCACTAGCAGAGTATTATTCATTTTGGTTTCCAGAGCTCAACAATCTATGAGCCTAATACTCTGCACATCTCCTCCCTTAACTTTACAGGAACCTTAGAGGTATCTTGACTGCCCTTCCATATCTTGTATGCACGGCTGGCATTGAAGGGAGGCTCTTCTCTGGATCCTGGTCTTGGTTGTCCCTCTGCATCCTTCCATCTCTTGTAGAGGAGGCCGTTGGTGTAGGGCAATCCTCCTCGGTCTCTTGCTCCTGGTCATCCTTGCCTCTCCTTGAGAGCCAGGTTGATGTCGAAGTGGGGGTCTCCTCATTTCTCTGCTCCTGGCGCTGGCCATCCTCAGAAGCATCCATGGTACTTCCCATTTTTGGTAGAGGTGTGAGGTGGAGTCTGTTTCGCCTAACTTTTCCTTGGGGAGTTTGTACCCAATAGGAACGCGGTTCTTCGGATTTGTGAAGAACTGTTCCTTCTACCCTTTGATCTCTAATCCAAACGCTGTCCCCTTGTTGAAGCGGAGGCAAGCTATGTACATCGTGTCGTTTATCATATAGCGCTTCTGGTTGATCACCCTCCTTTTCTCTCTTTCTTGCAAAGCTTCGGAGTCCAAGTACCTTGGCATCAGTGATGATTCTATTGCTGGAACAGAGGTCCTAAGGCGTCGTCCCATTAATAGTTCAGCTGGACTATAACCACTTTCCAGGGGCATCGTTCTATATGCTTGAAGAGTCAGATAGCAATCTTCTTCTTTCTTAAAAACTTTGCTTTATTTTCTTGATAATTGCTTCAATAAATCCATTGCTTTGAGGGAATTTCGGGCTGGATGTGATTTGTTTGAAAGACCATTCCTTAGAAAATTTTGAAAATTCGGAACCCAGAACTTTTTGGAATTGTGGTCCATTATCGCTTCTCACAGTCTCAGGTGTTCCATGCCTAGAAAATATAGATTTAAAACGGCTTATTACTTCTTGAGCAGTTAGATTTTGTAAAAGTGATATTTCTGGGTACCTGGAGTAGTAATCACATACAATAAGATACCATCTCCCATTTAGATAAAAGAGATCCATTCCGACTTTTTGCCAAGGCCTGATAGGAAATTCTGAGGGCATCAAAGGTTCATGCTTGGGTTTTCTCTCCTTCAAGCATTTTGTACACGACGAAACCATCCTTTCAATCTCTTGGGAAATTCCTAACCACCAAACCGATTCTTTTGCTCTAGATCTGCATTTATTGATCCCAAAATGGCCTTGGTGCAATTTCTCAAGGATATCTTTCCTCAATGACTTAGGGATTAGAATTCTTTGTCCTCTAAGAAGAAGACCATTCTGATAGGTCAGGTCCTCCTGAAATTGCCAGTATCCTCTTAGTGCTGGATCTACTTCTCTTTTATTCTTAGGCCATCCACTCATACAGTATTTAGCCAATTGAGAGCAAAGTGAATCTTCCTTTTGCTTTCTAGAAATCTCCAAAAGTCTTTCTTCTGTTGCTGGAAATTCAATGGATTGGATGTACGCAGAAAGTTCTTCTTCCAATTCATCTTTATGTGGTTTAGACATAGGCTTCCTTGATAACATATCAGCCACTATTTGCTTTTTGCCAGCAATGTGACTTATTTGATAAGAATACCTCATCATCCTCATTTTTAATCGCTGAAGTCTGGGAGTCATGTCTTCCAAGGATTTGGACGTAAAAATGGCAATCAGTGGTTTGTGATCTGTTTCAATATGGATTTTAATACCTGTAACATAATCCTTTAGTCGATCACAAGTCCATACTATAGCCAGTCCTTCTTTTTCAATTTGGCTGTATCTTTTCTCCGTTTCTGAAAGTGTTCTAGATACATAAGCTATAGGTTTTAAAGATCCATCAGGTTGTTCTTGTCTTAGAACCCCACCTAATCCAAATGAAGAAGCATCAGCCGATACTATGGTCGTTCTTGAGGGATCAAATAAAGCGAGGTTAGGTCTAGATACTAACTCTTGTTTCAGCAGGTTAAAGCTCTTTTTCTGAGGTTCATCCCAAACCCACTCGTTTTTTGTACTTAGTAACGAATTCAAGGGTTGTAATTTATCCGCAAGGTTGGGAATGAATTTTCCTAAATAATTCACCATGCCTAAGAAAGACTTCAATTCTTTTGTTGATCTAGGCGCCTCCATTTTTGTAATAGCATCGAGTTTTTCTTCGTCAATGAATAAGCCTTCTGAACTCAATGTGTGTCCCAGGAATTTTACAGTTTTAACTCCAAATTGACACTTTTCTGGGTTGAGTGTCATCCCTTCTTCTTGGATTTTCTTCAAAACTTGGCGTACCCTTTCGTTATGTTCTTCTAAGGAAGATCCGTATACTACAATATAATCCATGAAGCATACAACCCCTTCTATTTTGCCCAGAAGCTGAGTCATCTTTCTTTGAAAGATTTCTGGTGCCGACGTTATTCCAAATGGGATTCTTTTGAAAAAGAACCTCCCGAATGGCGTTATAAAGGTGGTTAGTTTTTGGGATTCTTTAGCTAACCCAAACTGCCAAAATCCAGAATTTGCATCTAGCTTGGAAAAATAGCAAGCATTTCCCAGCTGTCCCAGGATATGCTCTGTCGCAGGTAGTGGATAATTTTCTCTTCTTATATACTGATTTATCTTCGTTAAATCAATACAAATTCTTATTTTTCCTCCTGGTTTCGATACTGCAACCATTCCCGCACACCACTCCGTCGGCTCTTCTACTGATTCAATGACTCCTAGCCTGGTCATCTCTTCAAGTTGTTCCTTTACCTGTTTCATTAAGGGAATTGGAACTCTCCTAGGGGTGCATAAAGCGTATGGTTTCGCATCTGGTTGTAGGGATATTTTGTAATTTATTTTAGCATGTCCTAAACCATTAAATATTTCTGGAAACTCTCTTTTTGGATTTAAAAAATTTGATGATAATTTCTGAATCATTCTCACAATGTTTAATTTTTCACTTGTCTCCCTAGAGAGAAGTGGCTGCTTTAGTTTATCAACAATGTATATTTTCGAGTTTAAGTGCTGGCCTTTATTTTGAAGTTTTACGTGGATCATTCCAACTGTTTCCAAGGGTATTCCATTTGGACCTTGTAATATTTTATCAGATTTTTCCAGTTTTATTCTTTGGAAACTTTGATAATAATATTGTAGGGGGAGCACGTTGACATCAGCTCCGGTGTCAATTTTAAAATTAATTTGTCTATTATTTACCTTAATTGGTACTATCCATTTCTTGGAATTATCTTCTACAGATCCCAAAAAAGCTATCTCTGATTTTATTTCATTTATAGCTTCTGATCTACATACTTTGGCATAATGGCCCTTTTTCTTGCATTTACTACAATACGAGTTCATAGCTGGACAATTTTTCCAATCATGATTATTTGAATTGCCATACCTGGTGCATCCATGTGATAACCCTCCCAACTGGTTTGACTTGAATTGTCTTATTTTTTGTTCGTGCCTTTTTGTTTCTTTTATGTGATTAGGCATTTTCTTTATTTGATCTATAGAATCTTGTTGGTAAAGGCTAGACTGCTGTTCTTTGACACTTTCTAATTGCTTTGCCATTAGTGTGGCTTTTACTAAGGTCAAGTCTGTATCAAGTTGCATTCTTTCAGATAATGCTCTATCCCTTACTCCAACAACTATCCTATCCCTAATCAACTCATCATGTAACATCCCAAAATTGCAGTGCTCAGCTAGGCTATGGAGTGCTGTGATAAATTCATTCACCTTTTCCCCTTCCTGCTGACATCTTTGATTAAATCTTGCCCTTTCATAAATTATATTACGTCTTGGAATAAAGTGACTTTCAAAGCATTCAATAATTTTATTATAATTTTCTAGTTGGTCACTTGCTATTTTACATGACAACAAAATGTCATCTGCATTATCACCCATGCAGTACACGAGCATATTAACTTGCTCATTTTCTGGGTTATTAACTAACCCGCTTGCCTGCCTAAAACGTTCAAATCTCCTAATCCATTTTGGCCAATCACCTGGATTTGAAAAATTAAAAGGTTCTGGGGCTACACAATTATAATTTTGGGACATTATAGAGATATATTTATAATATATTATAACTTACCAAAAGTTTGCTTGATGTCAAGTTTCAAATTTTCTTCGAACACGACTTTCTTTATGAATTTGGCTCACCGCTTCTAAGCTTGCTTGATGTCGAATTTCAAATTTTCTTCGAACAACGACCTTCTTTATGAATTCAGTTTACCGCTTCTAAGCTTGCTTGATGTCGATTTTCAAATTTTCTTCGAACAACAACCTTCTTTATGAATTCAGTTTACCGCTTCTAAGCTTGCTTGATGTCGAATTTCAAATTTTCTTCGAACAACGACCTTCTTTATGAATTCAGTTTACCGCTTCTAAGCTTGCTTGATGTCGAATTTCAAATTTTCTTCGAAAAACGACCTTCTTTATGAATTCAGTTTACCGCTGCTAAGCTTGCTTGATGTCGAATTTCAAATTTTCTTCGAACAACGACCTTCTTTATGAATTCAGTTTACCGCTGCCACCATGTGTTGTTATCCAAGACGAGGCAAGATTAGCTAAGCATTAGTTTATTTCCTATTATATTATAATATATATATATTTTATATACAAGTCAAAAGAGATCACTAGCAGAGTATTATTCCTTTTGGTTTCCAGAGCTCAACAATCTATTGAGCCTAATACTCTGCACATAGAGCTTGAAATCGTTCAGGGTGGTCCCAAGTTTTCCTTTGTAAGGTATTAGGGAAACATCAGCTCCACTATCCACCAAGAATAGAATGCCAGTTTTTTTTGTCACTTACGAATAAACGGCTATTGCGAAGTATGTTCTGTCCAGCAGCAGAGTGCGTCGCACCACTTAATGCTGGTTGGAGTTTTCCGCATTGACCCATTCACATGGTTTTTTACATTTTCCAGGTAGGCATTTTTTTCCATACCTATAATGGAAATAGCAAAATTTTCCTCTTAGATTATATCCGCCCTTAGATAGGGAACGTGAGCGCGCATTGTAGTGATAATCACGTGATCTTCGGTCACGAGATCTACCTTGACGCTCCATTTTCATACTTTCTATTTCCTGTTCCAGAGATTCTATTTTTAAATAACATTTTTGTTTCATTCTCCGGCTTAGCTGCCTCGTAGATCTCCGTCTTGGGGTTTAATTCGGCTATTCTATCAGCCATTACTGCCAATTTGTCGAGCTCTTCCTCGCTAATTATTAGAATTTGCTGAATTGCCTGTGGTAGTTTTTCGAGCCATAGCGTCTTTATAAATTTATCAGATAAGTCCTCTGTTGCTGATGATCTTAATTTCTGCAACAGCTGGCTAGGCTTTAGATCACCTAGTTCAATTCCCGATAGCAGTTTTCGAATTATTTTTGATTCGCCATCTTTGAATATTCTAAGAAGTCTCTCTTTTGCCTCTGAATATTTATTTAATTATTTAGAGGTAATTATACACTGCGTGACATTGAAAATGGAACACCAAGAAATAGTGGTCAGAAAGTGATGAAACTCGGCAGACAGAGAGAGACGGGGACGAACAATAAGTGATCTTTATTTCAAAATGATAGTCATAATACAGAGCGAGAATGGCGTCGGCTTAGTAGCAAGTAGGACCACCGCGGACGGCGATGCACGCAGCAATACGTCTAGGTAGATAGTCAATCAGAGTACGGATGGCGTCCTGAGGGATGGCTCTCCATTCCCTCTCAACCATTTGCCACAGTTCGTCTTCTGAACGCGGCTGTGGCAAGGCATGCAAACGGCGTCCAATGATGTCCCAGACGTGCTCGATTGGTGAGAGTTCAGGAGAGTACGGTGGCCAGGGAAGCATCTGTACATCTTGCAGAGCTTGTTGGCTAATGCGAGCAGTGTGCGGTCGGGCGTTATCCTGCTGATAAAGGGCATTGGGTACCCCCTGAAGGTAGGGGAGTGTCACCGGTCGCAGCACATCATCAACGTATCGTTGGGCCGTCATAGTGCCCTGAATACGAAGTAAAGGTGACCTGGAATCATACGCGATTGCGCCCCAAACCATGATTCCACGTTGTCGCACGGTGGGGCGTTCTACAATTGCTGCCGGATTGGACCTTTCTCCACGTCGACGCCACACGCGTACACGGCGACTTTCACTGGACAAGCAGAAACGCGACTCATCTGAGAACACGACCCTGTGCCATTCCGTCATCCACGTCGATCTAGCCCGGCACCATTCCAAACGTTGGCGCCTATTCGGTGGGGTCAATGGCAGTCTTCTTAGCGGACGGCATGAGAGCAAGCCATTAGCAACCAATCGACGGGAAATGGTTCTGGTCGAGATGGAATGATCTAGGGTGTCTTGCACATGTTGCAGGATGGCGGTACAAGTGGCTTGTGGGGCCGCCACTGCTTGTCGAAGGATACGCCGATCCACACGTGCTAAGGTCACTCTGGTTGCACCGGCATTCCTATAAATTGCCACATTTCCTTGTTCCAACCATCTTCTCCACAGTCGGTGCACCGTGGACGCACCAAGGTGTGTATCAGCTGCGATTTGACGTATGGACCAACCTGTCCTTTTCAGTCCGATCACCATGCCCCTCGTACAAGCGTCTGTCTGCTTGAACTGCCTCCGTTTACGATGACCTGGCATTCTCTGTTATTACACGTGTCTTTTGACACTAAGAAAAAAATTTCTACAATGATTTTCCTTGAAGAAATAACGACACGAATACTGTCCTTTCTGCAAGTTCCTTTCCTCATAACTTACTCCATGTGCGCACGAGAGCTGCGCATTTTACATCATTTGCATAACTCGGTTAGGCGCGTCTACCCTGAAATTTGCATAATTTTCTGGCCACTATTTCTTGGTGTTCCATTTTCAATGTCACGCAGTGTATTCCAGAGGTTTTCGACATACTTTGGGTCCAATTGAGCGTTTAAATAATTGAACCTCGTATTTTCGGACTTTATATTATTTATCAAGAACTGAGCCTCTACTTGATGGAACCATATATCAGGTCTTTCAACCCAGAAAGGTGGAAGTTTAATATTTACCTTATAGGTCTCAACTATTTCAGTTTCCTCACTTTTCATTTTATCGATTCGTCGTGCTTGTTCTTTTGTCCGGCTCACCAGTTTATGTGGTGGTTAAGCAATGACACTCCACATAAATAATTTCTTTATAAAATCAAGCCTTTTTATTACGATCACTATGGCTACACCTCGCTATGGCTATTTTGTTCAGGCAACCAAAAAATAATGGGAGGAATAATAAAAACTCAATCAAATAGGAAAATATATATATATAAATTAGATAAAAATTTTGCATATTTGCAACAAAAAATATGATTTTTCAAAAGCAAATAAAATTAACATAAAATAGAGATACAAAACAATAATTTACATGCCCCCTACATATCCAAATAATAGGGTGGTTGTTTAGGTATGAATCTATTTGCTTTGCCTGAAAAATGCAGAAACCTATGGCATGAGTGTGAACAGTTAATGTCAATCCACTCAATACTGAATTCATATTATAGTCAAGATAAACTGATATTTGTAACTTTACTCAAAAAAAAAAAAATTATTCAGAAAATCAAGATGGTGGCAAATAAATATATAGGTTGACATATAAGATATTCAAAAAATGAAAATATACAAAAACTTACTTTGTATATTACAAAATTGTCAAAATGGAATAATTTTTATATACTGACTCTATAGGACTCAGCTTCACTCGGGTTCTCCGCTAGTGAATGTTTCCAGGCGAATTTTATATAGAAAATGTTATTTTTATAATTATTTCATTTTCACTATATTTTTTGTGGTCATTGAGATTCCTAATGAATTTTGTTTATATCATAAATTATTATTATCACGATCAATTTATTTCATTTCAACATTTTATATTTTTCAAAATAATTTAACTTTAAAGAGGAGAATAAAATATTGAATAATTTTAATTATTAATAATAAAATGTAAATAATATTTTATACTTTATATATCTCACTGATTTCACTTTACATTTTTTTTTACAATTATTGAATAAAGAATTCGCTGCAGGATTTAGTTGTACTTATTTGAGTTAGTTCAGGAAATAGAAACAAGTATTATGGGGCTATATACAAAGAAAAGGATTGTTGTGATACAAATCCATTTGTTTAACTAGAAATTCAGAACCCAATGCATGAACTGATATGAAATGAGTTCTGGGTGAAGAATATATTTTGAATTTGGCGGATTGGGAAACAGTGAGTATCAAGGGTTCGCAAGAGAATATCCCTCGGTTTTCCTGTGAACCTTTCACCTTCTGAGACAACCCCATGAAGAGATAATTTGCTTTTCGCTCCTAGAAGTAGGGATAGTCGGTTTTGGGCAGTTTTGGCCGAATTGATTCTGTTTTCAATGTGTTTTTTGAAGGTTAGGTGCTCGTCTAAGGTCATCCCTAGGTATCGGATATTCTCTTTACATTTAATATCGTCTTCTTAGACGAAAAATTTGCCCAAAGGTTTCTTAATTTTGTCTTTTTTTTTTTCTGGAGAAAATGATTGCTTCACTTTTTTGGAGGCTAATTGTGACTCGCCATTTTTTACACCAAATTTTGGAAAAGATACAGGCCTTTTAAAGTTTCATGTGGAGTCTTTATATGATTAAAGTATAAAACATGCATAAAAATATTTGCAAGTGATACCTATTCTGCAGGAGCTTGCATGTTTATCACAATGAATAAACCTTTAACATTAATATTTAAATTAACGTTCTGACTTCCCTTTAGCCAAACATTAAATTTTTGTTTTTCAATATTTTATTAGAAGTTTCTATTCAAATTGTTTCCATGTCTGCATGCCAAAATTATTTTGGGCCAAAAATCAAAAACAAAAAAGGCTATTCGAATATTTGAATCATTTTTAACATTTTCCAACATGCAAATGGTTGCGAATAGTTATTGAAAAATAATTTAAACAAAATATAAATAGGCGATGGAATTTAAACACAGAAATTTAGGTCTGTAGAGTTCTTGATTAAAACCAAAAGTTGTTAAAATCACTCATTTCCCAACAAACACGAATAATTATATTTATGTAAATTGGATCTATATTTTATAATGATATATTATTATATAAAATTGATTTGAAAATATAAATTTCTTCCTTTATATTTTCATCTCGGTAGCTAGTGTAATTCTAATAAGGAGAACGTGTACAGTTTTACTTTTAAAACCTGTTTAAGCAGACACAACTTTCTCAAGGCAAAGTGTTTCAAGAAGAGACTTCCAGAGTATGAATACCAAATAAGAAGAGGTTTTTACAATCTTTTCTGTACACTCGTATTGTTCTTAGAACTAGGCCATACTGATTGTAAATACTGTTGAAGTTCTCTGGATAAATTCCATTATTGTCAAATATTCATTTATACTTTTTTAAATATTAAAAATGTCTTTCTGAGCTGATATTTGTATGCGAAATTAAGATAATATAAAAACAGTCTTGTCTCTCGATTCCTTCAAGTCAATTTGTTAATTGTCGATATTTTATTTGTGTCACACACTACGTACAAAATATTTTGTGAACTGGTTAATATTAGCTGATAATTTGAACTGAATCCGAAATATGCTTGGGTCGGATATCAGGTGCAGATCGAGTTTTTAAAAAAGAATTGCATAAGTAAAAAGCAACATTTGAATTGTCATAAGTATTTAGCGTGCAATTCATTTACAAGAAATGAAAATATTGAATCATGGATGTTTATTTTCAAATAAACAAACTAACTGCCCTTCCTGCGAGAATAAAATATTAGGAAGTTTCGGCTCTACAATTATTATTAACACAAAGCAATAACGCGCCATCTATACATATAAAATAAAAGAATTTAAAAGCGCGAATGTTTCTTTTATACATAAAACGAACTTCTACTGTCCTTACTGCGATGAAAAAATATATTGGGAGGGCTTGGCTCATCAGTGGTGAACCCTCCCAGCGGTTTCGCCAATTTAATCCACCAGACCGCTTCTCAGAGCTCTAATATTGTATTGGATCATTCTGCTTTTATATGCTACACTGAAGGATGGAATCTTAGAAATGGTTTTCAAGTAAACTATGGACATAAGCTCATAGGACAGTAGAATTATATTCAAATATTTGCTTCGAGCAATGCTCTTCAGCAAACTATAAAGACAAGACCATTAGGAATAAATTAACACAAAGCAATAACGCAATTTTATTTTACAATTATTATTAACAATATTGACACATTAATCAAAATCGACACCTTAAGAAATTTCTTTTCACTTGCTATATATAATATACTAGCGGATGTACCCGGATTCGCCCGGGTTTTACCTGAGTAAAGGTTTGTCTAACGAACATTTGTTAAAACAAATCTCTATGACTTTTTTAAAAAAATAGATATATTTTGGTAATTTGAAACTCGTAAATTTGAATCTCTCGATAAAGTGAACATTTTTTCCCGGTCCCTTGAAAAAAAAATCGATAAGTTGAATAAAATCAATATTAATTGGTTCCCTCGGTAATTGTAAGTTAAAGGAATAGTATCTTGCCTTGGAAAGGTATCATTATTCTTGTCTCAAATAAATTGCCGTGTCATCCTGAATTTTGTCTTTCCTAATTTTATACATTACAAAATCATCGTTTTATCTAGTGAACATTTTTCCCGGTCCCTTGAAAAATACTCGATAAGTTGATTAAAATCAATATTAATTGGTTGCCTCGGTAATTGGAAGTTAAAGGAATAGTATCTTTGCCTTGGAATTGTATCATTATTCTTGTCTCAAATAAATTGCCGTGTCATCCTGAATTTTGTCTTTACTAATTTTCTACATTACAAAATCATCATTTTATCTATTCTCCCAATATATATGTTGTAGATAAATGATAAAACTAACTTTGACTTGTGCGCAATTAAGAGGTAGAAAATCTTACTTTTGATAAATAATCTTTAAGATAATAAATTAGTGATAATAAAACTTATAGATGAAAAAACTTGTTATCATTGTCGCAATGGGGGCGCTGCTTTCGAGTTAAATCTACAAATCTGCAAATAATTCTAAGGATTTTCAAGATATTCAAAAAATTATTTTTCAAAGACCTTCCCGAGGATATAGCTAATAATATCCCAAAATTTCACGGAGATTGGATGTATGGTTTTTGAATCTATAGAGTACAGACAGACAGACAGACAGACATTCAATTTCATATATATATATATATTTATAACTAGCGGATGTACCCGGCTTCGCCCGGGTTTTACCCGAGTAAAGGTTTGTCTAACAAACATTTGTTAAAACAATTCTCTATAAACTTATAAAAAAATAATAGATATATTTTGATAATTTGAAACTCGTAAATTTGAATCTCTTGATAAAGTGAACATTTTTTCCCGGTCCCTTCAAAAATACTCGATAAGTTGAATAAAATCAATATTAATCGGTTCCCTCGGTGATTGGAAGTTAAAGAAATAGTATCTTGCCTTGGTATTGTATCATTATTCTTGTCTCAAATAAATTGCCGTGTCATCCAGAATTTTGTCTTTCCTAATTTTCTACATTACAAAATCATTATTTTATCTAGTGAACATTTTTCCCGGTCCCTTGAAAAATACTCGATAAGTTGAATAAAATCAATATTAATTGGTTCCCTCGGTAATTGGAAGTTAAAGGAATAGTATCTTGCCTTGGATTTGTATCATTATTCATGTCTCAAATAAATTGCCGTGTCATCCTGAATTTTGTCTTTCCTAATTTACTACATTACAAAATCATCATTTTATATATTCTCCCAATATATATGTTGTAGATAAATGATAAAACTAACTTTGACTTGTGCGCAATTAATAGGCAGAAAATCTTACTATTGATAAATAATCATCATCATTTAGTTAAATCTACAAATGTGCAAATAACTCTAAGGATATTCAAGATATTCAAGAAATTATTTTTCAAAAACCTTCCCGGGGATATACCTAATAATAACCCAAAATTTCATGGCGATTGGATGTATGGTTTTTGAATCTATAGAGTACACACAGACAGATATTCAATTTTAAATATATATAGATATATATATAGACTAGCGGATGTGAACCCGCTTCTCCCGGGTTTTATCTGAGTGAAAGTCGCCTAACGAATATTATTGATAAGAATATTCCAGAACACACAGAATATTATGATAATAATATTCGTTACTTTATTTATTTGTATAATATATAAAATATATTTTTCGAGAAAACATATCCAGTCTTTATCTCTACTGAATTTATTTTAAAAAATATATATATAAATAAAAATATCTAGAGATATACTACATTATCTTAGCCAAAAGGCCGAGAAAGGATATTTTATATATAGAAATAACTTGGCTTCGTGTGTCTTCTGCTCGAATGAATGTTTCGCTGGTATAATTTTGTTACTGTCTACTAAAAATTATCTGGCTTCGCCCGTGGTCTGCTTTAGTGAATATTCCCCTGAAGAATTTTGTTTATGTCAATCAAGTATGATACAGCAATATTGTCATAATCATTTCTGACTAAAAGATATTGTTCCTTAGTACATGTTTAAATATATTTTTTACTTGGTTAAATCGCGACAATAAACTCTTCCAGATTCAACCCTCTTTCCTGTTCAAATTTCAGCGAGATTAGTTACTTATTGAGGGCGTGCATAACCGACAAACATATATATATGTTCCCGGCTTCCCCGGTTTTACCCGAGTAAAAGTTTGCCTAACGAAAAATTGTTAAAACGATTATAGCAAACATCCAATCCATACCATAAAATTTTCTCCCGGTCCCTTTAAAAATACTTGATAAGTTAAAAAAAATCAATATTAATTGGTTCACTCGGTAATTTAAAGTTGAAGGAATAGTATCTTGCCACAAACGAACACTTTCAAATAACTGTATTTAGCGAATGTACCCGGCTTCGACCGGTTTTTACCCAAGTAAAAGTTTGCCTAACGAACATTTGCTAAAACGATTTTATAAAACATCCAAACAACCTATATATATAGATTTATAAACGTAAATAAATATAAATATTTTTATATATTATAATATATTTTTAAACATAATTTTTTTGAATAATTTTTTGAATTTTAAATAAGATATTGTCACGTTTGTGGATTTTATAATTATTTTGTTTTCTCATTGAATTTTGTATATTTATTTAAAAATTCATTTTTGTTATCATCATCACATACAATGTAATTTTTTATATAAACAAACGATAATAAACAACAACAACAGCTAATTTTTTCAGGAAAAAAATGCAGCCTATTGTAATCAAATCAACGATCGGCCCAGCTGGCGAAAAGGTCAGTATAATCGAAACCAACATACTTTTGAAAATTCTTGAAAGATGTGGCATCGAGTACAAAGTAGAAGAAACTCTTTCAACAAAGAAACGAACTCGCGAATCTCTATCAGATTCAACATCACGCAGCCATAAGACACCGAGAATGGAAGTTGTCTCACAGCATAATGAAAACGATGTCTCCATGAACGAGGTAACTGAAGTCCCTCAAGAAACGTCCGCAGCTACCCCTTCTCAGGTTAACGAAGAAGACATTGATGAAGATGGTCCTTGGACAAAAGTCACACATGCAAAAAAGCCAAGAATACCACCTGTAATAGCAGAAAATGTAACAGACTGGAAGTTGCTCTGCCAAGAGCTGAAAGACCTGTGCACAGATAAATTCCAATGTACGATCTCAGGAAATAAGCACATTATCAAGGCCAAAAATATTTCAGACTTCAAAAAAATCAGGGAATATGTTCAAAAAAATAATGGCGGCTACTCCTATAGACTCCAAGAAGAAAAACCGCTCAAAGTGGTATTAAAGGGCGTGACAACAGCCTACAAGACTGAAGATATAGCAATAGAACTTGCAACAATGGGCTTTACTGAGACCTCTGTGAAGAGACTTCATAGACAATCAACTAAAAGGCCAATGAATTTAGTACTGGTAGAATAACCGAAAAATGAACACAACAAGAAAATTTACGGAATAACTGAACTTCTCTATCAGAAAATTGCAGTAGAATCTTTCAGAACAACAAACCGTGTGACTCAATGCTTCAACTGCCAGGGTTTCGGGCACGGTCAACTTAACTGCTTCCTGAAACCAAAATGCGTCAAGTGTGCCGAGGAGCACCATTCGAAGGACTGCCCAAGAAAGTCAAGACAACTTCCCCCAAAGTGTGCAAACTGCGAAGAAGCGCACACAGCCAATTACCGCGGATGCCCTAAGTTTCCAAGAGTACATCAGCAACAGCCAAGATACCCTGGTCAGTACAAACCTAACAACCCACTTCCGATTTCAAAAAGATCTGAAACACTGCCGAAAATTGTAGAACAACAAAACCAAAGCAATGCTGAGGTTGTGACAAGAAAACCTTCTCGTTCTGAAACTAAGGACCTGTGTGAAAAATTGATGCAAGTAATCAAAACATACCTACAATGAATTGCAAATTACCTTTTAAAATTATTGCTTGGAATTGTAACGGAATCAGATCAAAGAAAGAAGAATTATTGCACTTTTTAGAAGATAACTCAATTGACATTGCTCTGCTCAGTGAAACTCACCTTAAACCCTCAATTGATCTAAAGTTCAGGAACTATCAAACCATTAGAACTGATCGAATTACAGGAAAAGGTGGGGGAACAGCCATCATCATAAAATCCTTTTTTAAACATAAAAATATGCTGATTCATACTTTAAACTTGGAAAATACTTCAATTTTGATAAAACCAGATGGAAAAACACTCTTGTAAATCACAGCAATTTATAAGAAGCCTGATGCACCATTATTGGAAGAAGATTTGAACCAACTGATAAAACACAACCACTCAATAATCGTTGCAGGAGACTGGAACTCCAAACACCCTCTTTGGGGATCAAGGACTTCAAATAACAGTGGAATCGTGCTGCACAATTTCTCTGAAAGAGAAAGCCTCGACATTGTCGCACCTTCGTCACCCACGCATTACAGTCCACTCGGCAATCCCGATTTCCTAGACTTCGCTGTACTTAAAAACATTCCCTGGACCCCAAATGCCAGAACCTCCGACGATTTATCATCTGACCATCTCCCTGTAATCTTTGAATTGAATTGCCCAAAGGATGAATTCACAACCCAGCTCAGCCGAGTAACTAATTGGGTTCATTTTCAACAAGATCTAATCTCCACCACGCCCCCCAGACTCCCCTTGAAAACTGAAGTAGACATTGATTCAGCAGTTGGAATTTTAAACGAGAAAATTAATAATAGCTACTCGAAAAACACCATAGTCTCATCTTCCAAATTAATAAAGAACCCAAACACCAAAGCCTTAATAAGGGAGAAAAATAAAGCTAGGAAAAGATGGCAATCAACCTGGGATCCAGCTCATAGAGCTACTTACCTCAATCTTCAAGGAAAGGTAAATCAAGCCCTTGAAGCAGAGAAATCTGAAAATTGGAATAGTTTTTTAAGCAAACTTGAATCGAGCCCAACAGACTTCTGGAAAAAAACAAAACCCATTAGGAAAAAAACTGACAAAATCACTAGTTTAAATGCAAATGGAAAAACCTTGCTGACCGACAAAGAAATTGGAAATGATCTTTCAGAGCATTTTTCCAAACACTTTTCCAAGGCGGAGGATGAGGTTCCGTCTTACCTAACAGATAACACTTGCCATCATCCCCAAGAGAATATACTATCAATGACAACGCCAAATGAAGTCAAGGAAGTGATTAAAAACCTAGGTAATCACAAAGCTCCAGGCCACGACAATATTACGCCGCAAATGACTAAAAACCTCCCCATCAAATGGATAGTTTTCCTCGCTGGGATCTTCAATGCTGAATTACACCTGTGCTACTTCCCGAAGACATGGAAACATGCCATTATCATAACCATTCCAAAAAAATCACCTGTCAAATCACCTGAAGATATCAGACCAATCAGCCTTCTCTCTACCATCGGTAAGGTATACGAGAGGATTGTTCTTCGCAGATTGCAGACATACATGGATTCTATTAACTTTATCATTCCTCAACAATTTGGATTCAGAAAAGGACACTCCACAACCCACCAGCTAATCACAGTAATAGACTACATCCAAATAAGAAAGTCCCACAAGGAGGCAGTAGGTGCTGTTTTTCTAGACCATACCAAAGCCTTTGATAGAGTATGGCATGATGGCTTGATAGCAAAAATAACAAAAAATCAATTTCCAAGGGATTTTATCAAATTCTTGAAAAACTATCTCCAGGACAGAACCTTTTCAATTAAGCAAGGGAATTATATAACCACGGCAAAACCAACCCAGATTGGAGTCCCTCAAGGCTCTATCCTTGGACCCTACCTATTCAACATCTACATCAACGATTTCCCTCAACATCCAAAATGTCAAATAAAACTTTTCGCAGATGACGCAGCAATTTTAGCAAACTCCAAATCAATAGGAATAATAACTACACAACTCCAAAATTACATAAACAGTATAACCAAATGGTGCAACGATTGGAAATTAGACATCAACCCAAAAAAGTCTCAGGCAATAATTTTTCCTCCACTAGACAATAAAAAATTCAAGCCCCAATCCATCCTAAAGGTAAACCAGAGCCCTATTAACTGGACTGACAGCGTTAAATATCTTGGAGTTACCTTAGACTCCAAGTTGAAATTCAACATGCATGTCAAAAATATCATAAAGAAAGCAAAAATCGCAAAAATAACATTATCAAGCCTGTTCAACTATAGAAGCAAATTGACTACAAAACAAAAGTTTACTCTATACAGAAGTTGTATCCTCCCGATAGTAACATACGCACTCCCAATTTGGTGTAAATATATTACAACCACAAACAAAAATAGGATAAACGCATTTATGAGAATCTGCCTTCGGACAAGTATAGGAGCTCCATTCAACCTATCAAACAAGATACTGAAGGAGGACTTGAACCAACCCGATCTAGAAGATATGTACCAAACTTCCGTTAAAAAATTATACCTCCAAATGCAAAATTCAAATAATCCAACCATACAAGATATTCTACAAAATAAAGGAGATATCAATCCCCGATTCCGACGACCCGGCCCTGACACTTAGTCAAGAGCTCATCGCCCAACAGCTGCCCTCCTGCAAGGCCTAGGGGGACCACTTCTACTCCACCAACTCGCCATGTGTAAATAGCCAGGACAAGGTGACTCGCGAGCTGTGCTCGAATGTAACACCTGTAAATTGAGACGAAATAAAAAAAAAAAAAAAACAACGTAATTTGAATCTTCATTATTATAAAATAACAACAAATTAAATTAACAATTTAAAAATATATTTTAACATAACAACATTCGAACATTTAATACAAAAACGTTACAATATTTTCTTTAAATATATAATAATATTGAAATGCCAAGTTTTTTTACGTCTTTGGAATATATTTCTAATTAAATGTATTATACTTGGAACACATTTTAGCAATTTTACAATTTATAAATGTAATTTCACTCGAAACCGCGAGAGGCGCTGCTTGCGAATGAAAGTAGAAAATTTTTGAAATAAAATTGCAACGAATATTTATTTCAAATCAAATTCACACCAGAAACCCTCCCAGTAGTATAGTAAAAAACTTCCTAAATTTTCATGGCGATTGGATATTCTTACCTTTTAAAAACATTCATCGTGTAAACAAACTATCATTCAACGTGTAAACAAACTACGTGTGAAATTATTAACCAATCAAATTCATTTATCGTCGCGACAAGTGCGGCGCCAAGCGGTAAAAGGCTGGAATTAACGCATTTTGGTTTTACATTTTTAAAAAAAGGCACATTAGCTTTTTTAGTCTTTTGAATAGCCTAGGTGTTAAACGAAATATTCCGCTACCTACATGCGAAATTTCATAATGATTGATTATGTAGGTTTTGCGGAACGCGATAACAAACATTGATTTTGGATTTCATTTTTATATGAATACTAGCGGATGTGTACCCGGCTTCGCCTGGGTTTTATCCGAGTGAAAGTTTGCCTAACGAATATTAAATATTATGAAGTTTAATAAACAATGCTAAAGATTAGTTTTAATTATTAATCAAGATTGTGTGTGAATATGTGAGAAAGATGTAATATAGTTGTTGTTTTCTTGGCCGACTGTTTTACATATGGGTTATCTTAAAATTGCTTGTTTTGAATATTTTTTTAGATTGAGTTGAATGAATTGCTGAATTTTTTTTGTATTTATATATAAATAAAATTAACTCTGTTGATTTTTTTGTATTTTATCGATAACAGCAAAGTTATGTATTTTAAAGTTAGGAAAAATATTTTGATGTTAAGCAAAACCTGCTCCATCTCGTTTTACATAAATGTTGAAAATTTGGTCGAAATTGATGCATTGTAACGAAAGTTTTTAGCGAACACCACTTATGAAATTTCCATTTATATAGAAGATATATAATATAAATGAGTTTTAAAAATTGTTAAAAAAAAATGCATCGGCCGGGAATCGAACCCTGGCCGCCCGCGTGGCAGGCGAGCATTCTACCACTGAACCACCGATGCTTTATAAAAATTCAAATTCATTTATCGTCGCGACCAGTGCTGCGCCCTAGCGGTAAAAGACTGGAACTAACGCTTTTTGGTTTTTTATTTTTTTAAAAAAGCACATTAACTTTTTTAGTTTTTTTTAATAGCCTATATGTTAAACGAAATCTTCAGCTACCTACATGCGAAATTCCATAATGATTGAGTCAGTAGATTTTGCGTGATGCGATAACAAACATCGATTTCGCATTTCATTTTTATATATATAAAGGAAAGGAAAGGATATATATAATAAAGGAAAAGATAAGGAAAGGAAGAAGGATATAAAATATATTTTCGAACAAACATAACCACTTTCTCTACTGAATAGATTTTTAAAAAGATGTATAAATTAAAATATATAGAGATACCCTACATGATCTTAGCCAAAAGGCCGTGAAACGATATTTTATATATAGAGATGACCTGGCTTCGTGTGTTTTCTGCTCGAGTGAATGTTTCGCTGGTAGATTTTGTTCCTGCCTACTAAAAATTATTATCTGGCTCCGCCCGTGAAATGCTTTAGTGAATATTCCCCTAAATAATTTTGTTTATGTCAATCAACCATGATACAGCAATATTGTCATCATCATTTCTGACTAAAAAAATATAATATAAAAGGGCGTACCTGGATCTGGAAAAAAAAAAACATTTTTTTCTCAAAATATTTCGAGAGATTGCTCCCTCTTTATCAATTTATTGCTATAAAAATATTGTTGCTCAGTACCTGGTTAATTATACATTTTCTTGGTTAAAGGGCGACAACAAACTATTCCAGATTTAACTCTCTGTCCTGTTCAAATTTCAGCAAGATTAGTTACATATTGAGGGCGTGCATAGCCGACAAAAATTATATATGTTCCCGGCTTTGCCCGATTTTTAGCCGAGTAAAAGTTTGCCTAACAAACGTTTGTTTAAAACGATTCTAGCAAACATCCAATCCCTACTGAATCTATACTTTTCTATACTCTCGATAATTTTTTTCCGGCCCCTTGGAAAATTCTCGATAAGTTGAAAAAAATCATTATTAATTGGTCCACTCGGTAATTTGAAGTTGAAGGAATAGTATCTTGCCACAAACGAAGATTTGTAAATAACTGTATTCAGCGAATGTACCCGGCTTCGCACGGTTTTTATCCGAGTAAAAGTTTGTCTAACGGACATTTATTAAAAAGATCCTTGAAAACATCCAATCCACCTATATATTGATTTATAAACGTATATGAATATAAATATTGTTATATGCGTTCAAATATATTTTTGAAAACATATTTTTTTGAAAACATTTATTATATTTCAAATAAGGTATTGTCACTTTTGTGAATTTGATAATTAATTATTTCTTTTTTTCTCAATGAATTATGTATATTTATTTAAAAATTCATTTTTTTTATCATCACATACAATGTATTTTTTTATATAAACAAACGTTAATAAACAACAACAACAATGTACTTTGCATCTTCATTATTATAAAACAACAGCAAATTATTTTAACAATGTAAAAATATATTTTAACATTACATTTTAACATTTAACACAATAGCGTTACAATATTTTCTTCAAATATATATTAATATTAAAATGCCAAGTTTTTTACGTCATTGGAATATTATATTACTAAATTCTAAAATTAAATTTATTATACTTTGAACACCTTTTAGGCCTTGTTACAATTTATGAATATAATTTCACCAGAAGCCGCGAGAGGCGCTGCTTGAGAGTGAAAGTAGGAAATTTGTAAATAAAATTGCAAATAATATTTATTTCAGATCAAATTCAAACCAGAAACCTTCCCAGTAGTATAGTAAATAACTTGTGTGGATCTCATGGAATAAAGTCCGCCCTAGACTGACGAAGGCCATTAGCCTGAAACCATGGTCTCTAGGTGGACGCTTATCAGTTTGCCAAAGCTGGTGTTGTGGCTTTGTCATCGACCCGATGCCGCTAGTTGCGGCGACGGTCAATAGATGGCGTCAGATTATGACGTTTATTTTGACGGGAGAGGCGACCATTGCTTCCATGGATTAATTTCCTCCCGGCAAATTTTCCATCTATGTTTTGCCAATAGATTTGGCCCAGCCATATTGCCAGCAAAACACCTCTTTGGTAGATTGTGAGGATTCCATTAGATCCCGTGTGGATCTCATGGAATAAAGTCCGCCCTAGACTGACGAGGGCCATTAGCCCGAAACCATGATATCTAGGTGGACGCTTATCAGTTTGCCAAAGTTGGTGTTGTGGCTTTGTCATCGAACCAATGCCGCTAGTTGCGGCGACGGTCAATAGATGGCGTCAGATTCTGACGTTTATTTTGACGGGAGAGGTGACCATTGCTTCCATGGATTAATTTCCTCCCGGCAAATTTTCCATCTATATTATATATATATTATAAATATTTGAAAATAATATTTTACACTTTATATATCTCACTGATTTCACTTCACCTTTTTTTACAATTATAGAATAAAGAATTCGCTAAAGGATTTAGTTGTACGTATTTGAGTTATTTCAGGAAATAGAAACAAGTATTTTGGAGCTATTAACAAATAATAGGTTTCTTGTGATACAAATCCATTTGTTAAACTCGAAATTCGGAAACCAATGCACAAACTGATATGGAATGAGTTTAGGGTGGATAATATATTTTGCATTTGGTGGATTGGGATGTAATGAGTGTCAAGGGTTCGCAAGAGAGTATCCCTCGGATTTCCTGTGAGCCTATCACCATCTGAGTCAAACCCATATATTGAAGCGAGTGGTGGCAGTTTAAAAAACTTGTAAATCTTGTGGTAAAACAACTTTTTATATATAACTTTGACAATTTGTTTGAGGATGTTAATATTCTCTAAAAAGGGTATGTCACATTCTTATTTGCACGAAATTATATGCCACTGGCCATCTTCAGTGTATTCAGATCCAATTTCAACCAGGAAATTGTTGAGTTAATATGGGTATTTTTTAGAGAAGGAATCGTTCAAATGCACGATTGGAATGTCTCTTTATAGATTTCTGAGATGATGTAATCAATACCCCTTTCGCCTTTGATGTTTAACAGTAGTTTTACATTAAGTTTTTCATTCGTTTCAAAATCAAAAGTAAATGAAACTTTTCCCAGTTTGCTTTTGAGAATTTAAAGTTGAAAACAGTTTGAGGAGATGTTGAAACTGATAATATGGTAATCTGATCTGTCCGGTTAATTGGTTTCCTTTTTTCATAATACCTGCTAATCTAACAGTACAACTGTTTTAGATAAATGATAAAAATAACTTTGACTTATGCTTAATTAATAGATAGACAATCTTAGGGTTGATAAACAATATTTAAGATTAAAAACTTTGTGATAATCAAACTTTTAGATAAAAAACTTAGAGGAAATAAAACTTATAGGTAAATAAACAAATACTATTTAGAAACGTTTTTGTAGCAAAACTTCTTAAACTATATGTTTAAAATAGTGTACTTATTTGGATGATTGAAGAATGTTATTGAATTAAATTTTAGAGTACTTTAATTAAAACATAAATAATTTAATGTGAAAGGTTTCACGCGCGTTTAAATGGCGTTGCTTACTTCTTCTTGATATAATGTTCTTCCTGCTTCTTGGTCTCCGACCGCGCAGGCGCACCACTTCTAATCGGTGGTGGCGCCGCCAGGCGAGCTTAGCTAGATTTGGCTAATCTAACCTCTCCAAAAACAGATGTGGCTAATTATTCAATCGACACCATTTTCCTCACATGTTGTCTAGGTGTGTGTTTTTTCCTGACCAGCTGACCTTAAAGGTATATAAACAATTTCATTTCGTTTTATGTTTATGTGGTAATGTTCTCGTGTTCCGTCTATACAAGCGAGTATTTACTGGCTCTTGAAACATTTAGAGATAAGAAAAAAGGTTAATTTTCTTAATCTATAAAAGCTGTATCCAATATATCTGAGACACTTCTTAAATTGCTATGCTTGGCCTGTTTATTTTTTCTTATAAACTTATTCAGCTCTAATTTACTTGATCCTGGGTAATATATGGATTAGAAAAGCTACACTGTCAGTTTCTGCAACAAAAACATTTTAATGCATTTCTTAAATAATATCAAAATTCTTTTATTTGTTTGAGAACAGGTTTATCCTTGACACTTATATTATCACATAATTCAGATTTATTAGTTTAAAATCAAGGGGTTCTGCTTCTTTAGGAAAATGCACTGCTATGTTGTTATTTTTAAGGTTTTCCCTGGTGAGTTAGCATTTTTTTTGGGAAATATTTTTTTTTATCTTTCTGTCCCAGATAATGTGTGTGAAATCAGAATAAGACTTGGTAAAGTATGTTCTTCTTCTTTCTTATCTCCACACTGGGTGAGTAGAATGCGTCTGCCTTTGTCATTAAGACTGGAGCACTACTCAGTGGTAGGCCGACTTAGCTCCAAAATAAATTACCGCCTCTGACATGAGGAACAGACTCCAGGTTCAGCCGCTTCTAACAGTAAGTAGAAAATATGCTCATCCTGTATACCTGGATTAGGAGCCCTTATCGGGTATTATCAGCCGGGCCAACTGAAACAGGTTTTTTAGTGAGCTTGTTAGTGCTCCCCCTCCTCCTTTTACATCCGGGCTTGGGAACGGCAAGGGCGGAGTTATTGTAAAGTATAATTTTTCAATGCCTAAGGTTTTTTCTATTTAAAATATTGTTTGTTATAGCAGCAGCTCTGCCTATTCTAATGTCCAGAATCTTAGTCAGCATTTTGAGTTAGCTCATGATTTATGTTCATTTTATTTTTTAAAAAATATCTCTGGAAGTTCCAAGTTTCAATATTTTGTCATTGCTCAATAGTTTGCTTAATGATATCAGCTAAATCACGTGAAAGTACTTTCAATATATTATTAAAACTCAATGTAAAAATATATATTCTCTGTTGCATTTGTTTTAAACATGTTTTAATTAAATACACGGTGTCATCACTCTTACTGGCAACCAAATCAATAAACTGTCCCAAGTTAGTTGGAGTCCTATGTTGTGTATCGTCTTGAGACTCTGGGCCCTCCTGAGGTATTTTACTGTTGTTCTTCATTTCTGAGGTGAAGATCTTGTGAGGTCTATCAGATTTGATTCTTCCTTTCTTGTAGATTCGCTTGTCTTCAACTTAAAATTCGATTTTATGGTTCTTCTTCAGAGTCGCTTTCATGGGTTTTATCCCTCATTTATTTTTACTTCTCTTTGAATATTTATGTTTATTTAATACTAGCGTATGTGCCCGGCTTCGCCCCGGTTTTACCCGAGTGAATGTTTGTCTAACGAACATTTGTTAAAACAATTCTCTATAAACTTATAAAACGTACTCGGCTTCGCCCGGGGTTTTACCCGAGTAAAGGTTTGTCTAGCGAACATTTGTTGAAACAATTCTCTAAAAACTTATTTAAAAAAAAAATATATATTTTGATAATTTGAAACTCGTAAATTTGAATCTCTCGATATATTGTTATTATCGTCACAATGGGGGCGCTGCTTGCGAGTTAAATCTACAAATCTGCAAATAACTCTAAGGATATTCAAGATATTCAGGAAATTATTTTTCAAAAACCTTCCCGGGGATATACCTAATAATATCCCAAAATTTCACGGCGATTGGATGTATGGTTTTGAATATATAGAGTGCAGACAAACAGACAGACAGACATTCAATTTTATATATATAGATAGATTCACTCTTCATTGTTGGCTTTTTATCTTACATTCATTCTTCATTGTTGGCTTTTTATATTATATTTACTATTCATTGTTGGCTTTTTATCTTACATTCATTCTTCATTGTTGGATTTTTATATTACATTTACTATTCATTGTTGGCTTTTTATCTTACATTCACTCTTCATTGTTGGCTTTTATATTACATTCATTCTTCATTGTTGGCTTTTTATATTACATTCACTCTTCATTGTTGGCTTTTTATCTTACATTCATTCTTCATTGTTGGCTTTTTATATTACATTCACTCTTCATTGTTGGCTTTTTATCTTACATTCACTCTGTTGGCTTTTTATATTACATTTACTCTTCATTGTTGGATTTTTATCTTACATTCACTCTTCATTGTTGGCTTTTTATATTATATTTACTCTTCATTGTTGGCTTTTTATCTTACATTCATTCTTCATTGTTGGCTTTTTATATTATATTTACTCTTCCATGTTGGATTTTTATCTTACATTCATTCTTCATTGTTGGCTTTTTATATTACATTTATCCGAGTGAAAGTTTGCCAAACAAATATTATATATTATGAAGTATAATAAACAATGTTAAAGATTAGTTTTAATTATTAATCCAGATTGTGTGTGAATATGTGAGAAAGATGTAATATCGTTGTTGTTTTCTTGGCCGACTGTTTTACATATGGTGTTATCTTAAAATAGCTTGTTTTGAATATTTTTTTAGATTGAGTTGAATGAATTGCTGAATTTTTTTTGTATTTATATATAAATAAAATTAACTCTGTTGATTTTTTTGTATTTAATCGATAACAGCTAAGTTACGCATGTTAATGTTAGGGAAAAATATTTTGATGTTAAGCAAAACCTGCTCCATCTTGTTTTACATAAATGTTGAAAATTTGGTTGAAATTGATGCATTGTAACGAAAGTTTTTAGTGATGTCCTCTTATGAAATTTGCATTTTATTAATATAGATATAAAGCTTAAATGAAATAATATTCAGCATGACCTTGCATGAATAAACCTTTAACATTATTATTTAAATTAACACTCTGAAGTCCCTTTAGCCAAAAATTAAACTTTTGCCTTTTAATATATAATTGAAGTTTCTATTCAACTTGTTTCCATGTCTGCATGCCAAAATTATTTTGGGCCAAAAATAAAAAAAATGGCTATTTGTATATTTATTCATTTAACCTTTTCCAACAAAATAGCAATACAAATAGTTATTGGAAATAATATAAGCAAAAATATAAATATGAGATGGAATTTTAACACAGTAATTTAGGAACAAGGCATCTCCTCATCGTGCAATTTGAATTTTATCGTTGCATTTTTCCATAATTTATGCACCTTATCCCAGAAAAATGTCACATTTGTTCTATTTTTTCACAGTAATTTAGGTCTGTAGAGTTCTTGATTAAAACAAAAATTTGTTAAAATCACGCATTCACCAACAAACACAAATAATTGTATTTATGTATATTAGATCTATATTTATATAATGAAATATTATTATATAAAATTGTTAGAGGACATAAATATTTCCTTTATATTTTCATCTCGGTAGCTAGGGTATTTCTAATAAGGAGGACGAGATCAGTTTTACTTTTAAAACCTGTTTAAGCAAACACAACATTATCAAAGCTAAGTGTTTCAAGAAGAGGCTTCAAGTGAATACATATATAAATAGGAATGTTTTCACAATATTTTCTGTAAGCTGGTATTGTTCTTAGAACTAGGTCACACTGATTGTAAATACAGTTGAAGTTCTCTGGATGAATTCCATTTTTTGTCAAATATTCATTTAGAATATTTGAATATTAAAAATGTCTTTCTGAGCTGATATTTGTATGCGAAATTAAGATAATATAAAAAGAGTCTTGTCTCTCGATTCCTTAAAGTCAATTTGATAATTGTCGATATTTTATTTGTGTCACACACTACACACAACATCTTTTGTAAACTGATTGAAATTATCTGATAATTTCAACTGAATCCGAAATATGCTTGGGCCGAATATCAAGGGGGAGATGGAGTTTATAAAAAAAATTGTAAAAGAAAAAAACAACATATGAATTACCATGAAGATTTAGCGCGCAATTCATGCACCAGTATTCCAACTATTAAATCATGGATTTTTCTTTTCAAATAAACAATCTACTGCCCTTCCGGCGATATTAAAATATTGGGAAGTTTCAGCTCTACAATTATTATTAGCAATATTGACACACATTAATCAAAATCGACAACTTAAAATATTTCTTCCCACTTGCTATATTTTATACAACTATCTGAAAATATCTACTTATATATTTGCCTTATTCTGTCTGTCTGTCTGAAGCTCACGGATAGAATGCGCGCCCATTGACTGCCAGCAAACACGTGACCTCCCTGCCCGCCCCCCTCTAGACAACCCTGTTATCAGCTGTGTGATACATACACCTGTCTATAGCGGCCATTCTAGACAACCCTGTTATCAGCAGTGTGTTACCTCCACCTGTCTATACAGACCACCCTGTCTATAGCGGCCACTCTGGGCAACCCTGTTATCAGCTGTGTGATACATCCACCTGTCTATACAGACCACCCTGTCTATAGCGGCCACTCTAGGCAACCCTGTTATCAGCTGTGTGATACATCCACCTGTCTATACAGACCACTCTGTCTATAGCGGCCACTCTAGACAACCCTGTTATCAGCTGTGTGATACATCCACCTGTCTATACAGACCACTCTGTCTATAGCGGCCACTCTAGACAACCCTGTTATCAGCTGTGTGATACATACACCTGTCTATACAGACCACCCTGTCTATAGCGACCACTCTAGACAACCCTGTTATCAGCTGTGTGATACGTCCACCTGTCTATACAGACCACCCTGTCAATAGCGACCACCACCCTGTCTATAGCGACCACTCTAGGCAACTCTATACAGACCACCCTGTCAATAGCGACCACCACCCTGTCTATAGCGACCACTCTAGACAACCCTGTTATCAGCTGTGTGATACATCCACCTGTCTATACAGACCACTCTGTCTATAGCGGCCACTCTAGACAACCCTGTTATCAGCTGTGTGATACATACACCTGTCTATACAGACCACCCTGTCTATAGCGACCACTCTAGACAACCCTGTTATCAGCTGTGTGATACATCCACCTGTCTATACAGACCACCCTGTCAATAGCGACCACCACCCTGTCTATAGCGACCACTCTAGGCAACTCTATACAGACCACCCTGTCAATAGCGACCACCACCCTGTCTATAGCGACCACTCTAGACAACCCTGTTATCAGCTGTGTGATACATCCGCCTGTCTATACAGACCACCCTGTCAATAGCGACCACCCAAGACAACGTTTCTAAGATATATTAGCACTCGGGTAAACCCCGGGCGTTGCCCGGGCCATTCGTCTAGTATTTTTTAAGTAATAAAGGTAGGAAATAAAATATTATCAAATTGAGGAAAGAAAGTCATGGTACAAACAACATGAGTCATCAGAGTAAATATGTAAAAAAATATATGGGTTAAATATTTTTATTGAGAGATATAGCATAAACAATTTAAAAACAACAAAAATTGATGGATAAATTATTTTATTAATTAGTTTTATAACGACAAAAATTGTATATACAATTAGAAATATATAATTAAAATATTACTTCAAATATAATACATTAATATAATCATTTTTTTATTTACACAAATACACCCAAAATTATGGATTAATAACTGGATTGATCTTTCAGACTTCAATATTTATGTTGATATGGGCATCAATTTCAAGTTCCATATATGCAATTGTTTGATAATCTTGTATATGACGAATTTATACGCGTGTTTATATTCAAATTTCTTGGCTGAAGAGAATGAACATGTTCTTGAATAATTTCTGAATAATAGGAAAGGTTTTTCTGATGAAAAAACATATTCAACTCGAAATATTATCTTAGATATGAAATGAGTTCTTGGTGAAGAATATTGTTACGACGCTTCTCAGCCGTCGATGTTTGCGTTCAAGGTTTCTGAGAAGACAATGTGGGTACGTTTTGGATACAGCTTAGTACTATAAATTTATTATCAGAGCTTTAAAAGAGTTATTAATAACTATACATAGGAGATTGACTTGCCTTCAATGCCGTCCCAGGTAGGTTCCTCCTCGTCCTTCTTTACACCGTCCTCCTCATGTTAATCCACACCGTCTCGGAGCCCACTTCCTCGTAGCCAACTTGCCGCGTCTGTCGTCACAGCCGTTCTCCTTGCAGCAGGTCCCGTTTTCACCAGACAGACTTCTCTCCCCAGACTGCCATGTCTTCTCGACGCACAAACCCCCCCTTCAGGCCGGCCGCTCTCTCCGCTCCTTCCTTGACTATGGCACCAGCTGGACTCCCCCTGGTCTGCCGCCCTCTCCTCTGGAATTTGTCAATCAACACTTCCTTGGAGTGGCCCCTGCTTCTCTTGGCTTGCCCACTTTTTCTTTTCTACTTCTTTGCTGCACCGCTTCAATATATTTGCATTTGGTGGATTGGGATGTAGTAAGTGTCAAGGTTTCGCAAGAGAGTATACCTCGGATTTCTTGTGAGCCTATCACCATCTGAGTCATACCCATATATTTAATTTGGTGGTGGCAGTTTAAAAAACTTGTAAATCTTTGTTATAACAACTCTTTTTACATATAATATTGATAATTTGTTTATCCCTCATTTATTTTTACTTCTATCGGAATATTTATATGTAAATAATATATAAAACTTATATGTGAAATATTACCAAGTGATACCTTTTCAGCATGACCTTGCAAGGATAAACCTTTAACATTATTATTTGAATTAACACTCTGAAGTCCCTTTAGTCAAACAATAATCTATTGCCTTTTAAAAATTTTAATTGATGTTTCAATTCAACTTGTTTTCATATCTGCCTGCCACAAATATTTTGTACAAGAAATGAAATTATTAATGTATGGATGCGTATTGTTCAGATAAACAAATTTTACTGCCATTACTGCAATTATAAAATATTGGGAAGTTTTAGCTCTTCAATTGTTATTGTCAATGTATTGACATGTTATATAAAATCGACACCTCAAAATATTTCTTTTTACTTGCTATATTTAACACAATTATCCTAAAATATATTTTTAAAAGATGCTGAAGTATGAAATAAAATATTATCCAATTAGGGAAAGAAAGTCATCTTACAAAAACAACATTAGTCATCTGTAAAATATAAAAATATATAGGGGTTAAATATTTTTAATGAGAGATAGAACATAAATAATTAGAGCACAAAAGTGTTAAATAAATATTTTTTATTTATAAGTTTCATAATTCAAAGCTTTTTGTATACAAAAGGAAATTTATATTTTGATTATTATTTGAATTATAATTAATAAATATATTCAATTTATGTATACACAAATATGCACAAAATTATATATTAATGAATGAGTTAATTTTACAGTCTCCAATATTTTTGTTGGCATGAGCATAAATTTCCAAGTTCCATATATGTAATTGTTTGATAATCTTGAATGTGACGAATTTATTCGCTTGTTTAAACTCAAATTTCTGGGCAAGAGAGAAACATTTAGCTAGTAACATTCCAAATTTATGGTTTATATTAACATGTGTTTGAATAATTTCTAAATAATTGGTAAAGTTTGGCTCATAAAAAGGCTTATTGAACTCAATATATTCTTTTAGGCGTGTAGAGTCATTGGCCAAGAAGCCCGCCACCTTATTTCGGTCCATTTCTGTCAAGAACCTGTACATAGTAATATCGCTTTTACCCATCAAATGGTTCTGCATTTCAGCAACTTGACTCTGGCAAATTTTCCAGTAGTTGATTAAATCATTTGGCAGGTTCATATCTCTTGTTATTCTTGTTGTTGGGTGTTTAAGAATGGAACACCTTATAATTATTCGTATTAATGACATCATGCCTGTATTCTCATTAATGCCTTCCTCGGCCAGAATCATATTTAAAAAACTACTCAAATCAATAGGATTGGCATAGTTCAAAAGTAATTCCAGAGATTCTAAATTTTCCATGAATGATTGAGTATTCGTAACTAAGCCTGCGATTCTGAAGAGAGATAAATAGTATGGTGCATTTTCCTCCATATTTTTTATATTCACATCAGCCCCAGATTCAATTAGAGTATTTATGTAGGTTTCGTTTAGAGATATTACAGCATTTGCGCCAGCAGTCTTTAAGTCATCGATTATGGCGCCTGCTTGTAGTAGCAGCTTTGTCAATTCGATGTTATCAGGAATGGTATAAAATAAAGGAGTAAGACCTTCACCATCACTTTTCACATTCAAATCAGCCCCTGATTTGATCAGGAAACTTACCACCTGTATTGAGCTAGATATACATGCGGAATGCAATAATGACCTACCTCTTTCATTTTTTCTGTTGATTTCAGCACCAGCTTCGAATAAAATCTTCAAATTTTTGAAATATCTATTAAGTGTATAAAATATAGCTGTTTCGCCATTCATATCTGCATCCTCTAAATTGACTCCAAAATTCAGCAAATAGATTATAAATCTTTCATCATCCTTTGAAGCAGCCGTCATTAAAGGTGTTACTCCACCTACACTCTTTGTATTATAATCCGCACCTGCTTCAATTAAGTCTTGGAACATTTTAAAACGCTTATATAAGATAGCCTGGTGCAATGGCGTGTAGCCTTCTATATTTTTAGCATTGATTACTGCACCCTTGTCTACTAAGAGTCTGAAGATATCCTCTCTACCTATAATGATAATCAAATGTAGTGGAGTATCATTTTGAATAAGAAAATCGGATATATTAAGAGTATATTTATTTATATCTTCAAATCTGAGATTGTAATTATCCTTCAATTCGTTGTCAAACCTGGCATTAACATCTACTCCCCTTTTTATTAATTCTCTTACTTGTCTAAAATTTCCATCATTTATAGTTCTGAAAAAACGTATTTTAGATTCCATTTAGATATTCAAATACTTATTTGTTATAAATATATATTTCTATATTGAAAGAATTTTCTATTTTTTATATATTTAATAAATAATAGAGAAAGTTATATTTTCTCGTGTTATTTCAGAACTTACCTTCATGTAAGAGTATTTATATTTACAAACTTGAATAAATATTTGTGGCTAGTTTTTAATGAATGAAAATGTTTATTTTGTAATCTAATTTTTGCAATAAAAATTTAATCTGTTTATTTTAATAGTATGAAATTTTATTAACTTTTAAAATTAAATTTTTAAATGATCGAGAATATTGAAGTTTTGTAATTAGAGTTTTAAATAGTGTTATTTCAGTGGGAATAAACTAAGTAAGAGTAAAAATGAAAAAAATATTTTGTAATTTATATTACACTAGACGAATGGCCAGGGCAACGCCCGGGTTTTACCCGAGTGCGTATATATTTTAAAAACGTTTTAATTCAAATACTATTCGTTACAATTATAAATTGGCGCCATGGATGTCACTCTTGTGAAACGTCCCGTTCCAAACTGTGTGTTTTTAAAATGTTTTAATTAAAATACTATTCGTTACAATTATAAATTGGCGCCGTGGATGTCTCTCTTGTGAAACGTCCCGCCCCAAACTGTGTGTGTCTTGAAAATATAAAAATAAAAATGTGAATTTTCATTTTTTTTGCATTTCACCTACTAAATCGATAGAGATAATTACATTTGCAACATGAACTTAGGTATATTGACTAAATAGAAAACTGCATAGTAATAAAGATCATTTTTTAAAGGCACTATATCGTTTTTTTTCAATAAAATCGAAACAAAAATTAACGATAAATAACGATAATTGCCTTAAAAAGAAATTGCCTTAAAAAAAAGAAACATTCGCGGTGATTTTGTCTTGCATTCGTTTATACAATTATTATATACGAATGACCCGGGCAACGCCCGGGTTTTACCCGATTAAATGCTTTTATTCAAATACTATTCGTTACAATTATAAATTGGCGCCGTGGATGTCATTCTTGTATAATATATATATGAGTTTTAAAAATTGTAAAAAAAAAAAAATGCATCGCCGGGAATCGAACCCGGGCCGCCCGCGTGGCAGGCGAGCATTCTACCACTGAACCACCGATGGTTATGAAAAATCCCATCCGTGAGCTTCAGACAAACAAACAGACAAACAGAATAAGGCAAATATATAAGTAGATTGATTTCTTTTGATAATGCCATTATCAATTAAATAATAATCTATAGGATTTTGTTGAATGAATTGAAATTATGAAATAGGAACAAATATTTTGGTGTTATATCCAAAGAATAGCGCTGTTGAGATATGAATCTATTTGCTTTGGCTGAAAAATTAAGAAACCTATGGACTGAGTGTGAGCGGTCAATAAACATGGTGTAATTATGAATTATACATTTTTTGACATAATTTTCAAAAATGCCTACCACAAATGTCTCATTTATTATGAATATTTTGCTTTCTGTGAATTTTTAATTGTTAATAATGCTCTAAAAATATCAATATTGACCAGCATTTCTATTTTTAGCTTTGAAATTCTGCATCTAGGCTCTTTCTGACCTCAACAATAAACAGATCGACTCTATCTTCCAGGGTCATTGCCATAGAACCGAATTTCAATGTCTGTGAATATGTTGATTTCCATTTTATGCGCTTTCCTGTAACTTATTTTATTATCATAAAATTCAAGCGCAATAACTTGTTTATCGGGAATATTAGAATATGTTTTGTGGGTGTTTTTTAAGGTCAAAACTTACTAGTAAATGCCCCAGGCTTAGGGTGTTTTTTGAACAATAATCGTGGGACTAGAATCTACATTTTTCTAAATTCCCCATTGTCAAGATAAATTTATATTTATTGTTACCCTTCTCCATAAAAATCATTAAGAAAATTAGAATATAGGTAGTTAAATATATATATATACATTTAAGCAATTCAAAGAATGATATTATATAATAAACAAACATTTTATAATTTTGAAGTTCTAAAATATGATAATTTCTATATACTCTGACTCCACATGACCCAGCTTCGCTCGGTCTCTTCCCTAGTAAATCTTTGTTAGGCAAATTTACTCTAACAAAAATATATATCATAATCCCTCTAATTGAAAGTATGAAGATTCCAATTGATTTTTGTTAATATAATATATTATATTTTTCATGATTATTCCATGTTGTCTATTCAAACTTTTTATTTTTAAAATCATGTAACTTTGAGAAGAGAGGGTAATAAGATATAATTATAGTAAACTAGCTATTATATTATAGTAAACTTGCCCGGGTTTTACCCGATTAAATGTTTTTATTCAAATACTAATCGTTACAATTATAAATGGCGCCGTGGATGTCACTCTTGTGAAACGTCCCGCTCCAAACTTTGTGTCTGATAAGCGATATTTTTATAGAAAAATGATCTGGCTTTTGTTTTCTGCTCGAATGAATGCTTTTCTGTTAGAATTCTGTTCCTGCGTTTGTTCCTGCGAACTGGTTTCACCCGTGGTCTCTGCTTTTTGGAATTTTTCTCGATATAATTTTGTATCTGATAATCAAACATAATACAGCAATATTGTCATCATCATTTTCTGACTAAAAAACCAACTATTTTTGCCCAGAACCTGTCAATTTTATTTTTTACTAGCGGATGTACCTGGCTTCGCCCGGGTTTTACCCGAGTAAAGGTTTGTGTAACAAATCTCTCGATAAAGTGAACATTTTTTCCCGGTCCCTTGAAAAATACTCGATAAGTTGAATAAAATCAATATTAATTGGTTCCCTCTGTAATTGGAAGTTAAAGGAATAGTATCTTGCCTTGGAATTGCATCATTATTCTTGTCCCAAATAAATTGCCGTGTCATCCTGAATTTTGTCTTTCCTAATTTTCTACATTACAAAATCATCGTATCATCATGATAATATTTAGAGCAGATTGTTGAATTATAACAGATAAATTAAAATATTTATCTTGATTATTTTTAGGTGAAAAGTTATTTCAAAAATTTTATTTGCTAGAAACCTTCCCAGTACTATACTAAATAACTTCCCAAAGTTTCATGGCGTTCCAATGAGTGGTTTGGTCAGGCATAAAGGACACACACATACATTCATTTATATATAGATTGGCTAAAAATCCAATAAATATATTTTCCAGATTTTTCTCTATGTCCTGTCAAAACACGTTTTACATGTACATTAGGTCAGCTGATATTACCTACCTCCCATCTTCACCGCTAGAGGCGCTGCTTGCGAGCGAAAAGGCAAAATTGCAACGCAATTTGCAAATAACTCGAAGAATATTCGGGATAGAGACCTGAAATTTTCACAATAAGTTTTTCCAGATTCTACTCTATATATACTGTTAAAAGTTCAGTCAGATTAGTTACGTATTGTGGACGTGTATAGCCGACATAGATACATACATACATACACTGACTTTTATATATATATGGATAATAATTGTTGAAACCTTATTTATTGGGCAATGTATTCGGTTCCAAAATCACTTTATTAGAAACCGCTCAACAAGAGCTACCTAGTTTATGATATTTGCAACAATGAATACTATATGAAGGTTATTTATATGTTGAACAAAATATTAAATTAGGATTCGATCCCGGTAATGGCTCTCGGGATTCGAGGGTGTTATTCACTCGTCCACCGACTTTTATTGGGCAATGTATCCATGTTCCAAATAACTTTATTAGGTGCAGCTCAAAAAGAGCAACCAAAATCGTCATATTTACAATATACTATAGGGGATGGTTATATACAGGGGTTAATTCAAATTATTATTTATATTAATTTATATTGATGTCGTTGGGTCCATATTTTCAGGTCGTTGGGGGTTTTGTTCTTGAGATGTTTTTTTCTGGCTTGTTTGATATTTAAGGTGGGTTTATTTTTAACTTCTTCTACACTTTTCGTTCTCTGGCTTTATTGATGGAGAATTTTCTAGGTTTTATATTTCTTATTTTACTTTTTACGCATTTGTAGTCTGTGGTTTCTTTGAGGGTGGGGGTTTTCTAATTTCTCGGATTTTCATAGAATTTAAATGATTGTCTAATAATGTAGTCATTGATGTTTTCGATATTTAGATGGTTCCTGAGGATTGTGTTCCGATTGATCCAGGGTGGAGACATGATTTTTCTGATCATTTCATTTTCAAAGCCTTCTAACTTTTTAAGGATCGAGTTATGTGCTGTCATAAAAAGGGGGTGGCCATATATAAGTATTGGTATTATCAATGACGTGTAAATGGCTTTTTTGAAATGAAGAAATAATTTGCTTTTCGCTCCTAGAAGTAGGGATAGTCGGTTTTTGGCAGTTTTGGCCGAATTGATTCTGTTTTCAATGTGTTTTTTGAAGGTTAGGTGTGCTCGTCTAAGGTCATCCCCAGGTATCGGATATTCTATTTACATTTAATATTGTCTTCTTAGACGAAAAATTCGTCCAAAGGTTTCTTAAGAAAATTTTCTGGAGAAAATGATAGCTTTACTTTTTTGGGGGCTAATTGTGACTCGCCATTTTTTACACCAAATTGTGGAAAAGATACAGGCCTTTTAGAGTTTCATGTGGAGTCTTTATATGAATAAAAAATGAAACATATATTAAAATATCTACAAGTGATACATATTCTGCATGAGCTTGTATGTTTATCAAAATGAATAAACCTTTTACATAAATATTTAAATTAACGTTCTGACTTCCCTTCAGCCAAACATTAAATTTTTGTCTTTCAATATTTTAATTGAAGGTTCTATTCGAATTGTTTCCATGTCTGCATGCCAAAATTATTTTGGGCCAAAAATCAAAAACAAAAATCGAATATTTGAATCATTTAACATTTTCCAACATGCGAATGGTAGCGAATAGTTATTGAAAAATAATTTAAGGAAAATATAAATAGGCGATGAAATTTAAACACAGTATTTTAGGTCTGTAGAGTTCTTGATTAAAACCAAAAGTTGTTAAAATCACTCATTTACCAACAAACACGAATAATTATATTTATGTAAATTGGATCTATATTTTTATAATGAAATATTATTATATAAAATAGTTTGAGAACATAAATATCTTCCTTTATATTTTCATCTCGGTAGCTGGTGTAATTCTAATAAGGAGGACAAGAACAGTTTTACTTTTAAAACCTGTTTGAGCAAACACAACTTTCTCAAGGCTAAGTGTTTCAAGAAGAGACTTCCAGAGTATAAATATATCAAATAAGAAGAGGTTTTCACAATATAATCTGTAAAATGGTATTGTTCTTAGAACTAGGCCATACTGATTGTAAATACAGTTGAAGTTCTCTGGATAAATTCCATTTTTGTCAAATATTCATTTAGAATATTTGAATATTAAAAATGTCTTTCTGAGCTGATATTTGTATGCGAAATTAAGATAATATAAAAACAATCTTGTCTCTCGATTCCTTCAAGTCAATTTAATAATTGTCGATATTTTATTTGTGTCACACACTACACACAACATATTTTGTAAACTGATTGAAATTATCTGATAATTTAGCTTAATCCGAAAAATGCTTGGGCTGGATATCAAGGTGCAGATGGAGTTTATAAAAAAAATGTAAAAGAAAACAACAACATATGAATTACCAAGAGGATTTAGCGCGCAATTCATGCACAAGTATTGCAACTATTAAATCATGGATGTTTCTTCTCAAATAAACAAACTATACTTCCTGAAATATTAAAATATTGGGAAGTGTTATGATTGAACTGACAAGTTGATCCAGCATCACTGCAGACTCGACTTGTAAACATTCTTAGATATATAACCAGGTTATAAAAAGATAAGTTAATACCACTTCCGATTTCAAAAAGATCTGAAACGCTGCCGAAAATGGTAGAACAACAAAACCAAAGCAATGCTGAGGTTATGACAAGAAAAATTTCTCGTTCTGAAACCAAGGACCTGTGTGAAAAATTGATGCAAGTAATCAAAACATACCTACAATGAATTGCAAATTACCTTTTAAAATTATTGCTTGGAATTGTAACGGAATCAGATCAAAGAAAGAAGAATTATTCCACTTTTTAGAAGATAACTCAATTGACATTGCTCTGCTCAGTGAAACTCACCTTAAACCCTCAATTGATCTAAAGTTCAGGAACTATCAAACCATTAGAACTGATCGAATTACAGGAAAGGGTGGGGGAACAGCCATCATTATAAAATCCATTTTTAAATATAAAAATATGCTGATTCATACTTTAAAGTTGGAAAATACTTCAATTTTGATAAAACCAGATGGAAAACCCCTCTTGCAAATCACAGCAATTTATAAGAAGCCTGATGCACCATTATTGGAAGAAGAATCGAACCAACTGATAAAACACAACCACTCAATAATCGTTGCAGGAGACTGGAACTCCAAACACCCTCTTTGGGGATCAAGGACTTCAAATAACAGTGGAATTGTGCTGCACAATTTCTCTGAAAGAGAAAGCCTCGACATTGTCGCACCTTCGTCACCCACGCATTACAGTCCACTCGGCAATCCCAATTTCCTAGACTTCGCTGTACTTAAAAACATTGCCTGGACCCCAAAGGCCAGAACCACCGACGATTTATCATCTGACCATCTCCCTGTAATCTTTGAATTGAATTGCCCAAAGGATGAATTCACAACCCAGCTCAGCCGAGTAACTAATTGGGTTCATTTTCAAAAAGATCTAATCTCCACTACGCCTCCCAGACTCCCCTTGAAAACTGAAGTAGACATTGATTCAGCAGTTGGAATTTTAAACGAGAAAATTAATAATAGCTACTCGAAAAACACCATAGTCTCATCTTCCAAATTAATAAAGAACCCAAAAACCAAAGCCTTAATAAGGGAGAAAAATAAAGCTAGGAAAGTTGGCAATCAACCTGGGATCCAGCTCTAAGAGCTACTTACCTCAATCTTCAAGGAAAGGTAAATCTGGACTTGAACCAACCCGATCTAGAAGATATGTACCAAACTTCCGTTAAGAAATTATACCTTCAAATGCAAAATCCAAATAATCCAACCATACAAGATATTCTACAAAATAAAGGAGATATCAATCCCCGATTCTGACGACCCGGCCCTGACACTTAGTCAAGAGCTCATCGCCCAACAGCTGCCCTCCTGCAAGGCCTAGGGGGACTACTTCTACTCCACCAACTCGCCATGTGTAAATAGCCAGGACAAGGTGACTCGCGAGCTGTGCTCGAATGTAACACCTGTAAATTGAGACGAAATAAATAAATAAGTTAATAAATAAAGAACTTAGTTCAGTTGCAGTCTGCGTGATCAAAGAGGCACAAAGAACAACATTAACAACATGGTGGCAGCGGAAAAGAGTAAGTACTTTTTCAAATAAATATATTATTGACAAATAATAGTGAAAAAAGAAAACATGGACTTTGTTAGGCCTAGCGAACTCGCCTTGCACGGAAATGTAGCGGAAAATTGGCGAAGGTTCAAACAGCGATTAATGCTTTATCTTGAAGCAACACACAGTAATAAACAAATGTCTTGTAATAAACAAATTTGATGATTTTTGCGAGCCTAAAAAGAACGTCATTTTTGAAAGATTCAAATTTTTCAGCGACACAGAAGGATGGTGAATCCATCGATAGTTTTATAACAGAACTAAAAGGATTATCCACATCATGTGAATTTGAATCACAAAAGGATAGTTTAATTAGGGATCGCATTGTGTATGGAATACAAGACAAGGCTTTGCAGGAACGCCTCTTAAAAGAGCCCAATTTAACTCTTCACAAAGCCATTGAAATGTGCAAAACAGATGAAATAAGCAAGCAACAGATCAAAATCATGCAGAACAACCAGAACATCTGTCAAATAAGAAAATATGAAAAGAAACACAGTTCAAAACAAAATCAAGAATTTGAAAAATAATTCAAATGCCATAGGTGTGGGAAGTCTCATAGAACAAAAAATTGTCCTGCATGGGGTAAAACATGCTCCAAATTCAAAAAAAGATGAATCATTTTGCAGCTTTCTGTAAAAGTTCATCTATCAGAAGTCTGAATAATGAAACAGAAGAAACTGTATGGTCAATACATGAAGCAAAATTAGCCCATACTTTGGAATGGAAAAGATCCATCATAGTGAATGGAAAGGAAATATGTTTCAAGTTGGACTCTGGAGCAGAAGTAAATGTTTTGCCATACACATTCACCAGACAAATGAAAGGTTTGGAAATATTTCAGACTAACCGAAAGCTAACATCATATACAGGACATGAAATCAAGATAAAAGGAATTGCCACACTAAATTGCAAAGCAAAAAATAAGATGGAAAGTCTAGAATTTTTCATTGCTGATGGATACTATCAACCAATTTTAGGAATAGAAGCTATTGAATAGCTTTCACTAATTAAGAAATGTGATGCTGTCCAAATACAGCAGAACAATTCAGCAAAAGGAATTTTGAACAGGCACAAAAATATATTTGAAGGCATAGGAAGACTGCCAATTGAACACAAGATTAGACTAAATGAAAATACAACTCCAGTTATTGCTCCAAGCAGAAAAATTCCTTTTTCCATTAGAGAAAAAGTTAAAGCAGAATTGGAACAGATAGAAAAACTTGACATTATTGAAAAAGTTGAAGAGCAAGCGAATGGACACACCCTATTGTAATGGTACAAAAACCTTCTGGAGATGTCAGAATTTGCATGGACCCCAGGGAACTGAACAAGTATGTTCAGAGAGAGCGCTATATTCTGCCAACAGCTGAAACAATATTTTCTGAACTGAAAGGTGCTACAGTTTTCTCTGTATTTGATGCATCATCAGCTTCTGGCAAGTCCCATTAGACAAAGAAAGCTCCAACCCGTGCACCATTGCGACTCCCTTTGAAAGATACCGGTTCAAGCTACTTCCCTATCGGAGGTATTCCGGCGATGCATAAACAATATTCTTTCAGGTCTCCAGGGAACTGCTTGCTATATGGATTAAATCTTGATCTATGGAAGCACAATGGAAGAGCACAACCGAAACCTTGAAACAGTTCTTCGAAGGTTGGAAGAAAATAATGTCAAGCTCAATGCTAAGAAGCAGCAGATAGCTGTCGACAAAGTAAATTTCTTAGGCCATATATTCAGTCGAGATGGAATAGCCATTCAAGCTTCAAGAGCAGAGGCAATACAAAAGTTGAAAAGACCTGAGAACAAGACTGAAGTCCAAAGATTCTTAGGTATGGTAACGTACCTTGGCAAATTCATTCTTAATCTTTCTGACAAGACTGCACCTCTAAGGAAATTGATAAGCAACAAGACTGAATGGAAATTTGGAGGCGAAGAAATTGATTGTTTTGAAAAACTCAAGGATATGGTTTTGAATGCTCCAATATTGACATTTTTGACCCAACCAAGTCAATCACCATTTCATCTGATGCAAGCCAATATGGTATTGGTACAGTGCTCATGCAAGGGGGGCATGCAATTGAGTATGCGTCCTTCAGCCTGAATGCAATTCAAAGAAAATACGCACAGATAGAGAAAGATCTTTTGGCTATAGTCTTTGGATGTGAACGCTTCCAGTACTATATTTGGGGAAATGATGTTATTGTGGAAACTGCCCACAAACCTCTCTTGAGTATTGTTAAGAAACCTTTAGAAAAGCTTTCCCCAAGATTGCAAAGAATGGTCTTACGTCTCATGAGATTTCAAATATCTTTGAAGTTTACACCAGAGAAAAACATGTTTGTGCTGACCATCTGTCTAGAGATCCATTAAAAGATGAGGTGGACACAAGCTATTTAGAAGGTCAAACTGAATCAGTGCACATGTTGCTGGTTACCACAGATGAAAAAATAAAGAGACTACAAAAGGAAACTCATGGGGACCACACCTTGATACAACTAATAGAGATAGAGTATTCGAAGAATGGATGGCCGAAATATAAAACTAAGGTCTGTAATGAAGCAAAACCCTACTGGCAATTTCAAGATGAAATTCATGTGAGTGATGGAATTGTTTACAAAGGAAATTGCATCATGGTTCCATCGACTCTTTGAAAAAAGAAATCCTGCAGGTTGTTCATTCATCACACCAGGGCACAGCAGCTTCCAAGGAAAAAGCAAAATCAGCATTTTACTGGCCCGGCATGATAACACAAGTAGAAAATGAAGTGGAAAAGTGCAGAACATGTCAGGAATATTCAAGAAAGAATCCTGAGGAGTCAAGAATAGCTCTTGAAATCCCTGAATTTCCATGGGAAAAAAATGCTGTAGATTTCATGGAGGTGAGTGGAACCAGTTCCATCTTGGTTGTCGATTACCACTCAAAGTTTGTTGAAATCCGGGTATTATCAAGCAAAAGAGAAACCGAAACCATCATGAAGTTGTAAACCATTTTCAGGACTCATGGAATTCCAAGAACTCTAGTTTTGGATAATGGACCCCCTTTTAACTCTATTGGATTCAAAAATTTTGCTCAGAAATATGAATTCAAACACCAAACCTCCAGTCCCAAATATCCCAGATCTAATGGACAAGTTGAGAGGACAATTCAAACCATCAAAGGACTGATAACACTGATAGACAAAACTTAAGGAAGTTGTACCTTATAGCATATATATATCGGGATTCAGAAAATAACTCTGAGTGATATTTTCTGAATCCCGATATATATATGCTATAAGGTACAACTTCCTTAAGTTTTGTCTATCAGTGTAATTAAAGCTGTGAAGTCAGGAAGAGATCCCAATCTGGCTTTGATGGAGTTCAACAACACACCTAAGTATGACTTGCCATCTCCGACTGCTTATGGGAAGATCTGTGAGAACTCTTTCGACATACACCCGACAACAGTTGAAACCACAGTTTGACACAACAAAGAATTACCAAAAATTGAGAGACCATCAATAAAAGTATGCAGGAAGTCCAAAGATAATTTTGAGACCTTTGGAAATAGGAGACAACATCATGTTGCAAGAAAGGCAAAGAAAATGGGTTCCGGCAACAGTGACCCCAAAGCATGAAACTCCACGCTCATATATGGTGAAAACACCAATTGGGTCTGAATACCGCAGGAACAGGTCTCACCTTAGACCGAGAAAGTTCAGTGTAGAAGATTCTGCCCCAACAATTTAAAGTCCAAGCATTCCTGGATCTCAAGCAGGGACAGCCATGGATGACAACATACAAGATCATGGAAGACCCACTTCCGAAAACAGAAGAGCATATGATCCAAGGGAGGACGTTGCCAAGAAAGGTGAAGAATCATCTACTTCTCCTAGTGTGCGAACCCGCAGTGGTAGAACAGTGAGAAAACCTTTGCGTTATAGAGACTAGGAGAACTGCAATCCTTTTTTATTTTTGTTTGAAGGAAACATGTTATGATTGAACTGACAAGTTGATCCTTCATCACTGCAGACTCGACTTGTAAACATTCTTAGATATATAACCATTTTATAGAAAGATAAGTTAATAAATAAAGAACTTAGTTCAGTTGCAGTCTGCGTGATCAATGAGGCACAAAGAACAACATTAACAACAGGAAGTTTCAGCTATACAATTATTATTAACGATATTGACACATTAATCAAAATCGACACCTTAAAATATTTCTTCCCACTTGCTACATTTTACACAACTATCTGAAAATATATTTTTAAGTGCGCTAAAGGTAGGAAATAAAATATTATCAAATTGAGGAAAGAAAGTCATGGTACAAACAACATGAGTCATCACAGTAAATATGTAAAAAAATATATATGGGTTAAATATTTTTATTGAGAGATATAGCATAAACAATTTGAAAACAACAAAAATTGATGGATAAATTATTTTATTAATTAGTTTCATAACAAGAAAAATTTTATATACAATTAGAAATATATAATTAAAATATTACTTTAAATATAATACATTAATATATTCATTTTTTTATTTACACAAATACACCCAAAATTATGGATTAATAACTGGATTTTTTTTCAGACTTCAATATTTATGTTGACATGGGCATCAATTCCAAGTTTCATTTAGGCAATTGTTTGATGATCTTGAATAAAACGAATTTATTCGCGTGTTTAAATTCAAATTTATTGGCTGAAAAGAAACATTTAGCTTGTAACATTCCAAATTTATTGTTTATATGAACATGTTCTTGAATAATTTCTGAATAATAGGAAAGGTTTTTCTGATGAAAAAAATTATTCAACTCAAAATATTCTCTTAGATATGAAATGAGTTCTGGGTGAAGAATATATTTTGCATTTGGTGGATTGGGATGTAGTAAGTGTCAAGGGTTCGCAAGAGAGTATCCCTCGGATTTCTTGTGAGCCTTTCACCATCTGAGTCAAACCCATATATTGAAGTTGGTGGTGGCAGTTTAAAAAACTTGTAAATCTTGTGTTATAACATCTTTTTTTTACTTACAATATTGATAATCTGTTTGTGGATTTTAATATTATCTAAAAAGGGTATGTCACATTCTTATTTGCATGAAATTAACTGCCACTGGTAATTTTCAGTGTATTAAAATCCAATTTCAACCAGGAAATTGTTGGGTTAATATGGTTATTTGTTGGAGAAGGAATCGTTCATATGCACGATTGGAATTGTCTTTATAGATTTCTGAGATGATACAATCAAATTGAGGTTTAACAGTAGTTTTACATTAAGTTTTTCATTCATTTAAAAATCAAAAGTAAATGAAACTGTTCCCAGTTTACTTTTGAGAATTTAAAGTTGTCAACAGTTTGAGGAGATGTTGAAACTGATAAAATGGTTATCTGATCAGTCCTGCTAATTGGTTTCCTTTTTTCATAATGCCTGCTAATTTAACAGTACAACTGTTGTAGATAAATGATAAAAATAACTTTGACTTGTGCTTAATTAATAGATAGACAATCTTATTGTTGATAAACAATCTTTAAGATAAAAAACTTGGTGATACTCAAACTTATAGATTAAAAAATTATCTCTATATATATAAAAGTCAATTTCTGTCTGTCTGTTTCGCGATAAACTCAAAAACTACTGAACCAATTCGTACCAAATTTTGCATGTCGCTTTTTATAAACCTGAGAAATTTTCGGCTACATTTTGATTAGTATTTTTGGCTATTTCTTTTTTTCATTTGAAGAACTTTTTTTTTTACGCTGAGTAATCCGGAATGGAATGAATACCCAAATATGGCCATTTTTTATAAGCATCGATGGTTCAGTGGTCGAATGCTCGCCTGAAACGCGAGCGGCCCGGGTTCGATTCTCGGCCGATGCATTTTTTTTTACAATTTTTAAAACTCATTTATATTATATATATATAATATAAATATATATTATTATATCTACTATATTAATTAAATCAAATACCTAAACACTAATATAATACAATTTTTGCCATCACACACACTTTTTTCCTGAAGTTTATGTGTTACTTCTGTATTGCTATTCTATGGCACTTCAAATATTTATTATTGATATACTTTCAGTATGAAGGAAATTGCAATCGGGGGAATTCTCGGGCGAAGCCGGGTCATACGTCTAGTAGGTAATAAAACTTATAGGTAAATAAACAAACACTATTTATAAACCTTTTGGTAGTAAAACTTTTCAAATAATATGTTTAAAATAGTGTATTTAACTTGGATGATTGAAGGCTGACATTGAATTGAATTTTAGTACTTTATTAAAACATAAATGATTTAATGTTAAATGTTTGACGCGTGTTTGAATGGCGTCGCCTCCTTTCTTCTTGATCTAAGGTTCTTCCTGCTTCTTGGTCTCTGACCGCGCAGGCCCACCACTTCTCATCGGTGGTGGCGCCGCCAGGCGAACTTAGCTAGATTTGGTTAATCTAACCCCTCCTACAACAGATATGGCTAATTGTTCAATCGACACCATTTTCCTCACATGTTGTCTAGGTGTGTGTTTGTTAATGACCAGCTTACCTTCAAGGTATAAAAACTATTTCATATCGCTTTCATGTTTATGTGGTAATGTTCTCGTGTTCCTTCAATAAGGGCGAGAATTTACTGGCTTTTGAAATATTTAGAGATAAGTAAATAAGATTAATTTTCTTAATCTATGAAAGTTCTTTCCAATATTTCTGAGACACATCTTAAATTGCTATGCTTGGCCTGTTTTTCCCTATAAATTTATTCAGCTTTAATTTACTTGATCCTGGGTAATATATGGATTAGAAAAGCTAGACCGTCAGCTTCTGCAACAAATTCGTTTTCATGCATGTCTTAAAGAATATTAAATTTTACTTATATTAGTTTAAAAACAGGTTTATCCTTGACACTTATATTATCACATATTTTAGATGTTATTAGTTTAAAATCAAGGGCTTCAGCTTCTTTAGGAAAATGCACTGCTATGTTACTATCATTAAGGTTATCTCTGGTGAGTAATCACCTTTTTTTGGGAAATAAATTATTTTATCTTTCTGTCCCAGATAATGTGTTTGAAATCAGAATAACACGTGGTAAAATATCTTCTTCTTCTTTCTTATCTCCACAGTGGGTGAAGTAGAATGCGTCTGCCTTTGTCATTAAGACTGGGAGCACTACTAAGTGGCAGGCTGACTTAGCTCCAAAATAAATTACCGCCTCTGACATGAGGAACAGACGCCAGGTGCAGCCGCTTCTAACAGGGAGTACAAAAGCTGCTTATCCGTATACCTTGATTAGGAGCCCTTACATCCGGGCTTAGGATCGGCAAGGGCGGAGTTATGGTAAAGTATAATTTTTCAATGCCCGAGGTTTTTTCCATTCAAAATATTATTTGTTATAGCAGCTCTGCTTATTCAAATGTCCAGATTCTGAGTTGCATTTTGAGTTAGCTCATGATTTATGTTCGTTTTATTTTTTAAAAAATGTCTCTGGATGTTCCAAGTTAAAATATTTTGTCATTGCTCAATAGTTTGCTTAAAGATATCAGTTAAATTATGTGAGAGTACTTTCAATATATTATTAAATCTCAATGTAAAAATTCATATTCTCTGTCGTATTTGTTTTAAACATGTGTTAATTAAATATAATACACCACGTAATCACTCTTACTGGCTACCAAATCAATAAATTGTCACAAGTTAGTTGGAGTCCTATCTTGTGTATTGTCTTAAGGCTCAGGGCCCTCCTGAGGTATACTACTGTTGTTCTCCATTTCTTAGGTGAAGATTTTGTGAAGTCTATCGGATTTGATTTTTCTTTTCTTGTATATTCGCTTGTCTTTAACTTAAATTGGATTTTATGATTCTTAGAGTCTCTTTCATTGGTTTTATCACTCATTTATTTTTACTTCTATCGGAATATTTATATGTGAAATTAAGATATAAAACTTTTATGAAATATTACCAAGTGATGCCTATTCAGCATGACCTTGCATGAATAAATCTTTAATATTATTATTTGAATTAACGCTCTGAAGTCCCTTAAGCCAACATTAATCTATTGCCTTTTAAAAATCTTAGTTGAAGATTCTATTCACAAATATTTGCCTGCCACAAATATTTTGCACAATAAATGAAATTATTAATGTATGGATGTGTTTTTTTTCAAATAAACAAATACCGCTCCAGGAACCTGGGTTACTTAAATAAATAAACAAATTCTACTGCCATTACTGCAATTATAAAATATTGGGAAGTTTTAGTTCTTCAATTGTTATTGTCAATATATTGGCCAGTTATATAAAATCGACACCTCAAAATATTTCTTTTTACTTGCTATATTTAACACAATTATCCTAAAATATATTTTTTTAAAATGTTGTGTGTGCTGAAGTATGAAATAAAATATTATCCAATTAAGGAAAGAAAGTCATCTTACAAAAACAACATTAGTCATCTGTAAAATATAAAAAATATAGGGGTTAAATATTTTTAATGAGAGATAGAACATAAATAATTAGAGCACAAGAATGACAAATAAATATTTTTTATTTATTAGTTTTATAATTCAAAGCTTCTCATATACAAAAGGAAATTTATATTTCAAATATTATTTGAATTATAATTAATAAATATATATTCAATATATGTATACACAAATATACACAAAATTATATATTAATGGATGAGTTAATTTTACAGTCTTCAATATTTTTGTTGGCATGAGCATAAATTTCCAAGTTCCATATATGTAATTGTTTGATAATCTTGAAAATGAAGAATTTATTCGCTTGTTTAAACTCAAATTTCTGGGCAAGAGAGAAACATTTAGCTAGTAACATTCTAAATTTTTGGTTTATATTAACATGTTCTTGAATAATTTCTAAGTAATTGGTAAAGTTTTGCTCATAAAAAGACTTATTGAACTCGATATATTCTTTTAGGCGTGTAGAGTCATTGGCCAAGAAGCCCGCCACCTTATTTCGGTCCATTTCTGTCAAGAACCTGTATATAGTAATATTGCTCTTACCCATCAAATGGTTCTGCATTTCAGCAACTTGACTCAGGCATATATCCCAGTAGTTGATTAAATCATTTGGCAGGTTAATATCCGTTGTTTTTCTTGCTGTTGGGCGTTTAAGAAGGGAATACCTTATAATTATTTGTATTAATGGCATCACGTTTGTATTTTCATTAAAGCCGTCCTGAGCCAGAATCATATTTAAAAAACTGCTCAAATCAATAGGACTAGAATAGTTCAAAAGTAATTTCAGAGATTCTGAAATTTTTGCAAATGATTGAGTATTCATATCTAAGCCTGTTATGCTTAAGGCAGCTGAATATAATGGTGTATTTCCCTCCATATCCTTTATATTCATATCAGCCCCAGCTTCAATTAGAGTATTCACGAAGGTTTTGTTTAGAGTTATAACAGCCATTGTGCCTGCAATTCTTACGTTATCAATTATGGCGCCTGCTTGTATCAACAGCTTTGTCACTTCAATGCCAAAAGGAATCGTATAGAATAAAGGAGTAAATCCTTCATCACATTTTTCATTCACATCAGCCCCTAATTTTATGAGGAAACTTACCACCTGTATAGAGCTTGATAGACATGCTGAATGCAATAATGATCTACCAGTTATAGTTTTTCTGTTGATATCAGCACCAGCGTCGAATAAAATCTTGAAAATTTTGAAATGTCTCTCAACTGTATAAAATATGGCTGTTTCGCCATTCCTATCTGCAGCCTCTAAATCGACTCCAAGATTCAGCAAATGGATTATAAATCTTTCATCATATTTTGAAGAAGCCATCATTAAAGGTGTTACTCCATGAACACTCTTGGTGTTATAATCTGCACCTTGTTCAATTAAGTCTTTGAATATTTTAAAATGCTGAAATTCGATAGACTGATGTAATGGTGTGCATCCATCTATATTTCTAGCATTAATATCTGCACCATTGTCTACTAAGAGTCTAAAGATATCCTCTCTGCCTATATTGATAGCCGAATGTAGTAGGGTATCATTGAGAATAATATAACCGCGAAAATATCTTTCAAGAATGTTCATATCAAAATCTCCAAGACCACGATTATAGTTATCTATCAAATCATTGTCAAACCTTGCATTAACATCTGCTCCTTCTTTTATTAATGCTCTCACTTGTTCTAAACCTCCATAATTTATTGTTTCAAAAAAACGTATTTTAGCTTCCATTTAAATATTTAAATACACTTTTGTTATATTTATTTTCACTATTAAAATAACTTTCTATAGTTGAAACTCTATATATAGAAAAGCAATTACCATTTAATTTATATATTTCCTAGCATAAATATTTATATTTAAAATCTGTACAAATATTCAAGGATTATCCTATTTATTGGTTTACACCAAAGGTTCCTAGCGCGCCCAAAATTAGAAGCATTGAAAATGCTTACTTCAAAAAAAGAGCATTTTCGCATAAAAAATTTAATCTGTTTTTAATGTTATCAATATTATTGATTCTAAAAAAAATTAATTAAATTTTAAAATAAATATATATATCCAAACTTTGGGGTAATAAAATTTTTAAATTTTGTTATTACATTGAGAACACCCTATATATAAAAATAAAATATAAAAATAATATTTTACAATTCATATATATTTCAAGCCAATTTTATTAACATTACCATTATAGAATGAATAATTCTCTCCAGGAAATGATCTAAGTGATTTAAGATTAGGGAATAGGAAACACATCTCTTTGTGCTATATCTGTGGTGGCCTGCGTAGAAGCTGCGTTCTCAAGATATATATATCTACGATAAAAATTTACCATACCTAGGAAGGTACGCAATTACCGTTTCGTCGTTGGCAGTTTATAATCTAGAATTGTTTGAACCTTTAATGGAAGCGGTTGAGACCCTCCATTTGTTATCCAGTGCCCTAGAAATTCCAATTGGTCAACTCCTAAGATAGATTTAGCGATGTTTATGCGCAATCCATAGTTTTGTAGTTTCTCGAGAACCAATTTTAAATGGATTTCATGTTCTTCATAAATTTCTGAAGCCACTAATATATCGTCCAATAGGGAAATGTAAAATCCAAGCCACGAAGTACTTCATGAATAAAACGCTGAAACGTAGCTGGTGCATTCCTAAGGCAAAGCTCATGACGTTAAACTCATAAAGTCCAAATGGAGTTATTATGGCTGTTTTAGGCTTGTCCTCCTCGGCAATGGGGATCTGGTAATAGGCTTTAAACAAATCAAGTCTAGAAAAAAAATCATCTTTCCACTTAAAATATGCTGAAAGTCCTCCAATCTAGGTATTGGGAATTTAGTTTTCTGTAGTCACACACAAGGTCTTAATGTGCCGTCTTTTTTGGTGACCAGGTGAAGTGGACTAGCCCATTGTGATTTGGATGGCCTGATTATTTCATGCTCGAGCATAAATTGGAACTCTTGTTTAGCTTCATTTAATCTTTTTGGATCCAATGGTCGAGCTCTAGAGTACACTGGTGGTCCTTTTTGTTATTATAAAGTGCTTCACATCATGATTAGCTTTCATTATTCCTACGTTGGGCCTCGTAATATCTGGGTAATTAGCCAATAGTTTAGAAAAATTTGATGTTGTTCTATAAGAGCTAAAAGTCTTTTCAGAAATTGAGCAGTTATCACCTTTTATTGTCAGGTTTGTTATACCGTCAATCAATTGTCTTCTATCAATATCGAGGATTAATTTTAAATTATTTAGAAAATCTGCTCCAAGTATACCCCTGTTGGTTTCAGCTATTACAAATGGCCATTGGAATTGTCGCCGTAGACCAAGATCTAAAGATAATATTTGAGTACCGTACTTGGAAATTTCCGTTCCTTTGGCTGCATAGAGTGTGTTGTTATCCAAGACGAGGCAAGATTAGCTAAGCATTAGTTTATTTCCTATTATAATATATATATTTTATATACAAGTCAAAAGAGATCACTAGCAGAGTATTATTCATTTTGGTTTCCAGAGCTCAACAATCTATGAGCCTAATACTCTGCACATCTCCTCCCTTAACTTTACAGGAACCTTCGAGGTATCTTGACTGCCCTTCCATATCTTGTATGCACGGCTGGCATTGAGGGAGGCTCTTCTCTGGATCCTGGTCTTGGTTGTCCTCTGCATCCTTCCATCTCTTGTAGATGAGGCCGTTGGTGTAGGGCAATCCTCCTCGGTCTCTTGCTCCTGGTCATCCTTGCCTCTCCTTGAGAGCCAGGTTGATGTCGAAGTGGGGGTCTCCTCATTTCTCTGCTCCTGGCGCTGGCCATCCTCAGAAGCATCCATGGTACTTCCCATTTTTGGTAGAGGTGTGAGGTGGAGTCTGTTTCGCCTAACTTTTCCTTGGGGAGTTTGTACCCAATAGGAACGCGGTTCTTCGGATTTGTGAAGAACTGTTCCTTCTACCCTTTGATCTCTAATCCAAACGCTGTCCCTTGTTGAAGCGGAGGCAAGCTATGTACATCGTGTCGTTTATCATATAGGCGCTTCTGGTTGATCACCCTCCTTTTCTCTCTTTCTTGCAAAGCTTCGGAGTCCAAGTACCTTGGCATCAGTGATGATTCTATTGCTGGAACAGAGGTCCTAAGGCGTCGTCCCATTAATAGTTCAGCTGGACTATAACCACTTTCCAGGGGCATCGTTCTATATGCTTGAAGAGTCAGATAGCAATCTTCTTCTTTCTTAAAACTTTGCTTTATATTCTTGATAATTGCTTCAATAAATCCATTGCTTTGAGGGAATTTCGGGCTGGATATGATTTGTTTGAAAGACCATTCCTTAGAAAATTTTGAAAATTCGGAACCCAGAACTTTTTGGAATTGTGGTCCATTATCGCTTCTCACAGTCTCAGGTGTTCCATGCCTAGCAAATATAGATTTAAGATGGCTTATTACTTCTTAAGCAGTTAGATTTTGTAAAAGTGATATTTCTGGGTACCTGGAGTAGTAAATCACATACAATAAGATACCATCTCCCATTTAGATAAAAGAGATCCATTCCGACTTTTTGCCAAGGCCTGACTCGGAAATTCTGAGGGCATCAAAGGTTCATGCTTGGGTTTTCTCTCCTTCAAGCATTTTGTACACGACGAAACCATCCTTTCAATCTCTTGGGAAATTCCTAACCACCAAACCGATATCTTTTGCTCTAGATCTGCATTTATTGATCCCAAAATGGCCTTGGTGCAATTTCTCAAGGATATCTTTCCTCAATGACTTAGGGATTAGAATTCTTTGTCCTCTAAGAAGAAGACCATTCTGATAGGTCAGGTCCTCCTGAATTGCCAGTATCCTCTTAGTGCTGAATCTACTTCTCTTTTATTCTTAGGCCATCCACTCATACAGTATTTAGCCATTGAGAGCAAAGTGAATCTTCCTTTTGCTTTCTAGAAATCTCCAAAAGTCTTTCTTCTGTTGCTGGAAATTCAATGGATTGGATGTACGCAGAAAGTTCTTCTTCCAATTCATCTTTATGTGGTTTAGACATAGGCTTCCTTGATAACATATCAGCCACTATTTGCTTTTTGCCAGCCAATGTGACTTATTTGATAAGAATACCTCATCATCCTCATTTTTTAATCGCTGAAGTCTGGGAGTCATGTCTTCCAAGGATTTGGACCGTAAAAATGGCAATCAGTGGTTTGTGATCTGTTTCAATATGTATTTTAATACCTGTAACATAATCCTTTAGTCGATCACAAGTCCATACTATAGCCAGTCCTTCTTTTTCAATTTGGCCTTGTATCTTTTTCTCCGTTTCTGAAAGTGTTCTAGATACATAAGCTATAGGTTTTAAAGATCCATCAGGTTGTTCTTGTCTTAGAACCCACCTAATCCAAATGGAAGAAGCATCAGCCGATACTATGGTCGTTCTTGAGGGATCAATAAAGCGAGGTTAGGTCTAGATACTAACTCTTGTTTCAGCAGGTTAAAGCTCTTTTTCTGAGGTTCATCCCAAACCCATTCGTTTTTTTGTACTTAGTAACGAATTCAAGGGTTGTAATTTATCCGCAAGGTTGGGAATGATTTTCCTAAATAATTCACATGCCTAAGAAAGACTTCAATTCTTTTGTTGATCTAGGCGCCTCCATTTTTGTAATAGCATCGAGCTTTTCTTCGTCAATGAATAAGCCTTCTGAACTCAATGTGTGTCCCAGGAATTTTACAGTTTTAACTCCAAATTGACACTTTTCTGGGTGAGTGTCATCCCTTCTTCTTGGATTTTCTTCAAAACTTGGCGTACCCTTTCGTTATGTTCTTCTAAGGAAGATCCGTATACTACAATATCATCCATGAAGCATACAACCCCTTCTATTTTGCCCAGAAGCTGAGTCATCTTTCTTTGAAAGATTTCTGGTGCCGACGTTATTCCAAATGGGATTCTTTTGAAAAAGAACCTCCCGAATGGCGTTATAAAGGTGGTTAGTTTTTGGGATTCTTTAGCTACCCCAAACTGCCAAAATCCAGAATTTGCATCTAGCTTGGAAAAATAGCAAGCATTTCCCAGCTGTCCCAGGATATGCTCTGTCGCAGGTAGTGGATAATTTTCTCTTCTTATATACTGATTTAGCTTCGTTAAATCAACACAAATTCTTATTTTTCCTCCTGGTTTCGATACTGCAACCATTCCCGCACACCACTCCGTCGGCTCTTCTACTGATTCAATGACTCCTAGCCTGGTCATCTCTTCAAGTTGTTCCTTTACCTGTTTCATTAAGGGAATTGGAACTCTCCTAGGGGTGCATAAAGCGTATGGTTTCGCATCTGGTTGTAGGGATATTTTGTAATTTATTTTAGCATGTCCTAAACCATTAAATATTTCTGGAAACTCTTTTTGGATTTAAAAAATTTGATGATAATTTCTGAATCATTCTCACAATGTTTAATTTTTCACTTGTCTCCCTAGAGAGAAGTGGCTGCTTTAGTTTATCAACAATGTATATTTTCGAGTTTAAGTGCTGGCCTTTATTTTGAAGTTTTACGTGGATCATTCCAACTGTTTCCAAGGGTATTCCATTTGGACCTTGTAATATTTTATCAGATTTTTCCAGTTTTATTCTTTGGAAACTTTGATAATAATATTGTAGGGGGAGCACGTTGACATCAGCTCCGGTGTCAATTTTAAAATTAATTTGTCTATTATTTACCTTAATTGGTACTATCCATTTCTTGGAATTATCTTCTACAGATCCCAAAAAAGCTATCTCTGATTTTATTTCATTTATGGCTTCTGATCTACATACTTTGGCATAATGGCCCTTTTTCTTGCATTTACTACAATACGAGTTCATAGCTGGACAATTTTTCCAATCATGATTATTTGAATTGCCACACCTGGTGCATCCATGTGATAACCCTCCCAACTGGTTTGACTTGAATTGTCTTATTTTTTGTTCGTGCCTTTTTGTTTCTTTTATGTGATTAGGCATTTTCTTTATTTGATCTATAGAATCTTGTTGGTAAAGGCTAGACTGCTGTTCTTTGACACTTTCTAATTGCTTTGCCATTAGTGTGGCTTTTACTAAGGTCAAGTCTGTATCAAGTTGCATTCTTTCAGATAATGCTCTATCCCTTACTCCAACAACTATCCTATCCCATCAACTCATCATGTAACATCCCAAAATTGCAGTGCTCAGCTAGGCTATGGAGTGCTGTGATAAATTCATTCACCTTTTCCCCTTCCTGCTGACATCTTTGATTAAATCTTGCCCTTTCATAAATTATATTACGTCTTGGAATAAAGTGACTTTCAAAGCATTCAATAATTTTATTATAATTTTCTAGTTGGTCACTTGCTATTTTACATGACAACAAAATGTCATCTGCATTATCACCCATGCAGTACACGAGCATATTAACTTGCTCATTTTCTGGGTTATTAACTAACCGCTTGCCTGCCTAAAACGTTCAAATCTCCTAATCCATTTTGGCCAATCACCTGGATTTGAAAAATTAAAAGGTTCTGGGGCTACACAATTATAATTTTGGGACATTATAGAGATTTATTTATAATATATTATAACTTACCAAAAAGTTTGCTTTATGTCAAGTTTCAAATTTTCTTCGAACACGACTTTCTTTATGAATTTGGCTCACCGCTTCTAAGCTTGCTTGATGTCGAATTTCAAATTTTCTTCGAACAACGACCTTCTTTATGAATTCAGTTTACCGCTTCTAAGCTTGCTTGATGTCGAATTTCAAATTTTCTTCGAACAACGACCTTCTTTATGAATTCAGTTTACCGCTTCTAAGCTTGCTTGATGTCGAATTTCAAATTTTCTTCGAACAACGACCTTCTTTATGAATTCAGTTTACCGCTTCTAAGCTTGCTTGATGTCGAATTTCAAATTTTCTTCGAACAACGACCTTCTTTATGAATTCAGTTTACCGCTGCTAAGCTTGCTTGATGTCGAATTTCAAATTTTCTTCGAACAACGACCTTCTTTATGAATTCAGTTTACCGCTGCCACCATGTGTTGTTATCCAAGACGAGGGAAGATTAGCTAAGCATTAGTTTATTTCCTATTTATATATATATATTTTATATACAAGTCAAAAGAGATCACTAGCAGAGTATTATTCCTTTTGGTTTCCAGAGCTCAACAATCTATGAGCCTAATACTCTGCACATAGAGCTTGAAATCGTTCAGGGTGGTCCCAAGTTTTCCTTTGTAAAGTATTAGGGAAACATCAGCTCCATATCCAATAATAGAATGCCAGTTTTTTTGTCACTTACGAATAACGGCTATTGCGATGTATGTTCTGTCCAGCAGCAGAGTGCGTCGCACCACTTAATGCTGGTTGGAGTTTTCCGCATTGACCCATTCACATGGTTTTTACATTTTCCAGGTAGGTTTTTTTTGCCGCTAGGGGCTGATCCGACCGGCTGCGTGTCGCCTTAGCTCCGGTAAATATTTGTTTTGAAAATTGTTTATATCATAGTTATTATATATTATATTGTTGCACCGGGTTGCGGCTTGGCAGACTCTTCAGGCATGATTTTCTCCTGTGCTGGGTCTTGCATCTTACCAGAACGTGTTTCAACCATCCTACAAATTTATATAAGGGAATAATGAGATAAGTCTACTTTTAGTAACCTCCAGAATAATTTATTTATTTTCTCACATCAAAGAGAGCAGTGAAGTCACACGTGTACCTAAATACAAATGCTGATAATCTAAATAATCTGTTTTAAATAAATATCATAGAATATAAAAATAAATAAATATATAATTTAAATTTCAAATATATTAAAAATAATATAAGAAATACGCCATTAATCATGATGTAACACTTCCCCCTCTCCAGAGGTCGTCACGTCCTCGTGAGTTACCTCATCAATTCTCTCAAAATAGGGTTTGAGTCTTGAGACATGGACAATCAATGGGTCTTGGCCAGGATTATCTTTCGGCTCAATTAAGTAATTTACGTTAGACAGCTTCTTTAATATTCGATATGGGCCAAAATATTTTCTCAATAGTTTTTCACATTTTCCGATTTTCCTGACTGGTGTCCAAACTGCCACTAAATGTCCTGGTTCATAGATTTTCTCATTGTGTTTTTTGTCATAGTTTCTTTTCATTCTTTCCTGAGTCTTCTCTGTGTTGTTAATGACTACTTGTCTTGTCCTTGCTATTTTATCTAAGTAGTTTTCTATATATTCGTCGTAATCGTCCATGTTACTGTCCGTTGGGATATTCTCGTCGTCTAAGAGGGACATGGGTTCCCTTCCAAACACACAGGAAAAATGGAGAGTAGCCTGTGGTTTCTTGAATCGTGGTATTATACGCCTGGGTGATAAAAGGGAGGATTTCATCCCAGTTCTTTGGTCTGTGTTCACATACATGCTGATCATATTGATTAAAGTTCTATTTAGCCGTTCCGTTAGTCCGTTAGTCTGGGGGTGGTAGCTCGTTGTGAAGCAGTGTTTCACTTTGCACATTTTCATTACCTCCTTCATCAAATTGCTAGTGAATTGTGAACCTCTATCGCTAATAAGAAATTTTGGGGCCCCGTGACGTAAAATAATATGTTCGATTAAAAATGTAGAGACTTCTTTCACGGTTGCTTCTGATACTGCCTTTGTTTCAGCATACTTGGTATAATAATCAGTCAACACAATTATCCACTTCTTTCTTCTTTTCGTTGATGGCAAGGGGCCAACAAAGTCAATTCCGATTCTTTCAAAAGGGTAGTTAGCTGGGGGAATAGGTTGTAGAAGTCCAGAAGGCAAGTGATTTGAACCTTTCCGACTTTGGCAAAGATGGCACGTCTTTACAAATTCTGAAACATCTTTCAACATGGAAGGCCAATAGTATTATTCTTCAATCGGTAAGTGGTTCTGGCGACGCCCAGATGGCCATTCAGCATATGGTTGTGGTATTCACTCATGACTTCCTTCCTTCTCTTCTTTGGCATTACCAGCAACCATGCCCTACCTTCAGGATTTGGATTTTTCTTGTAGAGACACCCATTTTCTTCTTTGAAGTTCTGTGTAATTGAACGCTTGTTTCCACTAAGGTTCTCCTTAATATTCTCAATAAAATCATCTTTTTTCGTCTATTATTTGATTCAGAAATAGTCTTTCATAATCTTCGTCCCATTCGTTTTCAGGTAAGGGTCCTCTAGATAGACCATCAGCGTCCAGATGTTTTTTACCCGATTTGTGTATAATTTCGAAATTATATTCCTGAATCTTCACTGCCCATCGTGCTAATCGGCCGGTCGGATCTTTCAGATTCTTAAGCCAGCATAGTGCGTGATGATCAGTTACGATTTTGAAGTGCCTTCCATATAGGTAGGGTCGTAACTTGGACATTGACCACCACAACAGCTAGACATTCTTTTTCGGTAGTCGAATAATTTTGCTCAGGTTTGCTCAGTGTTCGACTTAAATATGAGATAACTTTTTCTTTATCGCCGAACTTTTGGACTAATGTTGCACCCAGGCCGATGTTAGATGCGTCAGTATGAATGTAAGTAATTGCATTCGGGTCAAAGTGCCCTAAGATTGGGGGATTTATCAATGCTACTTTAAGGGTTTGAAATGCTTTTTCTTGATTTTCTGTCCAGGTAAAAGGTACATTCTTTTTTATAAGACTGGTTAATGGATCGGCAATTTTTGAAAAACCTTTGATAAATTTTCTATAATATGAGCACATTCCTAAAAATGATTGAATTTCTTTTATCTTTTTGGGCCGAGGAAAATCTCTAATAGCCTTGATATTATGCTCCGCTGGTTTTATACCATGTTGATTAGTTATATGGCCAAGAATCTCCAGTTCTTCGAAAGCAAATTGGCATTTTTTGTTGTTCAATTTTAAATTAGCCTCGCGAAAACATTTTAAAACAGCTTCTATTCTTTTGAGATGTGTTGAAAAATCCGAGCTATAAATGATTACGTCATCTAGATAACATAAGCAAATTTGCCATCTAAGATTACCAAGCATATTTTCCATGTTCCTCTCAAATGTAGCAGGGGCATTGCATAGACCAAAGGGCATTACGTTGAACTCATATAGGCCATGTGCTGTAGTGAAGGCTGTCTTTTCTTTATCTTTCTCCTCAACCTCTACTTGCCAATATCCTGATTTAAGGTCAATTGCTGAAAAGTATTTGGATCCTTGAAGTGTATCCAATACTTCATCAATTCTGGAATTGGGTAAACATCCTTCACTGTTACATCATTCAATTTTCTGTAGTCAACGCAAAATCTGTACTTACCATCTCGCTTCTTGACCAAGATTACAGGTAAGGACCATGGACTCGAGGATGGTCTAATTATGCCATCTCTGAGCATTTCATCAATTTGTTCTTTTATGATTTCTCGCTCTTTCGCGCTCACCCTATACGGCTTGTGTTTGATCGGTTTCGCGCCTTCTGTATCGATCCGATGTTTCGCTAAGTTGGATCTTCCTAATCCCGACGAAAACAAATCCTCGTACCTTTCCAAAACTTGTTTCAATTGCTCTTTTTCCTTATATGCTAAATTTTCGTTTATCTGAAATTGGGGTTCTTCATGCTCTTTTTGTTCATTTTCTTCCATAAGATTCACTTCGGCTGGCTGGCTTCCAAAGCACAATGTTTGGTTTTTTAATATTTTTAATGGTCGAGGGTAAGGGTTTGTTATCCAGATATGTTTCCTTTTCACAACATTTATTAAGCTTCTCGCTAGTCGAAGTCCATTTGTTTGAAACATTTTATGGTTCTCCTCGATGATGTATTCGCCATCCTCTGCTTCTACAAATGCATTAATCAATTTAATAGAAAGTTCTGGTATATGGCATCCTTTTGCACTTTTTATTTTCTTCTGTTGATATTTGATTACGTCACGATTTTCTGTCAAGTCATATTTGATTATTTCACGCTGACAATCAATTTTTGCGTTCATTTTCTTAAGAAAAACACGTCCAAGTATAAATATTCGCAAATGTGTTCTCATTATCACAATTGATGTGTAATTGTTTTGTCATCAAATTTTATATTTAAAATAATATTTCCTACGATATCTAATTCTTTGCCATCGGGTCCGGAGCACATTTATCAGGATTTATTATTTCAAGACTGTGTTAAGAGCTGTACTAAGGTCGACCACTGAAAGATCGGCGCCTGTATCAATCAAAGCTTCGCAGATACCAATTCTATCCACGTTAATGTTCATTTTATATTTGGGGTCCAACTTTTTTAATTCCATTTATGGTCGACTTGCTTTGATTGACGGACTCAGGCGCGATGTTTAGTTTAAATCTTCTAATGCGGCATATCTATTCCTTGTAGGGATACTCGAGTACGGGCTATTACTTACGTCAGAGTAGAGCAGAGGTCTCGACTTCTGAGTTCCATTATCCATTCGGATTTCTTCTTCGACCTTGTCTTGTGTAACTATGGGGTCCTCTTCCACAATTCTTACAAACCTGACTCTGCAATACCGCGCTACGTGTCCTGGCTTGTTACACTTGAAACATATTGGTCTCCCGTCTTCTGTCCTATTCCTATTTGAATTTGGATTCTTATTGTATGTTTTACTTGGGTAGACCGGTTTTGGCTCAGGATTGGGAGTGTAAGATCGTCTAGGGCAGATACCTGGGGCAGAGGCTTGTTCTGGTAATACTCGGAGTGGGGCCTGGGGCTTGGAGGTGTTTTGGTAGTACCTCGGAGCGGGGGCCTGGGGCTTGGAGGTGTTCTGATATGATCTTCTGAACGACGTAGCATTCTTCCATTGCTCTTGATGATGGGGACGAGGAGAGCGTGGTCCATAATAAAGAGCTTTTGATTTTTCTGCACGTTCTTGGTAATTCTTTTCGAACAAATCCAGCTTTTTACAAATTTCTAGAAGTTCATTGGTTTTTTAGGAGGGTTTAGGTGAAGGGCAAAAGAGTATTCTTTCTTTAGCCCTCCAATAACCCAGTTTTTTTAGTCTCTTCTTCCATTTGGGGGTCGACCTTGTTGCACAGTACAGGATATCCTCTGCGAACCTGATTGCAGGTTCATTCCACTGCTGCATTCTGTTTGCCTCATCTTCATTTCTTCTTTGTTGGCGTCTGAGGCAAAATCCTGAATTAGGCGGCTCTTGAAATTTTCCCAGCTGGTGAAACTTATCTTGTGTAGGTTCAGCCGGTTTTGGCGCTACCAATCATATTCATGGCAGCATAACAAGAGATAATGTTAGTCTGCCCAATGGTACAGGAAGCCAATTTCTTCAAGAGATTCAATCCATGGGCGAGGGTCTTCCGTTCCATCATACTTGGGGATGTCGATGTTGGGATTCAGGACAACTGGGTCGGAACTAGCATCTCTACCAATTGTTGCACCGGGTTGCGGCTTGGCAGACTCTTCAGGCATGATTCTCTCCTGTGCTGGGTCTTGCATCTTACCAGAACGTGTTTCAACCATCCTACAAATTATATAAGGGAATAATGAGATAAGTCTACTCTTTTAGTAACCTCCAGAATAATTTATTTATTTTCTCACATCAAAGAGAGCAGTGAAATCACTCACGTGTACCTAATACAAATGCTGATAATCTAAATAATCTGTTTTAAATAAAATATCATAGAATATAAAAATAATAAATATATAATTTTATATTTCATAATATATTAAAAATAATATAAGAAATACGCCATTAATCATGATGTAACAATATATTCAGTTAATTAATAGTTATTGTAATACTACATTATTTCTTTGCTGAATCTATTGGATTTTTAAAAATATACACAATTAAATTTACTACCGCAAACTTATGCAAAAATTTCATTTTATTAAAAATATGCAAATTTACTGCTCTTTATTTTAGATTCTTATACGAAACGAAAAATGGAATCAGCTGTAGATTCAATTAATTAAAACTTGATGAAGTTTGAATACTTCACATAAAATTTAAAAGTATACTCAGAAAAATTTAAACAAAAATGATCTGACATTTCTTGGCACAAAAAAAACCAATAAAGATGGTATTCCTCCATAACAGAAATAAAAAGGAATTTGAACTAGAAACAATAACCGAAGCCATCAAAGAGGTAATGGACAGCAGGATTGATAAATAGAAAAGGATATTTCAGTTTTATAGACACTTCTTATGCACAAATTGCAAAAAGAGAAAATGTATCAGATTGATCGTAAAACATCAGCAAATTCAAAATAGAGAATTCACGCTTATGGCAAAACACCAGCTAACAATGAACCTACTTCAACCATAATACAGGCTATTTCTAAGGATATAAAGAAAATTAGAGACAGGGGCACAAAGATAAAAATCAACAAAATGTTTACACAAGAAAGCGCAGTAATTATAAAATTGCCTAATATGACAGAGATGAATTCACTTAAGAGGAATTGAACAAATCTGAGGAATTAAAAACAATAAGCAAAATTTTTGTTCCAAAGCAAAGAGATCCAACAGTGGTGGTGAAAAACGTTTCCATACTAACCGATACAACCACATTTGTAAACACGATTTGCAATATGAATCAGGAAGCTGAACGGAATGGAAGATGAAATCAAGATATTATTCGTAATGAAATCTAACACACCAACCAAAGCATAGTCCTGAGAGTTTCCCCAAAGCCTATCAACTTATGAAAAGAATGAACAATACATTATATACAGACCTAGAAGTTGTCAGATACAAGATAAAATCCTAGTAAAGCAATGCCAAAATTGTTTTCAGTTTAATCCAGACCATAAAACAAAAGAATGTCCAAATGTACAAATATGTTGCATATGTGGAACCCAGGGCAATCACGTCTGCACAAAAGAGATAAGATGCCATAACTGTTCAAAGAATCCAAGACTTAGGAAAGTCCGATTAACCATAAACCAAATACAAATGACTGTCCTCAATATAAATTGCAGGTTGATAGAACAGTGAGAAGAACTCAATATCTCATCGGTTCAGAAGAGGAATGAATAACGAATTTAGTTATTTGTAATCATGGTGATCACTGCTCTACCATATAGAGGAAACATAAAATGTTTACAACAGAATATTAGAAAAAGTATGACAGCTTTAAACGAACTTACAATTTCAACGAATAATAATCCACACCGATATTATATTACTTCAAGAACCATATGTTTTAAATAAACAGGTTATATTTGATTTAGACACTCACCAATAATTTATTCAAAGACTTCAGAAATTATTTACACAGCAACAATCATTGTAAATTAAAAAAATAAAATTCAAAAAATTAGATAATTTTACGAATCAATTCTGTACTGCAATATCTGTCATAACCTCAAATTCGTTTGTAGTAATCGGAAATTTTTACTTTCATCCCAATTCTGTAATGATACTCACTTAGATTTTATAAGAAACTTGATTAATACTTATTCAAATAACCCTATAGTCCTATGCGGAGATTTCAATTCCCGTCATCCAATCTGGTTCGATAAAATAACAAATTCAAATGGTTACAAATTGCAAACAATAATAAATGAAAATCACTTGTACATTCACAACGATAAAACTCCAACATGTAAGGGGCAAGTATATTAGATCTAACAATCTCGAATAGACTTTCAATAAATATGATCAGACATTGGACCACCTCATCACTGACGAATATTTCTGATCATTTGGCAATTCAATTTGAAATTCACTCAAAATTTAATTATATAAAAGATAAACAAATTCTACATGGAAATTCAATGAAAAACACGCCAACTGGACAAATTTCTCCAAAACTCACAGTATCAAGAATTTATCAAATTAAAGAATGAGGCAGATATGTGGAAAATTGCACGGATATTGATAAAGTTGTAAACAAACTCACGGATAACATAATAAAGCAGCTTACATATCATTAAAAGTAAAATCAAACAACTACGCATACGATGCAGGTATAAAATGGTTGGAATAAAAGAACTTGAACAAATGAAAACACATTTTCATTATGTAAGAAACTTATTTTATCACAGTAAGACTATCGATGCAACAAGATTTAAACAAGTCAGAAACAAATTTAATAATATGATAAAGAAAGCAAAGAGAAATAGTTTGAAAATTTTCATCGAAGAAAATGAATCAAATGATCCTTTTGGTAACGCATATAAAATTTTCAAAAAGCTCAAATCCTCAAACAAGCAAAAAGGACTTCCCATAATAGACAACAATCAAGAATCAGAAAAAAGAAAAACGCATTACAGACATAATAAATGTATTAATTGCAGATGACAGAATTGATCAAGACAACCATCAACAAGAATTGGTTAGAAGTTACGAACCTTTTTTAAGGAATTCAAGCGCTATCCATATTGATACCGAAGAAATAGAATATCTAATTGACAATAGCAATGTTAAAAAGTCACCAGGTCAAGATAATATCAGTAATAACATGATAAAATGCGCAAAGACTCTGATACTTCCGGTGCTACATTCGTTATTAAATAAATGTATTCAGATGGGATATTTTCCAAGGGAATGGAAAACGACAGTTTTAAAAATTCTAATGAAACCAAACAAATCAACGTCGAATCAATAAAAAGCTATCGACCTATTTCGTTAACATCTAATCTGTCTAAGATCTACGAAAAAGTTATTAAAAAGAAAATTTATGAATATTATATGCAAAACAATTTATTAAGTCCCAAACAGCATGGATTCATCAAGTCAAAATCTACTATTACAGCCTTGAATAATATAATCGATATAATAATGGAACACAAAACCAAAGAACTGACAGCTCTGGTCACAATAGATATTGCGGGAGCCTTTGATAATGCATGGTGGCCTGCGATCTTAAAAATAATAGATGAAGATAACTTGCCGGAAAGTTTAATAAGGACTATTCAATCATATTTCAAATTGAGGAAAACGAAATTTACATATGAGAACTTAACAATAAATAAACAAATTACAAAGGGATGTCCGCAGGGTGGCCCGCTATCTCCACTACTATGGATAATATTACTAAACGATCTTTTGATCAAATATCAAGTTCCTAATAGTGAAGTGGTATGTTATGCGGATGATGTATCAATTATATGCTGGCACAACAATAGCAAAGACCTGAAATTAGTTATAGAAAAGGCATTAAATACGATTGATGTATGGTGTAAGAGTAACAAACTTGAAATAAGTCTAGAAAAAACTAATATACTTTATTTACATAACAAAGAAAAATTCCCAATCAAATTTAATAATGAAATAATCATACCAACTCTGAAGACCAAAATTTTAGGAATAATAATTGCAAATCACAGAAGAAGAAACAAAATAAATTTTACATACCACATAGAAGAAATAGTAAATCGTACAAAACGTTTTAAAAATTATCTCTTCTCAATTTGCGGGAAATCTTGGGGTCTAAGCACCCAGAAAAGGCTAACTTTATATAAATCCATTTTCAGACCAATACTTACATATGGAGCCGAAATTTGGTTCAAATATTTAAATAAAAAATGTTTACAAAAACTAAATTCAACCCAATATCAAATACTGACATGGTGTATACAAGCCTATAAATCCACATCATATAGCTGTGTTCATAGTTTGGCCAACATTCCTCTGATCTCAGACTTTATCGAATCCAGAATCATGATATCTGTGTGATCTGAGAAACTTATCCCCAGATGATCAACAAATTTATGACCCATTTATTCCAGGAATTATAGATACCTTTCTCAAATCAAGAATGAATGTTCTGAAAAACGAAGCAAATAATACTTTCTTAAGCTTTTTTCCCCAAGAAATCCCTAAATACTTTCGTCCAAATTTTTATAATACTCAATTTGTTACAAACCACGGAAATTTCAAAAGTTTTCTAAATAGAATAAAGGCAGTGGAGGATTCAAGTTGCTTTTGTGGTATGGAGGAACAAACCTCAAGACATCTACTGATCGATTGCCCAGCATTTCAAGATTATAGAATGAAGAATGAACTAGTTGTTTATGAATTAAACGATTTGATTTCCGATAAAAAATCATATCTAAAGTTCAATTCATTTTGTAAATACATTCTAAAATTTCTACAAAATCTGAATTTCTAATGTTTTTATTCGTTGAATAATTTAAATAACTTATGTAAACAAACTTTTCTCCTTGTTTGGCGCAAGTATCCCTTGCGGGATATAGCGCTTTGGAAATAAAATAATTGTAATTGTAAAAAGGTAGGCATTTTTTTCCATACCTATAATGGAAATAGCAAAATTTTCCTCTTGATTTATATCCGCCCTTAGATAGGGAACGTGAGCGCGCATTGTAGTGATAATCACGTGATCTTCGGTCACGAGATCTACCTTGACGCTCCATTTTCATACTTTCTATTTCCTGTTCCAGAGATTCTATTTTTTAATAACATTTTTGTTTCATTCTCCGGCTTAGCTGCCTCGTAGATCTCCGTCTTGGGGTTTAATTCGGCTATTCTATCAGCCATTACTGCCAATTTGTCGAGCTCTTCCTCGCTAATTATTAGAATTTGCTGAATTGCCTGTGGTAGTTTTTCGAGCCATAGCGTCTTTATAAATTTATCAGATAAGTCCTCTGTTGCTAATGATCTTAATTTCTGCAACAGCTGGCTAGGCTTTAGATCACCTAGTTCAATTCCCGATAGCAGTTTTCGAATTATTTTTGATTCGCCATCTTTGAATATTCTAAGAAGTCTCTCTTTTGCCTCTGAATATTTATTTAATTCTTTAGAGGTAATTATATCCCAGAGGTTTTCGACATACTTTGGGTCCAATTGAGCGTTTAAATAATTGAACCTCGTATTTTCGGACTTTATATTATTTATCAAGAACTGAGCCTCTACTTGATGGAACCATATATCAGGTCTTTCAACCCAGAAAGGTGGAAGTTTAATATTTACCTTATAGGTCTCAACTATTTCAGTTTCCTCACTTTTCATTTTATCGATTCGTCGTGCTTGTTCTTTTGTCCGGCTCACCAGTTTATGTGGTGGTTAAGCAATGACACTCCACATAAATAATTTCTTTATAAAATCAAGCCTTTTTATTACGATCACTATGGCTACACCTCGCTATGGCTATTTTGTTCAGGCAACCAAAAAATAATGAGAGGAATAATAAAAACTCAATCAAATAGGAAAATATATATATATAAATTAGATAAAAATTTTGCATATTTGCAACAAAAAATATGATTTTTCAAAAGCAAATAAAATTAACATAAAATAGAGATACAAAACAATAATTTACATGCCCCCTACATATCCAAATAATAGGGTGGTTGTTGAGGTATGAATCTATTTGCTTTGCCTGAAAAATGCAGAAACCTATGGCATGAGTGTGAACAGTTAATGTCAATCCACTCAATACTGAATTCATATTATAGTCAAGATAAACTGATATTTGTAACTTTACTCCAAAAAAATTATTCAGAAAATCTAGATGTTGGCAAATAAATATATAGGTTGACATATAAGATATTCAAAAAATGAAAATATACAAAAACTTACTTTGTATATTACAAAATTGTCAAAATGGAATAATTTTTATATACTGACTCTATAGGACTCAGCTTCACTCGGGTTCTCCGCTAGTGAATGTTTCCAGGCGAATTTTATATAAAAAATGTTATTTTTATAATTATTTCATTTTCACTATATTTTTTGTGGTCATTGAGATTCCTAATGAATTTTGTTTATATCATAAATTATTATTATCACGATCAATTTATTTCATTTCAATATTTTATATTTTTCAAAATAATTTAACTTTAAAGAGGAGAATAAAATATTAAATAATTTTAATTATTAATAATAAAATGTAAATAATATTTTACACTTTATATATCTCACTGATTTCACTTTACATTTTTTTTTACAATTATTGAATAAAGAATTCGCTGCAGGATTTAGTTGTACTTATTTGAGTTAGTTCAGGAAATAGAAACAAGTATTATGGGCTATATACAAAGAAAAGGATTGTTGTGATACAAATCCATTTGTTTAACTAGAAATTCAGAACCCAATGCATGAACTGATATGAAATGAGTTCTGGGTGAAGAATATATTTTGAATTTGGCGGATTGGGATACAGTGAGTATCAAGGGTTCGCAAGAGAATATCCCTCGGTTTTCCTGTGAACCTATCACCTTCTGAGACAACCCCATGAAGAGATAATTTGCTTTTCGCTCCTAGAAGTAGGGATAGTCGGTTTTGGGCAGTTTTGGCCGAATTGATTCTGTTTTCAATGTGTTTTTTGAAGGTTAGGTGCTCGTCTAAGGTCATCCCTAGGTATCGGATATTCTCTTTACATTTAATATCGTCTTCTTAGACGAAAAATTTGCCCAAAGGTTTCTTAATTTTGTCTTTTTTTTCTGGAGAAAATGATTGCTTCACTTTTTTGGAGGCTAATTGTGACTCGCCATTTTTTACACCAAATTGTGGAAAAGATACAGGCCTTTTAAAGTTTCATGTGGAGTCTTTATATGATTAAAGTATAAAACATGCATAAAAATATTTGCAAGTGATACCTATTCTGCAGGAGCTTGCATGTTTATCACAATGAATAAACCTTTAACATTAATATTTAAATTAACGTTCTGACTTCCCTTTAGCCAAACATTAAATTTTTGTCTTTCAATATTTTATTTGAAGTTTCTATTCAAATTGTTTCCATGTCTGCATGCCAAAATTATTTTGGGCCAAAAATCAAAAACAAAAAAGGCTATTTGAATATTTGAATCATTTGCAAATGGTTGCGAATAGTTATTCAAAAATAATTTAAGGAAAATATAAATCGGCGATGGAATTTAAACACAGAAATTTAGGTCTGTAGAGTTCTTGATTAAAACCAAAAGTTGTTAAAATCACTCATTTCCCAACAAACACGAATAATTATATTTATGTAAATTGGATCTATATTTATATAATGATATATTATTATATAAAATTGATTTGAAAATATAAATTTCTTCCTTTATATTTTCACCTCGGTAGCTAGTGTAATTCTAATAAGGAGAACGTGAACAGTTTTACTTTTAAAACCTGTTTAAGCAGACACAACTTTCTCAAGGCAAAGTGTTTCAAGAAGAGACTTCCAGAGTATGAATACCAAATAAGAAGAGGTTTTTACAATCTTTTCTGTACACTGGTATTGTTCTTAGAACTAGGCCATACTGATTGTAAATACTGTTGAAGTTCTCTGGATAAATTCCATTATTGTCAAATATTCATTTAGACTTTTTTAAATATTAAAAATGTCTTTCTGAGCTGATATTTGTATGCGAAATTAAGATAATATAAAAACAGTCTTGTCTCTCGATTCCTTCAAGTCAATTTGTTAATTGTCGATATTTTATTTGTGTCACACACTACGTACAAAATATTTTGTGAACTGATTAATATTAGCTGATAATTTGAACTGAATCCGAAATATGCTTGGGTCGGATATCAGGTGCAGATCGAGTTTTTAAAAAAGAATTGCATAAGTAAAAAGCAACATTTGAATTGTCATAAGTATTTAGCGTGCAATTCATTTACAAGAAATGAAAATATTGAATCATGGATGTTTATTTTCAAATAAACAAACTAACTGCCCTTCCTGCGAGAATAAAATATTAGGAAGTTTCGGCTCTACAATTATTATTAACACAAAGCAATAACGCGCCATCTATACATATAAAATAAAAGAATTTAAAAGCGCGAATGTTTCTTTTATACATAAAACGAACTTCTACTGTCCTTACTGCGATGAAAAAATATATTGGGAGGGCTTGGCTCATCAGTGGTGAACCCTCCCAGCGGTTTCGCCAATTTAATCCACCAGACCGCTTCTCAGAGCTCTAATATTGTATTGGATCATTCTGCTTTTATATGCTACACTGAAGGATGGAATCTTAGAAATGGTTTTCAAGTAAACTATGGACATAAGCTCATAGGACAGTAGAATTATATTCAAATATTTGCTTCGAGCAATGCTCTTCAGCAAACTATAAAGACAAGGCCATTAGGAATAAATTAACACAAAGCAATAACGCAATTTTATTTTACAATTATTATTAACAATATTGACACATTAATCAAAATCGACACCTTAAGAAATTTCTTTTCACTTGCTATATATAATATACTAGCGGATGTACCTGGATTCGCCCGGGTTTTACCTGAGTAAAGGTTTGTCTAACGAACATTTGTTAAAACAAATCTCTATAAACTTATTTAAAAAAATAGATATATTTTGGTAATTTGAAACTCGTAAATTTGAATCTCTCGATAAAGTGAACATTTTTTCCCGGTCCCTCGAAAAAAAAATCGATAAGTTGAATAAAATCAATATTAATTGGTTCCCTCGGCAATTGTAAGTTAAAGGAATAGTATCTTGCCTTGGAAAGGTATCATTATTCTTGTCTCAAATAAATTGCCGTGTCATCCTGAATTTTGTCTTTCCTAATTTTCTACATTACAAAATCATCGTTTTATCTAATGAACATTTTTTCCCGGTCCCTTGAAAAATACTCGATAAGTTGATTAAAATCAATATTAATTGGTTGCCTCGGTAATTGGAAGTTAAAGGAATAGTATCTTTGCCTTGGAATTGTATCATTATTCTTGTCTCAAATAAATTGCCGTGTCATCCTGAATTTTGTCTTTACTAATTTTCTACATTACAAAATCATCATTTTATCTATTCTCCCAATATATATGTTGTAGATAAATGATAAAACTAACTTTGACTTGTGCGCAATTAAGAGGTAGAAAATCTTACTTTTGATAAATAATCTTTAGGATAATAAATTAGTGATAATTAAACTTATAGATGAAAAAACCTGTTATCATCGTCGCAATGGGGGCGCTGCTTTCGAGTTAAATCTACAAATCTGCAAATAACTCTAAGGATATTCAAGATATTCAAAAAATTATTTTTCAAAGACCTTCCCGAGGATATAACTAATAATAACACAAAATTTCACGGCGATTGGATGTATGGTGTTTGAATCTATAGAGTACAGACAGACAGACAGACATTCAATTTCATATATAAATATATTTATAACTAGCGGATGTACCCGGCTTCGCCCGGGTTTTACCTGAGTAAAGGTTTGTCTAACAAACATTTGTTAAAACAATTCTCTATAAACTTTTAAAAAAATAATAGATATATTTTGATAATTTGAAACTCGTAAATTTGAATCTCTTGATAAAGTGAACATTTTTTCCCGGTCCCTTCAAAAATACTCGATAAGTTGAATAAAATCAATATTAATCGGTTCCCTCGGTAATTGGAAGTTAAAGAAATAGTATCTTGCCTTGGTATTGTATCATTATTCTTGTCTCAAATAAATTGCCGTGTCATCCTGAATTTTGTCTTTCCTAATTTTCTACATTACAAAATCATTATTTATCTAGT
>CP092873.1:79765232-79793521 GCA_030710605.1 Cordylochernes scorpioides
AGATATATAAGTGTAAAATATTGTTTTCCTATTTTTATTAATAATTGAAATATTCATTATTTTATTCTCCCTCTCTCTAAAAGGAGATTATTTTGTAAAAATTGAAATTTTTGAAATAAAAAAAATTATCGTGATAATAATAATTTACGATATAAACAAAATTCAATATTAATCTCAATGACCACAAAAATATAGTGAAAATGGAATATTTATAGAAATAATTGTAAAATAAAATTGCCGGGAAACATTCACTACGGGAGAACACGAGTGAAGATGGGTCATGTAGAATCAGTATATAATATTTATTCCATTTTGACAATTTTGTAATATACAATATAATTTTTTGTATATTTTTATTTTTGAACATCTTATATGTTAACCTATATATTTAACTGCCTACATTCAGAATTTCTGAATAATTTTGTTTTAGAAAAGTAACAAATATAAATTTATCTTGACAATAATATGAATTCAGTATTGAGTGGATTTTGACATTCACCGCTCACACCCAGGCCATAGATTTTGAATTTTTCCGGAAAAGCAAATAGATTCATACCTCAAAAACCACCCTATTCTTCGGAAATAGCACCAAAAGATGTATTCCTATTCCCTAATATAAAATCACTTCAAATGAATCCTTGAAATAATTATTCATTCTTTAATGGTAATGCTAAAGAAATTAGCATGAAATACGTATATATAAATTGTAAAAAATTATTTTATTTTTGTTTATATTTAGCGAGCCTGATCTAATAACATAATTTCAAACTTTTATTACCAAAGTTTGATATTTATTTATTTAATATTTAATTATATATTTGTTAGAATTCATAATATTAATATAAACAGATTAAATTTTTTATGCAAAAATGTTTTTTTTTTTTCAAAGTAAGCATTTTCAATGCTTTTAACTTTGGGCGCGCAAGGAACCTTTAGTGTAAACCAATAAATAGGATAATCCTTGAATATTTGCACAAATTTCAAATATAAATATTTATTCTAGGAAAGAAATAAAATAAAAGGTAATTACTTTTCTATATAGAGTTTCAACTATAGAAAGTTATAGTAAAAAATCAATATAACAAAAGTGTATTTAAATATTAAATGGAAGCTAAAATACGTTTTTTCGAAACAATAAATAATGGAAGTTTAGAACAAGTAAGAGAATTGATAGAAGAAGGAGCAGATGTTAATGCAAGGTTTGACAATGATTTGATGGCTAGCTATAATCGCGAGAGACAAATTAGTCTTGGAGATTTGATATATATATTTTTAAAATATCTTGTGGTTATCTTATTCATAACGATACCCCACTACATTTGGCTATCAATATAGGCAGAGAGGATGTCTTTAGACTCTTAGTAAACAACGGTGCAAATATCAATGCTATAAATATAGAGAATGCACCCCATTACATCAGTCTATCGAATTTCAGCATTTTAAAATATTCAAAGACTTAATTGAACAAGGTGCTGATTATAACACCAAGAGTGTTGGTGGAGTAACACCTTTAATGATGGCTTCTTCAAAAAATGATGAAAATTTTCTAATCCATTTGCTGAATCTTGGAGTCGATTTAGAGGATGCAGATATGAATAGCGAAACAGCTATATTTTATACAGTTGAGAGGCATTTCAAAAATTTCAAGATTTTATTCGACGCTGGCGCTGATATCAACAAAAAAATATAACTGGTAGTTCATTATTGCTTTCCGCATGTAAATCTGACTCTATACAGGTGGCAAGTTTCCTGATTAAATTAGGGGCTGATGTGAATGAAAAATGTGGTTATGGTTTTACTCCTTTATTTTATACCGTTCCTTTTGAAAACGAATTGCCAAAGCTGTTGATACAAGCAGGCGCCATAATTAATGACGTAAAGAATGTTCGCGAATTGGCTGCTCAATGTCTAAACAAAACCTTCATAAATACTCTAATTGAACTGGGGTTGATGTGAATATAAAAGATATCGATGGAAATGCACCGTTATATTTAGCTGCCTTTGAATTCACAGGCTTACATATGAATACTCAATCCTTTCACGAAATTTCAGAATCTCTGAAATTACTTTTGAACTATTTAAATCCTATTGATTTAAGCAGTATTTTAAATATATTTCTAGCCCAGGGCAGCTTGAATTGGAATACAGATGTGAAGACATTAATACAAATATTTATTAGGTATTCAATTCTTAAACACCCAACAAAAAGAATAACAAGGGATATAAAACTGCCAAATGATTTAATCAACTACTTGAAAATATGCCAGAGTCAAGTTGCTGAAATGCAGAATCATGTCATGGGCAAAAGCGATATTACCCTGTACCAATTCTTGAAAGAAACGGACCAATACAAAGTGGCGGGCTTCTTGGGAAATGATCTACACATCTAAGAGAATATTTCGAGTTGAATAAGTTTTTTTATCAGAAAAACTTTTCTTATTACTCAGAAATTATTCAAACACATGTTAATATAAGCACTAAATTTGGAATGTTACTAGCTAAATGTTTCACTTCAGCCAATAAATTTGAATTTAAACAGGCGAATAAATTCGTCATATACAAGATTATCAAACAATTACCTATATGGAACTTGGAAATTTATGCCCATGCCAACAAAAGTAATAAAGACTGGAAGATCAACTCAGTAATTCATCCATAATATTTTGTGTATTTGTGTGTATATGAAAATGAATAAATTAATGTATTATATTTAAAAATTTTAAGTATAGATTTCTAATTGTATATAAAAAATTAGTTGTTGTAAACCTAATTAATAAAATAATTTATCCATCAATTTTTGTTGTTTTCAAATTGTTTATGCTATATCTCTCAATAAAAATATTTAATCCATATATTTTTTACATATTTACTGTGATGACTCATGTTGTTGTTTGTATCATGACTTTCTTTCCTTAATTTGATATTATTATTTCATACTTCAGCATTTTTATATAATAATCTATATTAATAAAATGCAAATTTCATAAGTGTACATCACTAAAAACTTTCGTTACAATGCATCAATTTCAACCAAATTTTCAACATTTATGTAAAACGAGATGGAGCAGGTTTTGCTTAACATCAAAATATTTTTCCCTAACATTAACATGCGTAACTTCGCTGTTATCGATTAAATACAAAAAAATCAACAGAGTTAATTTTATTTATATATAATACAAAATTAAATTTCAACAGAGTTTTTTTACATACTAGCTAATCTCAATCTAAAAAAATATTAAAACAAGCAATTTTAAGATAACACCATATGTAAAACAGTCGGCCAAGAACAAATAACGTGTAATATATATAATATATAAATATATAATAAAATCTTAAATATTATTTATCAAAAGTAAGATTATCTCAGGATGACACGGCAATTTATTTGAGACAAGAATAATGATACAATTCCAAGGCGAAGATACTATTCCTTTAACTTCCAATTACGAGTATTTTTCAAGGGGAGGAAAAAATGTTCACAAGATAAAACGATGATTTTGTAATGTAGAAAATTAGGAAAGACAAAATTCAGGATGACACGGCACACAGGGACCGGGAAAAAATGTTCACTTTATCGAGAGATTCAAATTTACAAGTTTCAAATTATCAAAATATATCTTCTTTTTAAATAAGTTTATAGAGAATTGTTTTAACAAATGTTCGTTAGACAAACCTTTACTCGGGTAAAAACCCGGGCGAAGCCGGGCACATCCGCTAGTATATATTATATATTGAATGTCTGTCTGTCTGTACTCTATAGATTCAAAAACCATACATCCAATCGCCGTGAAATTTTGGGATATTATTAGGTATATCACCAGGAAGGTTTTTGAAAAATAAGTTCATGAATATCTTGAATATCCTTAGAGTTATTTACAGATTTGTAGATTTAACTCGCAAGCAGCGCCCCCATTGTGACGATGTTAACAAGTTTTCTTATCACTAAGTTTGTTATCTTAAATATTATTTATCAAAAGTAAGATTATCTCAGGATGACACGGCAATTTATTGAGACAAGAATAATGATACAATTCCAAGGCGAAGATACTCTTCCTTTAACTTCCAATACCGAGGGAACCAATTATATTGATTTTATTCAACTTATCGAGTATTTTTAAGGGACCTGGAAAAATGTTCACTAGATAAAACTACGATTTTCTAATGTAGAAATTAGGAAAGACAAAATTCAGGATGACACGGCACACAGAGACCGGGAAAAAATGTTCACTTTATCGAGAGATTCAAATTACGAGTTTTCAAATTATCAAAATATATCTTTTTTTTAATAAGTTTTTAGAGAATTGTTTTAACAAATGTTCGCTAGACAAACCTTTACTCGGGTAAAACCCCGGGCGAAGCCGGGCACGTCCGCTAGTATATTTTATATAGTTGTGTTAAATATATCAAGTAAAATGAAATATATTGTCGCGTTGAAAAATAGATGCGAGAAGAGGTAAATCCAACAGAACTTTATCTCTCTCTAACTCCCTACCTTAAAATCTACTCGCATATATATAGCTATATGACATAATAAAAACTTATGTAAATCAATACAATCTAAAAATTATGCAAAAAAATCAAACACGCTACATTACTCCCCTCTCCCAAAAGACAGCGTCCCCGCTGACAATGTGATTTTCTAAAAATAAATAAGACAAAAATCATCTAAGACATCAAAAGCATTTTTTGTTCATAAGGAAATGAATAATTACTCGCATGTATTCCTTGAGAATTGACAGAGTTAAAAAAGCACTTGAGAACCTTATCAAGGTATCATACAGGATAATGGAAAGCATGAAACCTATTTGTTTTTTTGACATCAACGGCAAGAATATCTCCATATCCATTGATAGACTAAAACAAGCATATTTACCTGTAGTGCACTCTGTCAATAAAACCAATCAACAGAATTCTAACCCTACTGAGCAGACTGTTGCGGATAATGTTTTGAACAACCTGAAGTGGAAGAAAAATTAAAACAACCTGTAGATTTTACCCAATCCCAACTTTACATTGACAAGCGTAACTTTGTTACTGGTGAGGGAGTGATGTAGCGGACGCTAGAGATATAAGCTGTAAACTTGTTAAATAGGTAAATTCATGATTTTCTAAGTAATTAAAATCTTTGTTATTTTTGTAATAATATTCAAAGTATTTTATCATTTACAAATTATTGATAACTTTATCATTTACCTTATCTATTTATCAATTAGGTATATCCATGGAAAGGTTTTTGAAAAATAATTTCTTGATCTATCCTTAGACTTATTTGCAGATTTGTATATTTAACTCGCAAGCAGCGCCTCCATTGCGACGGAGATAGGCTTAGGTTTTGGCAGGAAGTCTGCTCCACGCCTGATGACCTTGGGTCTTTCAGGGCTAATATATTAAGTAAAACTAATTCAAATATTAGTGCTTTATAATGGCTATCTCCTTTAGATTTGAGAATTTATTTTCTAATTTTAGATTGTATAAGAAAAACATATTTTATTTTAAGTATTGTACTTTATTAAAAAAGTTTAAATAATTGTACAAGAAGATATATACGATATATAAAAATCAAAAGAACATATGAGTATCGTTTAAATATAAAATTCGAATAAATATAAATGCGATACTAAAAATTAAATAACTTATATAGAAGCTTTTGCATAGTTTCGTCCTGTAAGCATACCAACTTGATAAAAGTTTCCTGTCTTCCCTTTGATATTGCTTAATACAAACTTCTATTCATTTTGAATTAGTGAATATCAGATGATGGCCATAGGTCATAGCATTTCAAAAATTGGTTAGGTCGTCAATCCTTTGCGAACAAATGGAAATTTCCACGTTGGCGCCCTCTCCGCAGATTTTTAAAATGATATCCCGTGTCGTTTTTTTTTTTCTAATTTGAAAGCCTCCCCTCGCTTGAAGCAAATCCTTTAATCCAAGAGACTGCGCGAAAGACTTGAACATGAAACCGCCGACGGATCGTTTGTTCTCTACACTGACGAATCCACTTAACCAAGCTCTGATCTTCGCCCGTAGAGCGTGTGAATTTTGATCTCTTACATTATTTAGTTTGTTCGCGGGCTGGTCTGGCTTGAGAAAGTCGCCGGCAACATTTTTTCTCATATCTTAATTTTCAGATAGCATCTCACATTTAATAAAATCAATTAAAGAAGAGCTCCATTACGAAATTAGTGATATATTAGTTTAAATACAGCTATTCACAAATGTTCGTTTGTGGCAAGATACTATTCCTTCAACTTCCAATTACCGAGGGAACCAATTAATATTGATTTTATTCAACTTATCGAGTATTTTTCAAGGGACCGGGAAAAATGTTCAATTTATCGAGATATTGAAATTTACGAGTTTCAAATTATCAAAATATATCTATTATTTTTTACATATGTTATATTCAAATGACATTTATGTAGGGATAATTTTATTGTTAATTTTCATTTTGATGTATTGCATACATTTGATCATTAATAAATTATTATTTAGTTATTAAAACTGCCTTTTTGTTCAAAGACAGCAACGTTTGAACGGGGTACAGCTAGGTGGAGCAGATAATCAAACATAAAGTTATCTTGCCAAGTATAGATTCAGTTGGAATTGGATGCTTTCTAGAATTGTTTTAACAAATGTTCGTTAGACAAACCTTTACTCGGGTAAAAACCGGGCGAAGCAGGGTACATCCGCTAGTATTAAATAATTAAAAGCAACAACTTTAAATAAATAATAATATTTTTTTATATTAAGAGTATTTATAAATACTTATAATTATACTTGTATATAAAAAAATGTTATCATCATCAATATGAAAATATATAGTTCAAGATAGTTTGTTTATGTTAGAAAAGTTGAAACCTGCAGCTGAAGATGAAAATAAATAATGGTTGATCTTCCAAAGTAAATCGTTTGCGTAAGTCATTTATTGTTTTGAACAAACAAATAACAACACGTTAATTTAAATAAAAATGTAAAAGTTTTATTCATTGTGACAAATATGCAAGGTCATGCTGAATATGTGTCTCGTGCAATTATTTTTATGTATGTTCATAAATTAATCATATAAATATTCTGATAAAAGTTTTAAAAATGAAGAAACGAAACCATAAAAGCGACTCTAAAAATAATCATAAGAACCTATCATAGAGTTTAAGACAAGCAAGTCTCGACAAGAAAAGAAGAGTCAGCTCTGATAGACCTGACAAGATCTTCCCTCAGAGCCAGAGAACAAAAGAGACACCTCTAGAGGACCCAGAGCCTAAAGACAATACACAGGATAAGACGACAATTAACTTGGGATAGTTTATTGATATAGTAGCCAGTATGAGTGATGACCCGGTATTATTTATTAACACATGATTCAAACAAATAAAGAGAATTTGGAATTTTTACATTTATGTTTTAATAATATATTTAAAGTCTTTTCACACAATTTAACCGATAAAGAAATCAATTCAGCAATGGCAAATTAATAAAACCAAGACCCTTCAAGTTAAAGGTCCATCTCCTCTCCACCAGCATAACCAAAATATTAGAAAAAATAATATCAAGAAGATTGAGAAAGTCACTTAACAAAAAATCCTTCCAAGGCCAGAATTATTTGAATATCAACCTGCACACTCAATGGTAGACCAACTGTTAGTGATAAAGGAAAAAATAGGACAAGCAATCGCGCTGCGCAAAATAACTAGAGCCATGTTTCAAACATATCCAAACAATTAAAAAGGTTTGGCATGAGGCCCTTCTCAATGAAATGTTTGTTAAACACCTCTTCCAGGACTTCATTAAAATTACAAGAAACTTCCTGGCCAACAGAAAGTTTGAGGTGAAGGTAAAAGATGGATTGTCAACATCCAGGAAAATCCTAGCTAGTATACCTCAAGCTTAGTGACTGGCCCAATCTTATTCGACATATATATCGACGACTTTCGATGTTTCTAAGAAGCATTTTTGCACTTATGCGAAATGACTCTACACATCTACGAGAATATCTCTAATTAACTCAACCATGTTATAAATAGAAACTTCCTATTACTTTGAATGTTACTATCTAAATGTTTCTCTTGCGCCCAGTAATTTGAGTTTAAGCACGTGAATGAATTTCGCCATATCGAGGATTATCAAACAATTACATTATATCTGGAACTTATCTACAACAAATCTGTAACTTGGAAATTTACGCTAATATTTCAACAAAAATATATCAAGTCACTACAAAATTAACTCAGTTATTAATCCAAACTTATTTTAAATGCATATAATCCACCCAATTGTGTATAGAAATTAATATTTTAGTTGAAAGTTGTAATACAAGAAATATTATAATTATAAATATATATTATTTCATATGATACTTTGATATCATAGAACAAATTAATAAAATAAATTTTGCTGTTATTTGTTGTCCTTAAAGTTTATGTTTTCTCTCTTTAATTTATTTTTTACCCATTTATTTACTGATGACTCGTGTGGGGGGGGGGGGGGTTGTTTGTATGATGTCTATATTTCCTAAAATTGATATAGTATTTTATTTCATAAATATAGCAAAATTTTGAATCTGTCTGTACTCAATATATTCAAAAATCATATATCTAATCACCGTGAATATTTTCGAAATTAATAGGTATATCCCAATGAAGGTTTCATTTTGTTTTTTTTTTCATCGGGGTTGAATTCAAGCACACTTTTTAAAGAAAGTTCATCATCAAATATCATTCATTTCATGATAATGTTTGATAATTACAAAATTATTGTTCAATTGAAATTTTTTTAAAATTGTTTATTATCACAGGTGAAGAGGCATGTTAATTCTACCGTTAACTATGTATATCTATGTTTTGTACATATGTTATATTCGAACGACATATATGCAGGGATAATTTATTGTTAATTTTCTTTTTGATAAATTGCAAACATTTGATCATTAATGAATTATTTTTAAGTTATCAAAACTGCCTTTTTATTGAAACACAGCAAAGTGAGAACGGATACAGCTAGGTGGAGCAAATAACAAACATAAAGTTATCTTTAAAAATATAAATCCAGTAGCTATTGAATGCTTGCTAGAATCATTTTAACAAATGTTTGTTAGGCAAACTTTAATCTGGTAAAAACCGGGCGAAACCGGGTACATTCGCTAGTTTTTTATATGCTTGTTTTTTGGAAACAAGGGCTTCTTCTTCTTAAGAAATATGTACAGCTATGTTGTTATTTTTTAGTTATCTCTGGTTGGTCACCACTATTTATTTAGATAATTTAGTTTTTCATTTCTGTCCCAGAAAATGTGTTTGAATTGAGAATAACAGGGGGAAAAGAATATTATTTAATTCTTGAGAATGTTTCTGTTCCGAAATTATATTTGTAATAGTAACTATGTCATTCTAATGTCCAGATTATAAGTAAGCATTTTTGAATTAACCCATGATTCAGGTTTGTCTGATTTAAAAAAATTATTTTAGAAGTCCTGAGTTTTAATATTTGTCATTGATGAATGGGATTGCTTGAATGTATCCGTTAAATAATGTGAAAAGGCTTTGAATATATTATTAGAAATTCCATATAAAATTCCAAATACCCTGTATTTTCAAAACATGTGTTAATAAAAGATACCGCGTCATCACTCATACTAGCTACCATATCAATAAACTGTTCCAAGTAAGTTGGAGTCCTATCTTGTGTATTATCTTGAATTTCTGGGTCCTCCCTTAGGGTGTTTTTCTTTTGTTTTCTGTTTCTGGGGGGAAGATCTTGTGAGGTCTTTCAGAGCTGATTCTTCTTTTCTTGTAGAGACTCGCTTGTCTTCAACTTTATGATAGGCTTTTATGGATCTTTTTCAGAATTTCTTTAAAGGTTTCATTTCCTAATTTATTTCTACTTTTTTTCATCAAAATATTTATAAAAATTAAGATATGAAACATATATAAAATATTTGTAAGTGATTCATATTCTGCATGAGCTTGCATGTTTGTTACAATGAAAACACCTTTTACATTAATATTTTAATTAACGCTCTGACGTCCCTTTATCCAAACTCTAATCTTTTGTCTTTTAATATTCTAATTAAAGCTTCTATTCTACTTGTTCACATATCTGCCTGCCACATATAATTTGAGCCAAAAACAAAAAAGGGGGTTTGAATATTTGATGCATTTCACAATTTTCAACAAAAACAGCGACACCTATAGTTATTTAAAAAAATCAAGTAAAATATAATTTTGTGAAATAGAATTTAAAAACAGTAATTTATGTCTGTAAGAGAGTTGTTGTCTAAAAAGCCATAGATGTTAAAATCGCGCATTCACCAACACACAAACACAAATAATTATATTTTTGCCTCAGGTTGTCTCAGATGGTGATAGAGTTCAACCAAATGCAAAATATATATTCTTCACCCAGAACTAATTTATATCAGTTCATGCATTGGATTTTGAATTTTATTTAAACAAATATATTTGTATCACAGCAATCCTATTCTTTGTATATAGCCCCAAAAGACTTGTTTCTATTTCCTGAACTAACTCAAATAAGTACAACTAAATCCTTTGGCGAATTTTATTCTATAATTGTAAAAACTGTAAAGTGAAATCAATTTGATATATGAAGTGTAAAATTATATTTGAATATTTTTATTAATAATTGAAATATTCAATATTTTATTATCACTCTCTAAAGTTAAAATATTTTGTAAAAAATTGAAATTTTTGAAATAAAAAAAAATTATCGTGATAATAATAATTTACGTAAAGATAGAAGCTAATGTTTTAATTTTTATTCGCTCCTGCCAAAGACAAAAGATTTTTGTCGAAACGTCGAGACAATAAAAAGATTTACTGGCCGAAGTGTCTTTTATTTGAAGAAATAATTTACGATATAAACAAAATTCAATATAAATCTCAATGACCACAAAAATATAGTGAAAATGAAATATTTATAGAAATAACATTTTAAAAATTAAATTCGCCTGGAACCATTCACTAAGGGAAAACCCGAGTGAAGCTGGGTCATGTAGAGTCAGTATATAATAATTTTTCCATTTGGACAATTTTGTAATATAAAAAATATTTTTTGTATATTTTCATTTTTTGAATATGATATATGTTGACCTATATATTATTCTACCTACATTCAGAATTTTTGAATAATTTTGTTGGAGTAAAGTAACAAATATCAATTTATCTTGACAATAATATGAATTCAGTATTGAGTGGATTGACATTGACCATTCACACCCAGGCCGTAGGTTTCTGAATTATTCAGGAAAAGCAAATAGATTCATACCTCAACAACCACCCTATTCTTTGGATATAATAGCACCAAAAGATGTGTTCTATTTTCCCTAATCTAAATCACTTCAAATGAACCTGGAGAGAATTAACCATTCTGAAATGATAATGTTAAAAGAAATTAGCATGAAATATATATAATTTGTAAAAAAATATATTTTTATTTTTTTGTTTATATTCAGCGAGCCTAATGTAATAACATAATTTAAAAATTGTATTACCAAAGTTTGATATTTATTTATTTAATATTTAATTATATATTTTGTTAGAATTCATAATATTAATATGGACAGATTAAATTTTGTATGCGAAAATGTTTTTTTTTTCAAAGTAAGCATTTTCAATGCTTTTAACTTTGGGCGCGCTAGGAATCTTTTGGTGGCATAAAGAATCGCCAAAAGTTCCGCCTGGAAGGAGGTACAGCTGTTGTGGAGTTTAAGTTTCAGTGGTGAATAGGGAATTCTGACAGGACATGGCTTCGTTCAAGCCGACTTCGCCAGAACCTCCAAAAACAACGACCCCTTATGCCAACACTGTCACCAAGAAAATCAAACAGTCGACCACCTCCTATTCAGTTGCCCATCCTACCATCTTCAGAGATTCCAGACTGCAACTCTACTTAACACCAGCACATTCAACCAAGAAGCATTGAAGAACCTCCCCAAAAATAAAACAGCCTGGCGACATCTAATCAGTTGGATGTCAACTGCAACAAATAGACAATAAGTCAGAAGACAAACCCGGACAGTTGGCGACTTTCGTACGCTCCAGGAGTCCGGGTTATGTACAGAATAATAATAATAATCTTTTGGTTAAAACCAATGAATAGGATAATTCTTGAATAATTGCACAAATTTCAATTATAAATATTTATTCTAGGAAAAAATAAAATAAAAGGTAATTACTTTTCTATATATAGAGTTTCAACTATAGAAATTATAGTAAAAAAATTAATATAACAAAAGTGTATTTAAATATTAAAATAGAAGCAAAAATACGTTTTTTCGAAACAATAAATAATGGAAGTTTAGAACAAGTAAGAGAATTAATAGAAGAAGGAGCAGATATTAATGCAAGGTTTGACAAGGATTTGATGGCTAGCTATAATCGCGAGAGACAAATTAGTCTTGGAGATTTTGTTGATATATATATTTTAAAACTTGTGGTTATCTTATTCATAACGATACCCCACTACATTTGGCTATCAATATAGGCAGAGAGGATGTCTTCAGACTCTTAGTAAACAACGGTGCAAATATCAATGCTATAAATATAGAAGAATGCACCCCATTACATCAGTCTATCGAATTTCAGCATTTTAAAATGTTCAAAGACTTAATTGAACAAGGTGCTGATTATAACACCAAGAGTGTTAGTGGAGTAACACCTTTAATGATAGCTTCTTCAAAAAATGATGAAAATTTTCTAATCCATTTGCTGAATCTTGGAGTCGATTTAGAGGATGCAGATAGGAATAGCGAAACAGCTATATTTTATACAGTTGAGAAACATTTCAAAAATTTCAAGATTTTATTCGACGCTGGCGCTGATATCAACAAAAAAAAAAAATAAAACTGGTAGTTCATTATTGCATTCCGCATGTAAATCTGAATCTATACAGGTGGCAAGTTTCCTGATTAAATTAGGGGTTGATGTGAATGAAAAATGTGGAGATGGTTTTACTCCTTTATTTTATACCATTCCTTTTATAAACGAATTGCCAAAGCTGTTGATACAAGCAGGCGCCATGATTAATAACGTAATGAATGTTGGCGAATTGAATTATCTATATCTAACCAAAACCTTCATAAATACTCTAATTGAAGCTGGGGCTGATTTGAATATAAAAGATATCGATGGAAATGAACCATTATATTTAGATGCCTTTAGAATCACAGACTTAGATATGGATACTGAATCATTATCGGAAATTTTAGAATCTCTTTAATTGCATTTGATTTATTCTAATTCTATTGATTTAAACAGTTTTTTATATAAAATATCAGCCCAGGGAGGCTTGAATTGGAATACAGGAATGAAGACATTAATACAAATAATTATAAGGTATTCCATTCTTAAACACCCAACAACAAGAATAACAAGGGATATAAAACTGCCAAATGATTTAATCAACTACTTGAAAATATGCCAGAGTCAAGTTGCTGAAATGCAGAATCATATCATGGGCAAAAGCGATATTACCCTGTACCAATTCTTGAAAGAAACGGACCAATACAAAGTGGCGGGCTTCTTGGGAAATGACTCTACACATCTAAGAGAATATATCGAGTTGAAAAAGTTTTTTTATCAGAAAAACTTTTCTTATTACTCAGATATTATTCAAACACATGTTAATATAAGCACTAAATTTGGGATGTTACTAGCTAAATGTTTCACTTCAGCCAAGAAATTTGAATTTAAACACGCGAATAAATTTGTCATATACAAGATTATCAAGCAATTACCTATATGGAATTTGGAAATGTATGCCCATGCCGACAAAAGTAATGAAGACTGAAAGATCAACTCAGCTATTTATCCATAAATTTTTGTGTATTTGTGTGTATATAAAAAAGAATAAATTAATGTATTATATCTAAATTAATATTTAAATTATATATTTCTAATTGTATATAAAATTTTTGTTGTTTTGAAACTAATTAATTAAATAATTTATCAATCATTTTTGGTGTCTCTTTCAAATTGTTTATGTTCTATCTCTCAATAAAAATATTTAACCCATATATTTTTTTACATATTTATTGTGATGACTCATGTTGTTGTTTGTACCATGACTTTCTTTCCTCAATTTGATAATATTTTGATTCCTACTTTTAGCATTTTTTAATAATATATTTTATATAGTTGTGTTAAATATACCAAGTAAAATGAAATATATTGTCGCGTTGAGAAAATAGACACGAGAAGAAGTAAATCCAATTGAACTTTATTCTCTCTAACTCTCTACAAAAGATTCTACTCGCATAAATATATCTATATGACATAATTAAAAAATTATGTAAATTTATACAATCTAAATATTATGCAAACAAATCAAACACGCTACATTTCTCCCTCTCCCAAAAGACAGCGTCCCTGCTGACAATGTGATTTTCTAAAAATAAATAAGACAAAAATCATCTAAGACATAAAAAGCATTTTTTGTTCATAAGGAAATGAATAATTGCTCGCATGTATTCTTGAGAATTTACAGAGTTAAAAAAGCACTTTAGCAACCTTATCAAGGATCATACAGGATAATGGAAAGATATAAAAAATATTTTGTCCTTGACATCAACGGCAAGAATATCTCCATATCCATTGATAGACTAAAACAAGCATATTTACCTGCAGTGCACTCTGTCAATAAAACCAATCAACAGAACTCTAAACCTTCTGAGCAGATTGTTGCAGATAATTTATCTATATTTGTTGCAGATAATGTTCGAACAACCAGAAGTGGAAGAAAAATTAAACAACCTCTAAGATTCGACCCAACCCTACATTGACCAAGCGTAACTTAGTAAATGGTGAGGGAGTGATGTAGCGGACACTAGAGATATAAACTGTAAACTTGAAAATAGGTAAATTCATGATTTTCTATTTAATTAAAATACTTTGTTATTTTGTAATAATATTCAAAGTATTTTATCATTTACAAATTATTGATAATTTTATCATTTGCCTTATCTTTTTATCAATTATCTTTGTTATATTTTCTGAATTGTTTACTTTTTAAAATGATAACTGAAATATTTTAAAATTGTTTATTTGAGTGTAAAATATATTAAATAATTAAAAGCAATAACCTTTAATTAAATAAATATTATTTTTAAAAATATTAAGAGTATTTATAAATATTTATAATTATACATGTATATAAAAAATGTTAATCATAACCAATATGAAAATATATAGTTCAAGATAATGTGTTTATGTTAGAAATTCATTCTTGTCTCATATTCTGCATGAGTGACATTGTTTTGAGTTACGAGTTACCAGACGCGCGGGCTCCTCGGACTATAGTGCCTCTTGACTCCAATCAGGCTTTTAGGGAAGGGTGGGAAGAGATCCGCTCCAGCTTCTCTGACTGTCTTCCAATGGTCTATGGGGAAATTGGTTTAGTCCTAAAAATGGAACTAGGTTCTGCAGATTGTTGTACCATAGCCATGTTGATGGCTTGTTAAAGATCCTCCAACACCCTGTGTTTGGGATTATGTCCGATAAGCTTAAGGCTTGTGATCTAAAAACGGAGGAACTACGTGAGGATTGCGAAAAAAAGCTTAAGGCCGCTACCGCCGCTATTCCCGCTGCTGTTTCCGCTCCCGCAGCTAAACCCGCTGCCAATTCCGCTCCCAAATCCTCCTCGGTGACGAAAGCCACGCCGCCAGTCAATGTCAATGCTAAGCTGACCAAGCCTTCACGGCCCAGCTACGCGCAGAATCTGGGTAACAGTGCCAGCCATGTAAAGTTGGCCTTCGCTGATCTCTCTGTCAAGGAGATAAGGTCGAGGATCGCTCAGACTCCTAGCTTGAAAAACTTGGATGTTTTTGCTGTGACTGGTGGGGACAAAAAACTGGTCCTTCACTTCATGAATCCCTCTGAAAAAAAGAGGTTTGTTGACAACGTCAAGACCGCCAAAATTGGCAGCCTTAAGGTCCAAACAAATCCTACATTTAAGCCCAGGCTCGCTATCTTCGGGGTTCCTTCTGAGAAAACCGAGGAGCAGCTTGCGGCTGACATCAGAAACCATCCTGCTGTCGAAAGGTTGCTGAAAAGTGACGCCGATTGCAGGCTGGTTAAGCTGATTGGAAAAGAGGGCTCATCCTCGACCGCGATAGTAGAGGTAAATAAGGATGTTGAGACTGCTCTGCTCGAGCGCGGTAGGCTAACAATTGACTACCTCTCCCTGAGACTCGCAAGGGCTATGCGCGTCTTCCCCATTTTAACATTTTCAAATTAAGTTTATTAAACTTGGAAATAATTTTAAGCATTGTTACAATTTATAAATATAACTAGCGGATGTGTCCGGCTTCGCCCGGGTTTTTACCCGAGTAAAGGTTTGTCTAACGAACATTTGTTAAAACAATTCTCTATAAACTTATTAAAAAAAGAAGATATATTTTGATAATTTGAAACTTGTAAATTTGAATCTCTCGATAACGTGAACATTTTTTCCCGGTCCCTGTGTGCCGTGTCATCCTGAATTTTGTCTTTCCTAATTTTCTACATTACAAAATCATCGTTTTATCTAGTGAACATTTTTTTCCGGTCCCTTGAAAAATACTCGATAAGTTGAATAAAATCAATATTAATTGGTTCCCTCGGTAATTGGAAGTTAAAGGAATAGTATCTTCGCCTTGGAATTGTATCATTATTCTTGTCTCAAATAAATTGCCGTGTCATCCTGAGATAATCTTACTTTTGATAAATAATATTTAAGATTTTATTATATATATTATATTATATATATATTACACGTTATTTGTTTTCTTGGCCGACTGTTTTACATATGGTGTTATCTTAAAATTGCTTGTTTTGAATATTTTTTAGATTGAGATTATTAGCTAGTATGTAAAAAAATTAACTCTGTTGAAATTTAATTTTGTATTTATATATAAATAAAATTAACTCTGTTGATTTTTTTGTATTTAATCGATAACAGCGAAGTTACGCATGTTAATGTTAGGGAAAAATATTTTGATGTTAAGCAAAACCTGCTCCATCTCGTTTTACATAAATGTTGAAAATTTGGTTGAAATTGATGCATTGTAACGAAAGTTTTTAGTGATGTCCTCTTATGAAATTTGCATTTTATTAATATAGATTTCACCAGAAACCACGAGAGGCGCTGCTTGCGAGTGAAAGTAGAAATTTTGCAAATAAAATTGCAAAGAATATTTATTTCAAATCAAATTCAAACTAGAAACCTTCCCAGTAGTATAGTTAATAACTTCTTGAAGTTTCACGGCGATTGGATAATCTTACCTTTTAAAAACATTCATCGTGTGAACAAACCAACATTCATCGTGTAAACAAACCACGTGTAAATTATTAACCAATCAAATTCATTTAACGTCGCGACCAGTGCTGCGCCCAAGAGGTAAAAGGCTGGAACAAACGCTTTTTGGTTTTATATTTAAAAAAAGCACATTAACATTTATAGTTTTTAAATAGCCTATACGAAATCTTCAGCTGCCTACATGCGAAATTGCATAATGATTTATTCTGTAGATTTTGCGCAACGCGATAACAAACATCGATTTTGGATTTCATTTTTATAGATATAAGGATTTGCATAATATCCGATAGGTCTAATATCTTTTCGCCAAAATAAGCTTGTGTTGAAATGTAAATATGCAAATTCATCCATCTATAAAAACTACATAATTAAATATGGCAGGTATCGCGGGCGAATGCTACGGCATGTCGCGGGTGCGCTGCTCACTTGGCTGGAGCTAATTCTTGGGGATTGCATGCATAACGGTTGCACCCTTCCATTCGATCACAACATATATATATATATTCGGTTATATTTTGCATATTATTTGAGGTTAGAATATATTCTTATTTAGTTTTTTAAAAAAACCTATGGTGTTTAATTTATGCCCAGAAGATTTAAATAACGTGAATAGGCTTATTTGTTCTTTTATATTATTTGCATGCTTGTGTTAAAATCGGGACGATTTTATTGGGATTTCTTTGCTGTTAACTTTAAAACAAAACTATTTTCAGATCTCTACATATCCAAATATTCGGGCGCCAGTGGCTGCAGAAAAGCAGACCACAAATTTATTCATCTATGGCGCATGTAGAGACCTAAGGTTGTGCCGGCTGATAATAAATGTTGGGGGAGAAATTAAACAATCTTTTATGGCTAAACATATTTGATTTTTTGACCAATAAAACTATCTTTCAATGTACATCAGAGGATAGATAAAGAATACCTAAATAATATTACCCGTATATAAGATTTAAAAAAAAGGAATAAAAAACTATATAAGGTTAAAATAGGGAGAGGAGTTTAATATATATATATATAAATATAAACTTAAAGAAAAAATACCTATCATGCCAAAATCCCATATTATCCCCACCTACCTCGACATCCAGCCACCCAAGTCCAGGATTCGAAAAAGGGCGGCCAAGGCCGCAGCAATCGGCTTGAGCTTTCAGCATCTCTAAGTCCTCAGCTTCTCAGGAAGAAGTTCCAACTAAATGTCAATATCCCGCCTTTTTGCTCCCAGTGTTGCTGGACTCATCCCCTCCCCCCCCCCCGCCCCCAACAGGCTATCATCATTATTCTTTCTGTGAGAAAAAAAAAAGTATCTTTGAAAAATATAACAAAAATAAATTATTAAAAAAAAAATCATTTACAAACAATAAAGATTAGAAAATATCGAATTGAAAAATATACATAACTAATATTGTAGGATCTGGGCATCTTGTAATCAGCTTGGGAAAGGTTCAGGGCTCGTGGTGGAGCTGGTGTTCTGCCTGAAGATGGTGATTTTTCCAACCATCATGGGCTTGTGGCTTGCCCATAGGCATGCTGGAGTCTGGCTTGGTACTGGTGGAGTCAAGTCAAGCACCATTGCTTGACTGCAGGGAAGGGATGTCTGAGTCCATCTTGGACTCTGGCTTGGTCAGCCACAATGGGACATGTAGCTCGACCACCAGGAAGGGGTGTCTTGAGTCTAAGACTAGCTTGGTAGGGTCAGGTCATCCACCACAGGTCAGGTGGCTTGACCACAGGAAGGGGTGTCTGAGTCTATCTTGGACTCCGGCTTTTTGTTGTCAAGGCCCAAAGATGACCTCAGGCTCCATCTCTACACCTCGCAATCCCCAGAGGTTTGTAGCTTAGATGGACAAAGACAAAGGTGGGATATGGTTAGGTTAGGTAGGGTTCTGAGTGATTTTGGCACACTATGGTCACGAGGTGCCCTGACACTTGGATATTTGTAGAAATGCAAATATCCTCTTTGCATACTCAATGATTGCTTTAGGAATATGTAAATATATAGCGGCACTAGTAGTCAGTCAGTAGGATATATTGCGTATTTCTAATTAACTATAATTCCTAAGTAATAGAAGCAACGCCTAATCTTGTCAACACCTCATCCTGGCTACCTCTCTTTCTAGTGATATAACAATAGGGATTCGACGTTTTAACTCCCTATTCTGTAATGTTAGATTTTACTGGCATGAAAATTGTTCTATTTTATTATATAAACACATTTCTAGGTGTGTTTATTCTTGAAATATTCCGTCACATATGCTATGACTGTGGGCTATTGCTCAAGTACTTGAATAAACTGACAAAGAGATATTATAAACTGTTACCTCGTACCCAGACGCTGTTCGTTTTCTTTGTCTAATCAAGATGCCACAAAAATACACACGTGAGTTCGAAGGGATACAGCAAAGTTAGCGCTTTGTTATAAGTGGCACTGAACAGAAGAAGTACATTAAGTGGGACTTACCTTCAACCTCCCCGTCAGAAGAATCCTTGGCGCCGTGAATGTCACTCTTGTGAAACGTTCCGCTGCATACTGTACATATCCAGCCTGGACTACACCGTATTGTAAGTCGCTTCGATTTTAGGCTCTCCTGGCACCGTCTTGTAGGATCATCCAAACGGTCACACTTCCCGGAGACAACTTCCCACGTCTTCTCCTCGCCGCAGATTTGACCAGACTTTCTTCTCCCCCACAAAGGAATGTTTTTGGCGACTGCCTCCCACTGACAACACATGGACATCCCCCACTTATCTTACCCTAAATTTACTCTGGAATCTTAGGCTTGTCATCCATTTTACAATACAATATTAAATATTTTGAATTTTATCTTTTTTATATAAAGAAGTTCAGAGAGTGTTCTTCTTCATTATTATCCATAGACCTTATTCGCAACATTATTTATTTACCTCTAAGAATAGCAATGTCTTTGCTGGCAATGATTTTTTGCAATTTAGTGCATAAGGAAATACAATTTACATTTTAAAAAAAGCAAACAAAAAGAGTCAAAAGGCCTTTCTTCAAGAGGAAAAAAAAACAAAGTTAAAGGTCAATCAATATACTTGAAGTTCAATATATATAGGTATGAAATTTCTTCTAGGTTTGAATATATAAGGATCGTTTTGATGTAAATATAAGGTAAATTTATTATAAACTAGCGGATGTACCCGGCTTCGCCCGGGTTTTACCCGAGTAAAGGTTTGTCTAACGAATCTCTCGATAAAGTGAACATTTTTTCCCGGTTCCTTGAAAAATACACGATAAGTTGAATAAAATCAATATTAATTGATTCCCTCGGTAATTGGAAGTTGAAGGAATAATATCTTGCCTTGGAATTGTATCATTATTCTTGTCTCAAATAAATTGCCGTGTCATCCTGAATTTTGTCTTTCCTAAATTTCTACATTACAAAATCATCATATCATCATGATAATATTTAGAGCAGATTGTTGAATTTTATAACAGATAAATTGGAATATTTATCTTGATTATTTTTAGGCGGAAAGTTATTTCAAAAATTTTATTTGCTTGAAACCTTCCCAGTACTATACTAAATAACTTCCCAAAGTTTCATGGCGTTCCAATGAGTGGTTTGGTCAGGCATAAAGGACACACACACATACATTCATTTATATATATATAGATAAGGTAGCATTGTAAAAGGTAAATAAGGCAAGATTTTGATGTAAATATGGCGGAATTTTGGGAATATATAAAGTAATATTAATGTAAAAGGTAATTTGATGTGAATAGCATAGTTTGAGGCAAATAAGGTAGTTTGATGAAAATTTGTATAATTTATGTAAATATGGAATTATTATGTTATCAAGGTAGGATTTATGTGAATAAAGTAGAATTGATTAACAAATAAAGTAGCCTTAAAAAATAATGTAGAGTTGATATGCTAGATTTTTGAGAAGCAAATTGAAAAAGTTGAAAAATAATTTTTATTGATCTTTCAGCAAAGAAGTTCGGTATACAAAGTGATAACGGGGTTACAGGATTGAAGTCCTTTGCTTATTGGACCCTGTCATACACAATGCACATTGTTAGACATACAGTACATATTGTTATAATACATTGTTACAATTACAGTGCACACCGTTACAAATACAGTGGACACTGTTATAATTACAGTGCACACTTTTAAAATTACAGTGAACATTGTTACAATTACAGTATTCATTGTTACGAATACAGTACACATTGTTAAAATTACAGTGTGCATTGTTACGAATACAGTGTACATTGTTACAATTACAGTAAACATTGTTACAAATACAGTATACATTGTTACAATTACAGTGTCCATTGTTACAATTACAGTGCACACCGTTACAAATACAGTGGACAATGTTGAAATTACAGTGAACATTGTTACAATTACAGTATTCATTGTTACGAATACAGTGCACATTGTTAGAATTACAGTGCACACCGTTACGAATACAGTACACATTGTTAAAATTACAATGTACATTGTTATGAATACAGTGCACATTGTTAGAATTACAGTGCACATCGTTACGAATACAGTAAACATTGTTAAAATTACAGTGTACATTGTTTCAAATACAGTACACATTGTTAAAATTACAGTGTACATTGTTACGAATACAGTACACATTGTTGAAAATACAGTGTACATTGTTACGAATACAGTACAGATTGTTAGAATTACAGTGTACATTGTTACGAATACTGTGCACATTATTACAATTACAGTGCACACCGTTATGAATACATTACACATTGTTAAAATCACAGCGTAAATTGTTACGAATACAGTGCACATTGTTACAATTACAGTGCACACTGTTACGAATACAGTACACATTGTTAAAATTACAGCGTACATTGTTACGAATACAGTACACATTGTTAAAATTACAGTGTACATTGTTACGAATACAGTGTACATTGTTTCAATTACAGCGTGCATTGTTACAATTACAGTGCACACCGTTACAAATACAGTGTACATTGTTACAAATACAGTGCACATTGTTTTAAATACAGTGCACACCGTTACGAATACAGTACACATTGTTAAAATTACAGTGTACATTGTTACGAATAGAGTACACATTGTTAAAATTACAGTGTACATTGTTACGAATACAGTATACATTGTTACAATTACAGTAAACATTGTTACAAATACAGTATACATTGTTACAATTACAGTGTTCATTGTTACAATTACAGTGCACACCGTTACAAATACAGTGCACATTGTGTTACAATTACAGTGCACACCGTTACTAATACAGTGCAAATTGTTACAATTACAGTGCACATTGTTACAATTACAGTGGACACTGTTACGATTTCAGTGAACATTGCTTGAAAATGGGAGTGCTAACTGTATATGTGTTAGGTCTAAAGACCATTCCATGACTGTTAAGGGGAGTATTATCCATTTGATCGTTATATGCCATTAAAAATATTACAATGTTAAATTACTGCATATTAGACATCGTTAAAGCTTTTTAAAAACACCAGGGAATTCACAAGACTTACCAAAGGATACTCGCTATTTGGTGTGCATTTAAATACAATTTTGGTTGAGATGTTCTTTCTTTTCTCAGGATAGCACGAGTCACCATCTGGGTACACAAGGGCGACACTCGAATTCTCTGTGACAAAATGGGCGTTCATTATCCGTCCGAAGTAAAGGAACATTCGACATTTGAGGTAGAAAACACAAGACACACTGCAGCGTCCCTGTCGCTGAATGCATGTCTGGTTCTCCCGCATATATTCATCCAGCCCAAGATTGACCATACGCCGTGCATCTCACTGATGTCATAGTCAGTATCGTTCTTGTACAGACTGCTTAAGTCTAGAGTTTTCCCATCAGAATGCTTGACTTCACAAGGCATCTGTAACATAATGATTTCTTTTAAAAAATAGGAAGAAAAAATCCTCTGAAATATAGATTGTAACAACACACCGTTGATAAGTGTTTTGCTCTATTTAAACTATCTCTCAAGCTTTCCGGGTATCGCAAACCCTTCTATTGACGAAAGTGTTTGCTCTTCAGACATCCCTCGCCGGCTCAAGATCAACGCCAGAATTGTTAGGAGGATTGTAAAACAATAAACAAGCAGCCCACTTCGATATGTTTCTTTAATAAATTGTTTCCTTAGTTTTAGTTATTTTGAATTTCACAATTATTTGTTCATTCCACTGAGTTATTGCAAAAGGTTTTAAAGACTATACTTTATAACCATCCTGTATATCATTTCTTGATCTATCTATCCTGATATAAGGATCTGACAAGTTCCTGAATATGAATCTCTTGTAGTACAACAACCAGGAAAATATAATCCACTTACTTCTACGGCTAAACTGAAGCAAGCCACAGCAAGAAACACTGAAATAATACTCTTCATTCTGGAACACCACAGAAAGTTTTAGAATCTACAATCTCTAAGGTAAAAAAAAATTGTGAAAAGTATTAAAACTATAAAAACCTTTTCGCAATGAGTATCACCCACAAGCATATATTGAGACATACATTCTTATATATGGCTTCACCATGGAGAGACTGTTAGGGAAAGGAATTTTTAAAAAATGCTATTTAAAGATAATACAGTAGAAGTTGAATAAATCGAACGTATTTGATTCGAAAATGTCTTTAATTCGAATATTTATCTTGGTCCCTAGAATTTCCTATAAATAGAATTTCCGTTTTTAATTCAATTTTTTTTGTCCCTTAGATTCCGAGTTATCCAAGTTCAACTCTGTACGACACCATGTTCATTGACTGCTCACACTCAATTCATCTGTTTTCGAATTTTCAGGCAATGCAAAAAAAAAATCATATTTCAACAACACCCTGTTCTTTTAATATAGTACCGAAGGATTTGTTCCTATTCCCTAATCTCAAATGATTTCTTCTAAATCCTGGAAATATTATTTATTCTATAATGGTAATGCCAAAAGAAATCAGCGTGAAATATATATAAATTGTAGAAAAATATTTTTATATTTGTGGTTATACTTAATGATCCCACTATAATTAATTTGAAACTTCAATTACAAAACTTTTGATATTTTTTAAATTATAAAATTACATTTAGAAATAATACAAATTCATAATATTTTTTGATATCAACAGATTAAATTTATTATGCAAAGTAATCATTTTCAATGCTTTCAACTTTGCGCGTGCTAGGAACTTTTTGGTGTAAACGAAAATATAGGATAAACCTTGAATATAACAGGTGATATCTCTTTCTCTATTAATGAGATTTTAATTATATAGGAAGTTATTTTAATATTAAAAAATAATATAAATAATAATAATATCAATATTCAAATGGAAGCTAAAATACGTTTTATCAAAACAATAAACAATGGAAGTTTAGAACAAGTGAAAGCATTAATAGAAAAAGGAGCCGATGTTAATGCAAGGTTTGACAAGGATTTGATGGCTGACTATAGAAAAATTGTCCTTGGAGAATTTGATATGCTTATACCTGCAAGACCTCGCGGTTATATCATTTTTCAATGATACCCCACTACATTTCGCTATCAATTTAGGAAAAGAAGATGTCTATAAATTCTTAGTAGACAATGGTGCAGATATTAATGCTAGAAATACATTAGGATGCACACCATTACATCAGTCTATCGAATTTCCGCATTTTAAAATATTCAAAGACTTAATTGAAAAAGGTGCGGATTATAACACCAAGAGTATTCGTGGATTAACACCTTTAATGATGGCTTCTTCAAAAGAAGATGAAAAATTTATAATTCATTTGCTGAATCTTGGAGTCGATTTAGAGGGTGCAGATATGAATGGAGAAACAGCTATATTTCATACAGTTATGAGACATTTTAAAAATTTCAAGATTTTATTCGACGCTGGCGCAGATATAAACAGAAAAAATAAAACTGGTAGATCATTATTGCATTCAGCATGTCTATCAGGATCTATACAGGTGGCAAGTTTCCTGATTAAATCAGGGCTGATGTGAATGAAAAATGTGGTGATGGTTTTTCTCCTTTATTTCATACCATGCATTCTAAATTAAAATTGACAAAACTGTTATTACAAGCAGGAGCCAAATTCGATGATAAAGACTGGCACAAGGGCTGTAATATCTCTAAACAAAACCTACATAAATACTCTAATTGAATCTGGGGCTGATGTGAATATAAAAGATATGGAGGAAAATGCACCATACTATTCATCTCTCTTCAGAATCACAGGATTTGTTACGAATACTCAATCATTCATGGAAAATTTAGAATCTCTGGAATTACTTTTGAACTATGCCAATCCTATTGATTTGAGCAGTTTTTTAAATATAATTCAGGCCCAGAAACACATTAATGAAAATACAGGCATGATGTCATTAATACAAATATTTATAAGGTGTTCCATTCTTAAACACCCAACAACAAGAATAACAAGGGATATGAACCTGCCAAACGATTTAATCAACTACTGGAAAATTTGCCAGAGTCAAGTTGCTGAATGCAGAAACATTTGATGGGTAAAAGCGATATTACTATGTACAGGTTCTTGACAGAAATGGACCGAAATAAGGTGGCGGGCTTCTTGGCCAATGACTCTACACACGCCTAAAAGAATATATTGAGTTCAATAAGCCTTTTTATGAGCAAAACTTTACCAATTATTTAGATATTATTCAAACACATGTTAATATAAACTATAAATTTGGAATGTTACTAGCTAAATGTTTCTCTCTCGCCCAGAAATTTGAGTTTGAACAAGCGAATAAATTCGTCATATTCAAGATTATCAAACAATTACATATATGGAACATGGAAATTTATGTTAATGCCAACAAAAATATTGGAGACTGTAAAATTAACTCATTCATTAATATATAATTTTGTGTATATTTGTGTATACATAAATTGAATATATATTTATCAATTATAATTCAAATAATATTTAAAATATAAATTTCCTTTTGTATATGAAAAGCTTTGAATTATAAAACTAATAAATAAAAAATATTCATTTATCTTTCTTGTGCTCTAATTTTTATGTTCTATCTCTCATTAAAAATATTTAACCCCTATATTTTTTTATATTTTACAGATGACTAATGTTGTTTTTGTAAGATGACTTTCTTTCCCTATTTGGATAATATTTTATTTCATACTTCAGCATTTTTTAAAAATATATTTTAGGATAATTGTGTTAAATATAGCAAGTAAAAAGAAATATTTTGAGGTGTCGATTTTATATAACATGCCAATAGATTGACAATAACAATTGAAGAGCTAAAACTTCCCAATATTTTATAATTGCAGTAATGGCAGTAGAATTTGTTTATTTAAAAAATACACATCCATATATTAATAATTTCATTTCTTGTGCAAAATATTTGTGGCAGGCAGATATGAAAACAAGTTGAATTGAAGCATCAACTAATATTTCAAAAGGCAATTGATTAATGTTTAACTTAAGGGACTTCAGCGTGTTAATTAAATTTATGATGTTGAAGGTTTATTCATGCAAGGTCATGCTGAATAGGCATCACTTGGTAATATTTCATATAAGTTTTATATATTAATTACACATAAATATTCCGATAGAAGTAAAAATAAATGAGGGATAATACCCAAGAAAGCGACTCTAAAGAAGAACCATAAAATCCAATTTTAAATTAAAGACAAGCGAATCTACAAGAAAAGAACAATCAAATCTGATAAACCTCACAAGAACTCCACCTCAGAAATGAAGAACAACAGTAAAATACTTCAGGAGGGCCCAGAGCCTCAAGATAATACACAACATAGGACTCCAACAAATTTGAGACAGTTTATTGATTTGGTAGCCAGTAATAGTTCCGACGCGGTGTATTTAATTAACACATGTTTAAAACAAATACAACAGAGAATATGGATTTTTATACTGAGTTTTAATAATATATTGAAGGTATTTCCACATAATTTAGCTGATATCTTTAATCAAACTATTGACAATGACAAAATATTAAAACTTGGAACTTCCAGAGATATTTTTTAAGAAATCAAACGAACATAAATCATGCGCTAACTCAAAATGCTGACTCGGAATCTGGACATTAGAATAAGCAGAGCTGCTATAACAAACAACATTTTTGAACGGAAAAAACCTTAGACATTGAAAAATTATACTTTTAACACGTGTTATTCTGAATTCCAACACCTTCTCTGTGACAGAAAAATAAAAAACTAAATTCTCAAAAAGAAAAAAGTGATAAATCACCAGATATAACCTTAAAAATAAAAACATAGCAGTGTATTTTCCTAAAGAAAAAGAAGCCCTTGATTTTGAACTAATAACGTCTAAAATAAGTGATAATATAGGCGTCAAGGATAAACCTGTTTTCAAACTAATGTAAGAAAATTTTGATATACTTGAAAAAATGCATGAAAACGAATTTGTTGGAGAAGCTGACAATCTAACTTTTCTAATCCACATTTACAGAGGATCAAGTGAATTAAATTTGAATAAATTTATATGAAAACTAAACAGGCCAAGCAGAGTAATTTAAGATGTGTCTCAGAAATATTGGAAAGATCTATTATAGATTAAGAAAATTAACCTTTTATTTTATCTCTAAATGTCTCAAGAGCCCGTAAATGCTCTCTCTTATAGAAGGAACACGAGACATTACCACATAAACATGAAAGCTATATGAAATAGTTTTTATACCTTGAAGGTGGGCTGGTCATTAACAAACACACACCTAGACAAAATGTGAGGAAAATGGTGTCGATTGAACAATTAACTACATCTGTTGTTGGAGAGGTTAGATTAGCCTAATCTAGCTAAGATGCCTGGCGGCGCCACCGCCGATGAGAAGTGGTGCGCATGCGCGGTCAGCGACCAAGAAGCAGGAAGAACTTTATATCAATAAGAGAGGAGACAACGCCATTTGAACGTGCGTCAAACATTTTACATTAAATCCTTTATGTTTTAATTGAAGTTCTTAAATTTAATCCAATGTCA
>CP092873.1:79793621-79906771 GCA_030710605.1 Cordylochernes scorpioides
ATCTTCAATCATCCAATTTAAGTACACTATTTTAAACATATATTTAAGAAGTTTTACTACCAAATGTTTATAAATAGTGTTTGTTTATTCACCTATAAATATATTACATATAAATGATTATCACCAAGTTTTTTATCTTAAAGATTGTTTATCAATACTAAGATTATCTATCTATTAATTAAGCACAAGTCAAAGTTATTTTTATCATTTATCTGAAACATATTTTGGGTCTCTAGCTGGATGATTATTGATGACTTATTGGATCAAAGGAATAAATAAAATATGCCTAAACAAACAGGTAAAGTTAAATTAACTTCAAAATATTAAAGCTTGATGACCTAATGATCGAAATAGAAATGTAGGAACCCAAAGCAAAGGCTATTTAAAGGTAAAACTGGATAATGTAAACAAAATTAAATTAAATATTGAAAATTATATAATTGAATTAATGGATTCTGATGAACATGAATCACATATGCCTATTTGTAAAAAAACTAATAAGTATATAACTGCAATACAATCTACTTTGATCAATTATTAAAAAAAATACAAATACTAAGATAGAAGATACTAAAATTAATCTCCTTAAATTTTCTCTACCCTTTTTCAAAAGTCTTCTTTAAAATGATTGGATTATTAGACCATATTTGAAGATACCATTATAAACTATTTATCAATAAATAATATTCAAAAGTTTAAATATCTACAAAGTTCTCTTTCTAGAGATTCGGTTAACATAATAAAGCTTTTTCCTTAACTCCTGACACTTTTGATAAAGATTGGTTTGCTCTAAATGAAAGATATCACTGCACAAGAGACCTAGCCTATAAATACTGTAACAATATACTGAATATCAAGTATATAAAAGTAACCACCTCAAGAAATATTATTTAACTCATTGATACTGTTAAGTTGAACTTAATAAATTTAGAATTGTTAGGAATTAATGAAGAACAATTAGGAAATATGCTCCTCACTACTTATTTTTTTAAGAAAATTGATTGCAACATGAACAAGGACTTTGTACTTTTATTAAAGGAAAGTGCATTTCCTACTCTTAAAGAACTTTTAATATTTTTAGAAAAGAATAGAAAGGGATCGGATCACATTAATGGAGATTTCTATAATAACTATAATAAAGAAGATGTGAAATAGACTTTTGGAACTAATCAAGTAAATACCAACATAATCAACTGCATATATTGTAATTCATCTCATAAGTTAGGTACCTGCCAAGAATTTGCCAAGTTTTCTTTAGATGATAGGATAAAATTGTGAGAAGCAAAAACCTTTGTATAAACTGCTTAGGTGTAAATTATTATGCCAAATAATGTAAATTAACTATAACTTGTAAAGTCTGCATCAAAAAGCATCATACTACTCTTCATAATTATAATTTTAAAAGACAGCAAGGTCCTATATTAACTACCAAACATCAAGCTAATGCAAGTGAAGAACAAAACCAACATCAGACAATAAACCACACAGTTTTATTTCACAATACTTCAATCATAGAAACAAATTTCTTTCTCTCAGAAGCCTTAATAGAAGTTTTTGACTCAAGGAAGCAACGCCATTTGAACGCGCACCAAACTTTTCACATTAAATCCTTTATGTTTTAATTAAAGTACTAAAATTTAATCCAATGTCATTCCTCAATAATTCAAATTAAGTTCACTATTTAAAACATATAATTTAAGAAGTTTTACTACCAAAAAGTTTATATATAGTGTTTGTTTATTTACATATAGGTTTTATTACCTATAAGTTTTTTATCTTTAGGATTAATTATCACAAAGTTTTTTATCTTAAAGATTGTTTATCAATACTGAGATTATCTATCTATTAATTAAGCACAAGTCAAAGTTAATTTTATCATTTATCTACAACAGTTGTACTCTTAGATTAGCAGGCATTATGAAAAAAGGAAACCAATTAGCAGGACTGATCAGATCACCATATTATCAGTTTCAACATCTTCTCGAACTGTTGTCAACTTTAAATTCTTAAAAGTAAACTAGGAAAAGTTTCATTTACTTTTGATTTTGAAACGAATCAAAAACCTATTGTAAAACTACTGTAAAACGTCAAGGGTATTGATTACATCATCACAGAATTTTATAAAGAGATATTCCAATCGTGCATATAAACGATTCCTTCTCCAATAAATACTCATATTAACCCAATAATACCCTGGTTGAAATTGGATTTGAATACACTGAAGATAGCCAGAATCTGATAATGTCGTGCGCAAATAAGAAAGTGACATACACATTTTAGAAATTATTAACATCCTCTCATACAAAGTCTCAATATTAGATACAAAAAAAGATGTTATAACACAAGATTTACAATTTTTTCAAACTGCGAACACCCTCTTCAATATATGCGTTTGTCTCAGATGGTGATAGGTTCACAGGAATTACAAGGGATACTCTCGTGCAAACCCTCGATACTTATACATCTCAATTCACCAATTGCAAAATATATTCTTCACCCAGAATTCATTTCATATCAGTTCAAGCATGGTTTCTGAATTTCTAGTTTAACAAATAGAATTATATACACACACACAAGCCTTTTTTATTGGGGCATCCAGCCCTATACATGATTCCCCTCTACAGGATTTAGCAAAGGAAGATATTTCAAAAGTAAAAACTAGAATACAAGAGGTAATAAGGAAAAAGAAAAGAGAGAAGAAAGAAAAAAAACAAACAAAAAGAAATATAACCATATATACAAAAAAATAAACATACAGAGCAAAAGGAACCATACATGATTAAATATTTAAATTAAAATACCAATGTTTAGGATATGTCAAGGTTAGGATATCATTGAGAGGGCTAGTGTGGAATCAGCCGCGTTCAATCTTCGCCTTCTTCCTCCAAGCAAACCACGACATTCGGCGAATCCATTATTCTCCAACGGACATTGACTGCGGCCTTGTAGAATTTATATAAACCGAGGGAGAGACCCTGATCAACCATCAGTGTGTTCATCCAGCTACAAATTTGTTGGCAGTCAGGTTGAGACCAGGGTAAGTCACCCAAAATTTCTTTCCTCTGTTTCTCTAAGCAAGAGCATCCAAATATTATATGCATAATTTTGTCTTGGATTCTGTTTTTACACAGATCGCAAGTTAGAGTCGAATCAATCTTCCAGCGCTTTGAACGATTTTAAATAGAATTATATCACAACAATCCTATTCTTTGTATATAGCCCCAAAAGACTTGTTCTTATTTCCTGAACCAACTCAAATACGTACAACTAAATCCTTTAGTCTATAATTGTAAAAAATGTAAATTGATATCTGTGAGATATATAAAGTGTAAAATATTGTTTTCCTATTTTATTAATAATATAAATATTCATTATTTTATTCTCCCTCTCTAAAAGGAGATTATTTTGTAAAAATTGAAATTTTTGAAATAAAAAAAATTATCGAGATAATAATAATTTACGATATATATATATAAACAAAATTCAATATAAATCTCAATGACCACAAAAATATAGTGAAAATGGAATATTTATAGAAATAACATTGTAAAATAAAATTCGCCGGGAAACATTCACTACGGGGGAACACGAGTGAAGATGGGTCATGTAGAATCAGTATATAATATTTATTCCATTTTGACAATTTTGTAATATACAATATAATTTTTTGTATATTTTTATTTTTTGAATATCTTATATGTTAACCTATATATTTAACTGCCTACATTCAGAATTTCTGAATAATTTTGTTTTAGAAAAGTAACAAATATCAATTTATCTTGACAATAATATGAATTCAGTATTGAGTGGATTGACATTCACCGTTCACACCCAGGCCATAGGTTTGAATTTTTCCGGAAAAGCAAATAGATTCATACCTCAACAACCACCCTATTCTTCGGAAATAGCACCAAAAGATGTATTCCTATTCCCTAATATAAAATTACTTCAAATGAATCCTTGAAATAATTATTCATTCTTTAATGGTAATGTTAAAAAAATTAGCCTGAAATATATATAAATTGCAAAAAAAATATTTTTTTATTTTTGTTTATATTTAGCGAGCCTAATGTAATAACATAATTTAAAACTTTTATTACCAAAGTTTGATATTTATTTATTTAATATTTAATTATATATATATTTTTAGAATTCATAATATTAATATAAACAGATTAAATTTTTTATGCGAAAATGTTTTTTTTTTTTCAAAGTAAGCATTTTCAATGCTTTTAACTTTGGGCGCGCTAGGAACCTTTGGTGTAAACCAATAAATAGGATAATCCTTGAATATTTGCACAAATTTCAAATATAAATATTTATTCTAGGAAAGAAATAAAATAAAAGGTATTACTTTTCTATATATAGAGTTTCAACTATAGAAAGTTATAGTAAAAAATCAATATAACAAAAGTGTATTTAAATATTAAATGGAAGCTAAAATTCGTTTTTTCGAAACAATAAATAATGGAAGTTTAGAACAAGTAAGAGAATTGATAGAAGAAGGAGCAGATGTTAATGCAAGGTTTGACAAGGATTTGATGGCTAGCTATAATCGCGAGAGACAAATTAATCTTGGAGATTTTGATATATATATTTTTAAAATATCTTGTGGTTATCTTATTCAAAACGATACCCCGCTACATTTGGCTATCAATATAGGAAGAGAGGATGTCTTCAGACTCTTAGTAAACAACGGTGCAAATATCAATGCTATAAATATAGAAGAATGCACCCCATTTCATCAGTCTATCGAATTTCAGCATTTTAAAATATTCAAAGACTTAATTGAACAAGGCGCTGATTATAACACCAAGAATGTTGGTGGAGTAACATCTTTAATGATGGCTTCTTCAAAAAATGATGAAATTTTCTAATCCATTTGCTGAATCTTGGAGTCGATTTAGAAGATGCAGATAGGAATAGCGAAACAGCTATATTTTATACAGTTGAAAGACATTTCGAAAATTTCAAGATTTTATTCGACGCTGGCGCTGATATCAACAAAAAAAAATAAAACTGGTAGTTCATTATTGCATTCCGCATGTAAATCTTATTCTATACAAGTGGCAAGTTTCCTGATTAAATTAGGGGCTGATGTGAATGAAAAATGTGGAGATGGTTTTACTCCTTTATTTTATACCATTCCTTTTATAAACGAATTGCCAAAGCTGTTGATACAAGTAGGCGCCATAATTAATAACGTAATGAATGTTGGCGAATTGGATTCTCTATATCTAAACAAAACCTTCATAAATACTCTAATTGAAGCTGGGGCTGATTTGAATATAAAAGATATCGACGGAAATGAACCATTATATTTAGCTGCCTATATAATCACAGACTTAGATATGAATACAAATCATTTCCGGAAATTTTAGAATCTCTGAAATTACTTTTGATTTATTCTAATTCTATTGATTTAAACAGTTTTTTATATAAATTATCAGCCCAGGGAGGCTTGAATTGGAATACAGGAGTGAAGACATTAATACAAATATTTATAAGGTATTCCATTCTTAAACACCCAACAACAAGAATAACAAGGGATATAAAACTGCCAAATGATTTAATCAACTACTTGAAAATATGCCAGAGTCAAGTTGCTGAAATGCAGAATCATATCATGGGCAAAAGCGATATTAGCCTGTACCAATTCTTGAAAGAAACGGACCAATACAAAGTGGCGGGCTTCTTGGGAAATGACTCTACACATCTAAGAGAATATTTCGAGTTGAAAAGGTTTTTTTATCAGAAACACTTTTCTTATTACTCAGAAATTATTCAAACACATGTTAATATAAGCACTAAATTTGTAATGTTACTAGCTAAATGTTTTTCTTCACCCAAGAAATTTGAATTTAAACACGCGAATAAATTCGTCATATACAAGATTATCAAACAATTACCTATATGGAACTTGGAAATTTATGCCCATGCCAACAAAAGTAATGAAGACTGAAAGATCAACTCAGCTATTTATCCATAAATTTTTGTGTATTTGTGTGTATGTAATAAGGAGAAAATTAATGTATTATATCTAAAGTAATATTTATATTATATATTTCTAATTTTATATACAATTTTTGTTGTTTTGAAACTAATTAATTAAATAATTTATTAATCATTTTTGGTGTCTCTTTCAAATTGTTTATGTTCTATCTCTCAATAAAAATATTTACTCCATATTTTTTTTTTACATATTTACTGTGAAGACTCATGTTGTTGTTTGTATCATGACTTTCTTTCATCAATTTGATAATATTTTAATTCCTACTTTTAGCATTTTTTAATAATATATTTTATATAGTTGTGTTAAATATACCAAGTAAAATGAAATATATTGTCGCGTTGAGAAAATAGACACGAGAAGAAGTAAATCCAACTGAACTTTATTCTCTCTAACTCTCTACAATAGATTCTACTCGCATAAATATATCTATATGACATAATTAAAAAATATGTAAATTTATACAATCTAAATATTATGCAAACAAATCAAACACGCTACATTTCTCCCTCTCCCAAAAGACAGCGTCCCTGCTGACAATGTGATTTTCTAAAAATAAATAAGACAAAAATCATCTAAGACATAAAAAGCATTTTTTGTTCATAAGGAAATGAATAATTGCTCGAATGTATTCTTGAGAATTTACAGAGTTAAAAAAGCACTTTAGCAACCTTATCAAGGATCATACAGGATAATGGAAAGATATAAAAAATATTTTGTTCTTGACATCAACGGCAAGAATATCTCCATATCCATTGATAGACTAAAACAAGCATATTTACCTGCAGTGCACTCTGTCAATAAAACCAATCAACAGAACTCTAAACCTTCTGAGCAGATTGTTGCAGATAATTTATCTATATTTGTTGCAGATAATGTTCGAACAACCAGAAGTGGAAGAAAAATTAAACAACCTCTAAGATTCGACCCAACCCTACATTGACCAAGCGTAACTTAGTAAATGGTGAGGGAGTGATGTAGCGGACACTAGAGATATAAACTGTAAACTTGAAAATAGGTAAATTCATGATTTTCTATTTAATTAAAATACTTTGTTATTTTGTAATAATATTCAAAGTATTTTATCATTTACAAATTATTGATAATTTTATCATTTGCCTTATCTTTTTATCAATTATCTTTGTTATATTTTCTGAATTGTTTACTTTTTAAAATGATAACTGAAATATTTTAAAATTGTTTATTTGAATGTAAAATATATTAAATAATTAAAACAATAACCTTTAATAAAATAAATATTATTTTAAAAATATTAAGAGTATTTATAAATATTTATAATTATACATGTATATAAAAAATGTTAATCATAACCAATATGAAAATATATAGTTCAAGATAATGTGTTTATGTTAGAAATTCATTCTTGTCTCATGTTCTGCATGAGTGACATTGTTTTGAGTTACGAGTTACCAGACGCGCGAGGCTCCTCGGACTATAGTGCCTCTTGACTCCAATCAGGCTTTTAGGGAAGGGTGGGAAGAGATCCGCTCCAGCTTCTCTGACTGTCTTCCAATGGTCTATGGGGAAATTGGTTTAGTCCTAAAAATGGAACTAGGTTCTGCAGATTGTTGTACCATAGCCATGTTGATGGCTTGTTAAAGATCCTCCAACACCCTGTGTTTGGGATTATGTCCGATAAGCTTAAGGCTTGTGATCTAAAAACGGAGGAACTACGTGAGGATTGCGAAAAAAAGCTTAAGGCCGCTACCGCCGCTATTCCCGCAGCTAAACCCGCTGCCAATTCCGCTCCCAAATCCTCCTCGGTGACGAAAGCCACGCCGCCAGTCAATGTCAATGCTAAGCTGACCAAGCCTTCACGGCCCAGCTACGCGCAGAATCTGGGTAACAGTGCCAGCCATGTAAAGTTGGCCTTCGCTGATCTCTCTGTCAAGGAGATAAGGTCGAGGATCGCTCAGACTCCTAGCTTGAAAAACTTGGATGTTTTTGCTGTGACTGGTGGGGACAAAAAACTGGTCCTTCACTTCATGAATCCCTCTGAAAAAAAGAGGTTTGTTGAAAACGTCAAGACCGCCAAAATTGGCAGCCTTAAGGTCCAAACAAATCCTACATTTAAGCCCAGGCTCGCTATCTTCGGGGTTCCTTCTGAGAAAACCGAGGAGCAGCTTGCGGCTGACACCAGAAACCATCCTGCTGTCGAAAGGTTGCTGAAAAGTGACGCCGATTGCAGGCTGGTTAAGCTGATTGGAAAAGAGGGCTCATCCTCGACCGCGATAGTAGAGGTAAATAAGGATGTTGAGACTGCTCTGCTCGAGCGCGGTAGGCTAACAATTGACTACCTCTCCCTGAGACTCGCAAGGGCTATGCGCGTCTTCCCCATTTTAACATTTTCAAATTAAGTTTATTAAACTTGGAAATAATTTTAAGCATTGTTACAATTTATAAATATAACTAGCGGATGTGTCCGGCTTCGCCCGGGTTTTTACCCGAGTAAAGGTTTGTCTAACGAACATTTGTTAAAAAAATTCTCTATAAACTTATTAAAAAAAGAAGATATATTTTGATAATTTGAAACTTGTAAATTTGAATCTCTCGATAACGTGAACATTTTTTCCCGGTCCCTGTGTGCCGTGTCATCCTGAATTTTGTCTTTCCTAATTTTCTACATTACAAAATCATCGTTTTATCTAGTGAACATTTTTTTCCGGTCCCTTGAAAAATACTCGATAAGTTGAATAAAATCAATATTAATTGGTTCCCTCGGTAATTGGAAGTTAAAGGAATAGTATCTTCGCCTTGGAATTGTATCATTATTCTTGTCTCAAATAAATTGCCGTGTCATCCTGAGATAATCTTACTTTTGATAAATAATATTTAAGATTTTATTATATATATTATATTATATATATATTACACGTTATTTGTTTTCTTGGCCGACTGTTTTACATATGGTGTTATCTTAAAATTGCTTGTTTTGAATATTTTTTAGATTGAGATTATTAGCTAGTATGTAAAAAAATTAACTCTGTTGAAATTTAATTTTGTATTTATATATAAATAAAATTAACTCTGTTGATTTTTTTTTGTATTTAATCGATAACAGCGAAGTTACGCATGTTAATGTTAGGGAAAAATATTTTGATGTTAAGCAAAACCTGCTCCATCTCGTTTTACATAAATGTTGAAAATTTGGTTGAAATTGATGCATTGTAACGAAAGTTTTTAGTGATGTCCTCTTATGAAATTTGCATTTTATTAATATAGATCTCACCAGAAACCACGAGAGGCGCTGCTTGCGAGTGAAAGTAGAAATTTTGCAAATAAAATTGCAAAGAATATTTATTTCAAATCAAATTCAAACTAGAAACCTTCCCAGTAGTATAGTTAATAACTTCTTGAAGTTTCACGGCGATTGAATAATCTTACCTTTTAAAAACATTCATCGTGTGAACAAACCAACATTCATCGTGTAAACAAACCACGTGTAAATTATTAACCATCAAATTCATTTAACGTCGCGACCAGTGCTGCGCCCAAGAGGTAAAAGGCTGGAACAAACGCTTTTTGGTTTTATATTTAAAAAAAGCACATTAACATTTATAGTTTTTAAATAGCCTATACGAAATCTTCAGCTGCCTACATGCGAAATTGCATAATGATTTATTCTGTAGATTTTGCGCAACGCGATAACAAACATCGATTTTGGATTTCATTTTTATAGATATAAGGATTTGCATAATATCCGATAGGTTTAATATCTTTTCGCCAAAATAAGCTTGTGTTGAAATGTAAATATGCAAATTCATCCATCTATAAAAACTACATAATTAAATATGGCAGGTATCGCGGTCGAATGCTACGGCATGTCGCGGGTGCGCTGCTCACTTGGCTGGAGCTAATTCTTGGGGATTGCATGCATAACGGTTGCACCCTTCCATTCGATCACAACATATATATATATATTCGGTTATATTTTGCATATTATTTGAGGTTAGAATATATTCTTATTTAGTTTTTAAAAAAACCTATGGTGTTTAATTTATGCCCAGAAGATTTAAATAACGTGAATAGGCTTATTTGTTCTTTTATATTATTTGCATGCTTGTGTTAAAATCGGGACGATTTTATTGGGTTTTCTTTGCTGTTAACTTTAAAACAAAACTATTTTCAGATCTCTACATATCCAAATATTCGGGCGCCAGTGGCTGCAGAAAAGCAGACCACAAATTTATTCATCTATGGCGCATGTAGAAACCTAAAGTTGTGCCGGCTAATAATAAATGTTGGGGGGGGGAATTAAACAATCCTTTATGGCTAAACATATTTGATTTTTAGACCAATAAAACTATCTTTCAATGTACATCAGAGGATAGATAAAGAATACCTAAATAATATTACGCGTATATAAGATTTAAAAAAAGGGAATAAAAAACTATATAAGGTTAAAATAAGGAGAAGTTTAATATATATATAAATATAAACTTAAAGAAAAAATTATCATGCCAAAATCCCATATTATCCCCACTTACCTCGACATACAGCCATCCAAGTCCAGGATTCAAAAAAGGGCGGCCAAGGCCGCAGCAAGCGGCTTGAGCTTACAGCAACTCCCAGTCCTCAGCTTCTCAGGAAGAAGTTCAAACTATATGTCAATATTCCGCTTCCTTGCCCCCAGTGTTGCTGGACTCACTCCCTCCCCCTCCAAGGCTATCATCACTATTCTTTTTGTGAGAAAAAAAGTATCTTTGAAAAATATAACAAAAATAAATTATAAAAAAAAAATCATTTACAAAAAATAAAGATTTGGAAATATTGAGAATTGAAAAATATACATAATTAATATTGTAGGATCTGGGCATCTTGAAATCAGCTTGGGAAAGGTTCAGGGCTCGTGGTGGAGCTGGTGTTCTGCCTGAATAGGGTGTTTTTACAACAATCATGGGCTTGTGGCTTGCCCATAGGCATGCTGGAGTCTGGCTTGGTACTGGTTGAGTCAAGTCAAGCACCCCATTGCTTGAAGGAAGGGAAGTTTTGAGTCTAAGACTAGCTTGATAGGGCCAGGTCATCCACCACAGGTCAGGTGGCTTGACCACAGGAAGGAGTGTCTGAGTCTATCTTGGACTCCAGCTTTTTGTTGTCAAGGCCGAAGGTGGCCTCAGGCTCCATCTCTACACCTCGCAATCACCAGAGGTTTGTAGCTTAGATAGACAAAGGTGGGATGTGGTTAGGTTAGGTAGGGTTCTGGGTGATTTTGGCACACTATGGTCACGAGGTGTCCTAACACTTGGATATTTGTAGAAATGCAAATATCCTCTTTGCATACTCAATGATTGCTTTAGGAATATGTAAATATATAGCGGCACTAGTAGTCAGTCAGTAGGATATTGTAAGGTATTTCTAATAAACTATATTTCCTAAGTAAGAGAAGCAACGCCTAATCTTGTCAACACCTCATCCTGGCTACCTCTCTATCTAGTGATATAACAATAGGGATTCGACGTTTAAACTCCCTATTCTGTAATGTTAGATTTTACTGGCATGAAAATTGTTCTATTTTATTATGAAAACATATTTCTAGGTATATTTATTCTTGAAATATTCCGTCGCATATGCTATGACTGTTGCTATTGCTCAAGTACTTGAATAAACTGACAAAGAGATATTATAAACTGTTACCTCATACCCAGAGTCTGTTCAATTTCTTTGTCTAATCAGGATGCCACAAAAATACACACGTGAGTTCGAAGGGATACAGCAAAGTTAGCGCTTTGTTATACGTGACACTGAACAGAAGAAGTACATTAAGTGGGACTTGCCTTCAACCTCCCCGTCAGAAGAATCCTTGGCGCCGTGAATGTCACTCTTGTGAAACGTTCCGCTCCATACTGTACATATCCAGCCTGGACTAAACCGTCTTGTAAGTCGCTTCGATTTTAGGCTCTCCTGGCACCGTCTTGTAGGATCATCCAAACGGTCACACTTCCCGGAGACAACCTACCACGTCTTCTCCTTGCCGCAGATTTGACCAGACTTTCTTCTCCCCCACAAAGGAATGTTTTTGGCGACTGACTCCCACTGACAACACATGGACATCCCCCATTTATCTTCCCCTAAATTTACTCTGGAATCTTAGGATTGTCATCCATTTTACAATACCATATTAAATATTTTGAATTTTATCTTTTTTTTATAAAGAAGTTCAGAGAGTGTTCTTCTTCATTATTATCCATAGACCTTATTCGCAACATTATTTATTTACCTCTAAGAATAGCAATGTCTTTGCTGGCAATGATTTATTGCAATTTAGTGCATAAGGAAATGCAATTTACATAAAAAAGCAAGTAAAAAGAGTCAAAAGGCCTTTACTTTCTTCAAGAGGAAAAAAACAAAGTTAAAGGTCAATCAATATACTTGAAGTTCAATTTTATTAGATATGAAATTTATTCTAGGTTTGAATATATAAGAATCATTTTGATGTAAATGTAAGGTAAATTTATTATAAACTAGCCGATGTACCCGGCTTCGCCCGGGTTTTACCCGAGTAAAGGTTTGTCTAACGAATCTCTCGATGAAGTGAACATTTTTTCCCGGTCCCTTGAAAAATACTCGATAAGTTGAAAAAAATCAATATTACTTGGTTCCCTCGGTAATTGGAAGTTAAAGGAATAGTATCTTGCTTTGGAATTGTATCATTATTCTTGTATGCATGTAACCGGCTTCGCCCGGGTTTTACCCGAGTAAAGGTTTGTCTAACGAATCTCTCGATAAAGTGAACATTTTTTCCCGGTTCCTTGAAAAATACACGATAAGTTGAATAAAATCAATATTAATTGATTCCCTCGGTAATTAAAAGTTGAAGGAATAGTATCTTGCCTTGGAATTGTATCATTATTCTTGTCTCAAATAAATTGCCGTGTCATCCTGAATTTTGTCTTTCTTAAATTTCTACATTACAAAATCATCGTATCATCATGATAATATTTAGAGCAGATTGTTGAATTATAACAGATAAATTAGAATATTTATCTTGATTATTTTTAGGCGAAAAGTTATTTCAAAAATTTTATTTGCTAGAAACCTTCCCAGTACTATACTAAATAACTTCCCAAAGTTTCATGGCGTTCCAATGAGTGGTTTGGTCAGGCATAAAGGACACACACACATACATTCATTTTTATTAATATAGATAAGGTAGCATTGTAAAAGGTAAATAAGGCAAGATTGATGTAAATATGGCGGATATTTGTGAATATATAAAGTAATATTAATGTAAAAGTTAATTTGATGTGAATAGCATAGTTTGAGGCAAATAAGGTAGTTTGATGAAACATTTGTATAATTTATGTAAATATGGAATAATTATGTTATCAAGGTAGGATTTATGTGAATAAAGTTGAATTGATTAACAAATAAAGTAGCTTTAAAAAATAATGTAGAGTTGAAATGATAGATTTGAGAAGCAAATTGAAAAAGTTTAAAAATAATTTTTATTGATCTATCAGCAAAGAAGAACGGTATACAAAGTGATAACGGGGTTACAGGATTGAAGTCTTTTGCTTATTGGACCCTGTCATACACAATGCACATTGTTAGACATACAGTACATATTGTTATAATACAGTATACATTGTTACAATTAGTACCCAATTGTTACAATTACAGTGCACACCGTTACAAATACAGTGACAATGTTATAATTACAGTGCACACTGTTAAAATTACAGTTAACATTGTTACAATTACAGTATTCATTGTTATGAATGCAGTACACATTGTTAAAATTACAGTGTGCATTGTTACGAATACAGTGTACATTGTTACAATTACAGTAAACATTGTTACAAATACAGTATACATTGTTACAATTACAGTGTCCATTGTTACAATTACAGTGCACACCGTTACAAATACAGTGGACACTGTTGAAATTACAGTGAACATTGTTTCAATTACAGTATTCAATGTTACGAATACAGTGCACATTGTTAGAATTACAGTGCACACCATTACGAATACAGTACACATTGTTAAAATTACAGTGTACATTGTTACGAATATAGTACACATTGTTGAAAATACAGTGTAGATTGTTACGAATACAGTGCACATTGTTATAATTACAGTGTACATTGTTACGAATACAGTACACATTGTTGAAATTAGAGTGTACATTGTTACGAATACAGTGCACATTGTTACAATTACAGGGAACACCGTTATGAATACATTTCACATTGTTAAAATCACAGTGTAAATTGTTACGAATACAGTGCACATTGTTACTATTACAGTGCACACCGTTACGAATACAGTACACATTGTTAAAATTACAGCGTACATTGTTACGAATACAGTACACATTGTTAAAATTACAGTGTACATTGTTACGAACACAGTGTACATTGTTACGAATACAGTGTACATTGTTACTAATACAGTGCACATTGTTACAATTACAGTGCACACCGTTACGAATACAGTACACATTATAAATGAATAAAACAAAGCTTCAAGGGCTGCGTATCTTTTATTAGAACGAATATAATACTAGCTTTCGGGCACATACGCCCTTCTACAGGAATTAATGAAACAAAAATCCGACTAGTTTGAAATAGGTTTTATATACACGTAACTATTGTTTTGCATATCACGCGCAATTTGAAAAATATTAAAATGTTTAAATTTACATGCAGGTGTAATTTAGAGACTTGGAAAAACTAATTCTAATTAATATGAGATAATATGATACATTTTGGTTAAGGCAATCTTATATTGTATTTTACATATTTTTATAATTTGCAAGGAATCCCATCAGACATGTGATATCTTATACTGTGAATGACTTTGTTTTATCTTATTTTATTTAGGTCTATTGAATCATATGCTTCTGGTAAATCAATTCTGCGATTTATACTGCTATATTGTTTGGACACTATTGCTTCAATTATTAATCTTTGATATTTGTTATTGATATTATAAAAATATGTAAAATATAAAATACAAAATAAGATTGCCTTAACCAAAATGTATGATATTATCTCATATTAATTAGAATTAGTTTTTCCAAGTCATTACACCTGCATGTAAATTTAAACATTTTAATATTTTTCAAATTGCGCGTGATATGCAAAACAATAGTTACGTGTATATAAAACCTATTTCAAACTAGTCGGATTTTTGTTTCATTAATTCCTGTAGAAGGGCGTATGTGCCCGAAAGCTCGTATTATATTTGTTCTAATAAAAGATACGCAGCCCTCGAAGCTTTGTTTTATTCATTTATAAATCGTACAGGGTTTATTAATCGACAGTACACATTGTTAAGATTACAGTGTACATTGTTACGAATGCAGTACACATTGTTAAAATTAGATTGTACATTGTTAGGAATACAGTGTACATTGTTACATTTACAGTAAACATTGTTACAAATACAGTATACATTGTTACAATTACAGTGTCCATTGTTACAATTACAGTGCACACCGTTACAATTACAGTGCACACCGTTACAATTACAGTGCACACCGTTACAAATACAGTGCACATTGTGTTACAATTACAGTGCACACCGTTAGAAATACAGTGCAAATTGTTACAATTACAGTGCACATTGTTACAATTACAGTGGACACTTACGATTTCAGTGAACATTGCTTCAAAGTGGGAGTGCTAACTGTATAAGTGTTAGGTCTAAAGACCATTCCATGACTGTCAAGGGGAGTATTATCCATTTGATCGTTATATGTCATTAAAAAAATATTACAATGTTAAATTACTGCATATTAGACATCGTTAAAGCTTTTTAAAAACACCAGGGAATTCACAAGACTTACCAAAGGATACTCGCTATTTGGTGTGCATTTAAATACAATTTTGGTTGAGATGTTCTTTCTTTTCTCAGGATAGCACGAGTCACCATCTGGGTACACAAGGGCGACACTCGAATTCTCTGTGACAAAATGGGCGTTCATTATCCGTCCGAGAGTAAAGGAACATTTGACATTTGAGGTAGAAAACACAAGACACACTGCAGCGTCCCTGTCGCTGAATGCATGTCTGGTTCTCCCGCAGATGTTCATCCAGCCCAAGATAGACCATACGCCGTGCATCTCACTGATGTCATAGTCAGTATCGTTCTTGTACAGACTGCTTAAGTCTAAAGTTTTTCCATCAGAAAACTTAACTTTACAAGGCATCTGTAACATAAAGATTTATTTTTAAAAATAGGAATATAAAATCCTCTGAAATATAGATTGTAACAACACACCGTTGATAAGTGTTTTGATCTATTTAAACGATCTTTCAAGCTCTCCGGGTATCGCAAACCCTTCTATTGAAGAAAGTGTTTGCTCTTCAGACATCCCTCGCCGGCTCAAAATCAACACCATAATTGTTAGGAGGATTGTAAAACAATAAACAAGCAGCCCATGTCGATATGTTTCTTTAATAAATTGTTTCCTTAGTTTTAGTTATTTTGAATTTCACAATTATTTGTTCATTCCACTGAGTTATTGCAAAAGGTTTTAAAGACTATACTTTATAACCATCCTGTATATCATTTCTTGATCTATCTATCCTGATATAAGGATCTGACAAGTTCCTGAATATGAATCTCTTGTAGTACAACAACCAGAAAAATACAATCCACTTACTTCTACGGCTAAACTGAAGCAAGCCACAGCAAGAAACACTGAAATAATACTCTTCATTCTGGAACACCACAGAAAGTTTTAGAATCTACAATCTCTAAGGTAAAAAAAAAATTGTGAAAAGTATTAAAACTATGAAAACCTTTTCGCAATGAGTATCAACCACAAGCCTATATTGAGACATATATTCTTATATATATGGCTTCACCATGGAGAGACTGTTAGGGAAAGGAATTTTTAAAAAAGGCTATTTAAAGATAATACAGTAGAAGTTGAATAAATCGAACGTATTTAATTCTAAAATGTCTTCAATTTGAATATTTATCTTGGTCCGTAGAATTTCCTATAAATAGAATTTCCGTTTTTAATTTGAATTTTTTTTGTCCCTTAGACTCTGAATTATCCAAGTTCAACTCTGTACGACACCATGTTCATTGACCACTCACACTCAAAGCAAAGGCAAATAAAATCATATATCAATAACCCTGTTCTTTTAATATAGTACCAAAGGATTTGCCCCTATTCCCTAATCTCAAATCATTTATTTTAAATCCTGGAAAGAATTATTAATTCTATAATGGTAATGGCAAAATAAATCAGCGTGAAATATATATAAACTAGTAGAAAAGCCCGTCCAAGGACGGGATCGGCTAGAGCAGGTGGATTCCTAATTTTATTTCTCACATTCCTTTTTGATACTTAATAATATGTAATCGGAAGCGTTCGAGGTAAAATAACGTTCATGGTCCGTCAGGGATCGATCCCCTTCCGAGCGTTGCAGCATTTTACCTTTCGGGTCATTTTATTGATATTTTTTTTTAATTAACATTTTTACTTTAAAAGAGGTGAACTTACAATGAATAAATTTCTTTGTAAACAACATTTTTGGTAAAGCAAGCTGAACTATTTTCAAGAAGCCTTCCTTGCTTGCTTCCGTGGATTATTTCTATTTTAACACACTTAGAGCTTTTCACCCTAGAAAAAGCAACATATAACTGACCATGGCTAAAAACTGGTTCAGGTAAATAGATGCCAACCATTTCAAGGGTTTGGCCTTGTGATTTATTTATTGTCATAGCGAAGGCTAATTTTACAGGGAACTGTCCCCTTCTGAGAATGAAAGGAATCTCAGAATGTATTGGGGCCAAGTAAACTCTCGGAATAAATACAGATTGATCTACTGCAGTGCCAGTCCGAACTTTTGCAATAATTAAATTAGGTAACAATTTAGTTACTACTAATCTCGTCCCGTTACAAAGACCTCGCTTTGTGTTTAAGTTTCGAAGAAGCATTATGATTGCTCCAACTTTTAGCTTCAGCTTATGAAGTGGCATTCCCAAAGGGTTAAGGCTGTTGAGAAATTCCGATGGATAGCTCTCATTATCTTCAGGTGTCGCATCATCTACTGAGTCTGAGCTGAAATATGTTATGGAGTCACCTTCAAGGATATCTAAAACACGGTTGTCGATATCATCAACATCCACATTTCTGGGACAAAGTATAGCCTTATCGGTATACTGTTCAAAGTCAGAAGGAAGCAATTTATCTACATGTACATTCTATCAATAGTACTACCTGCTCCTCTCTGTCTTGGGGTCCACTTTCGTAGTCTTTTGTCAAAAACATAATGCTGTGGAATATCTCCATAAAGAATATTTCGCGCGTTTTCATCTACTTTCAAGTAGTTCAGAGGTTTGAATCGGTTCAAGTTCGACTTTTCCTTTGGAACAGCATTTATGAAAAGTTTTACTGTATGTCGTTTGTTCCAATTCGAAATACTTTGCTCTACATTTTGGGCAAACTTGATCAAGTTGGCCACAAAAGTGCAGGGGAATTTGATCTTCCTCGAAACATGTCCCTGTTGGCAAAGGTAGATTATCTCCCTGTCGAATTCTTTGCATCCTCAGCCTACTGTTTTCCCTTTGAAGGGCTGTTTGATTTTCGCTCATATTCATTCGGTATTGCCGTTGTTGTTCATTATGCCGTTCTCTTATGGGTGAATTTAAACGTCTTTGTCGCTGCTGTTCAATACGACGTTGCTTTGCTTCGATGGCCTCAACAATAGAAAGGGCTCTTTTAGGAGACATTGTTTATAAAAATAAAATAATCAAGCTAAATTAAAAAAATAAAATTATTTTAAAAATATTATTCCTCAAATATTCACCGAATAAATTGCCGAAAGCAAAAAAATGACTAATAAGGTCAGAATAGAATAAAATAAAGGATGAAAACAAAAACCAAACAGACCTACAGCCGGCCACGTCACTTAACTACGTAACTTGAACACGTGACACAGAATGGACCAATCCTATTCGGCTTCAACGAACAGACGCTTTATTATATGTGATTGAAGAAAAATATTTTTATATTTGTGGTTATACTTAATGATCCCACTATAATTAATTTGAAACTTCAATTACAAAATTTTTGATATTTTTTAAATTATAAAATTACATTTAGAAATAATACAAATTCATAATATTTTTTGATATCAACAGATTAAATTTATTATGCAAAGTAATCATTTTCAATGCTTTCAACTTTGCGCGTGCTAGGAACTTTTTGGTGTAAACGAAAATATAGCATAAACCTTGAATATAACAGGTGATATCTCTTTCTCTATTAATGAGATTTTAATTATATAGGAAGTTATTTTAATATTAAAAAATAATATAAAAAATAAGAATATCAATATTCAAATGGAAGATGAAATACGTTTTATCAAAACAATAAACAATGGAAGTTTAGAACAAGTGAAAGCATTAATAGAAAAAGGAGCCGATGTTAATGCAAGGTTTGACAAGGATTTGATGGCTGACTATAGAAAAATTGTCCTTGGAGAATTTGATATGCTTATACCTGCAAGACCTCGCGGTTATATCATTTTCAATGATACCCCACTACATTTCGCTATCAATTTAGGAAAAGAAGATGTCTATAAACTCTTAGTAGACAATGGTGCAGATATTAATGCTAGAAATTAATTAGGATGCACACCATTACATCAGTCTATCGAATTTCCGCATTTTAAAATATTCAAAGACTTAATTGAAAAAGGTGCGGATTATAATACCAAGAGTATTAGTGGATTAACACCTTTAATAATGGCTTCTTCAAAAGAAGATGAAAAATTTATAATTCATTTGCTGAATCTTGGAGTCGATTTAGAGGGTGCAGATATGAATGGAGAAACAGCTATATTTTATACAGTTATGAGACATTTTAAAAATTTCAAGATTTTATTCGACGCTGGCGCAGATATAAACAGAAAAAATAAAACTGGTAGATCATTATTGCATTCAGCATGTCTATCAAGATCTATACAGGTGGCAAGTTTCCTGATTAAATTAGGGGCTGATGTGAATGAAAAATGTGGTAATGGTTTTACTCCTTTATTTCATACCATGCATTCTAAATTCATATTGACAAAACTGTTATTACAAGCAGGAGCCAAAATCGATGACTTAATGACTGCTAGCGCAAGGGCTGTAGTAATATCTCTAAACAAAACCCACATAAATACTCTAATTGAATCTGGGGCTGATGTGAATATAAAAGATATGGAGAAAAATGCACCATTATATTCAGCTGTCTTCAGAATCACAGGCTTAATTGTGAATACTCAATCATTAACGGAAATTTCAGAATCTCTGGAATTACTTTTGAACTATTCTAATTCTATTGATTTGAGCAGTTTTTTAAATATAATTCTGGCCCAGGAAGACATTAATGAGAATGCAGGCATGATGTCATTAATACAAATATTTATAAGGTGTTCCATTCTTAAACACCCAACAACATAAATAAAAAGGGATATGAACCTGCCAAATGATTTAATCAACTACTGGAAAATTTGTCTGGAAAGATTGTCTATCTATTAATTAATCACAAGTCAAAGTTATTTTTATCATTCATGTGAAACATATTTTTGGTCTCTCTAGCTGGATGATTATTGACGACCTGTTGGATTGAAGAAATGAATAAAGTATGCCTAAACAAACATGTAAAGTTACATCTACTTCGAAATATCAAAGTTTGATGACCTAAAGATCGAATTAGAGAATGAACAAACCCAAAGTAAAGGCTATTTAAAGGTACAATTGGATAATGTAAACACACACACACACACACAAATTTAAATTAAATATTGAAAATAATATAATGGAATTAATGGAATTTGATTAACATGAATCACATATGCCTATTTGTTAAAAACTAATTCAGCTAGCATAATTAAGGGTTTTTCCTTAACTCCTGACACTTTTGATAAAGCTTGGTTTGCTCTCAATGAAAGATATCACTGTACAAGAGACCTGGCCTATAAATACTGTAACAATATACTGAATATCAATAATATAAAAATAACCATATCAAGGAATATTATGGAACTAATTGATACTGTTAAGTTGAACTTAAGAAATTTAGAATTGTTAGGAATTAATGATGAACAATTAAGAAATATACTCCTCACTACTTTTATTTTGAAGAAAATTGATTGCAACAAGAACAAGGACTTTGAACTTCCATTCAAGGAAAGTACATTTCCTACTCTTCAAGAACTTTTAATATTTTTAGAAAAGAATAGAAAGCGATTGGATCACATTAATGGAAATATATTTACTAACTATAATAAAGAAGATGTTAAATAGACTTTTGGAACCAACATAATCAACTGCATATATTGTGAATCATCTCATGAGTTAGGTACCTGCCATGAATTTACCAAGTTATCTTTAGATGATAGAATAAAATTTGTGAGAAGCAAAAACCTTTGTATATACTGCTTAGGTGTAAATCATTATGTAAAATAATGTAAATTAATTTAACTTGTAAAGTCTGCATTAAAAAGCATCATACTACTCTTCATAATTATATTTTTCAAAGACAGCAAGGTCCTATTTTAATTACCAAACATCAAGCTAATGCAAGTGAAGACAAAACCAACATCAGACAATAAACCACACAGTTTTATCTAACAATACTTCAATCATAGAAACAAATAATTTAATTTATCTGTTATAATTCAACAATCTGCTCTAAATATTATCATGATGATACGATGATTTTGTAATGTAGAAAATTAGGAAAGACAAAATTCAGGATGACACAGCAATTTATTTGAGACAAGAATAATGATACAATTCCAAGGCAAGATACTATTCCTTTAACTTCCAATTACCGAGGGAACCAATTAATATTGATTTAATCAACTTATCGAGTATTTTTCAAGGGACCGGGGAAAAATGTTCACTTTATCGAGAGATTCGTTAAACAAACCTTTACTCGGGTAAAACCCGGGCGAAGCCGGGTACGTCCGCTAGTATTTAATAACTAAGACACTAGCCGAAAAAATAAATATAACTCTAGAACATACGAAAGTCAAAATTGCAGGATTTAATTCAACCATACAATCACAAGTTAATAAGATGATAAAGATAAAACTTTCTTCCATTTATGATAATTTCAAGTTTGAAACTAAAACTTTAATTGTTAAAGACTTATCGAACAAAATACCTCATTTTTATATGCATAACCCAGTTTGGCCTCTTTTAAATAATTTGAAACTTGTTGATAATGATTTTACAGGGTGTACCAGGTAGATTGGGACTAACTTTGACAGTCCATAAAACAAAAACTACTTGAGATTAAAAACTTGTTTTTTTTTTCATTACGTAGCCATATTCTTGTAAAATGCAACAGTACATGTGTGCGCAGTGTAGTGATGAAGAGTAACCGAGAATTTGAAAATCGAGCTGCCATCATCGTTGCTCTGCGCGCCGGAAGGAGCCCCAAAGAGATAGTGGATTTTCTTAAGTTGCCCAAAACCACTATTTATCGTGTCAAGAAGCAGTTTGATGAGGCCGACAGTAACAAAGAGGGGATAGCTACAAGGAAAAAGCACTCGCGTCGATCGGACAGGGTAAGAGGCGAAGAATTTGTCAAAAATGTCAAGGAGAAGATTGATGGAAACCCTGGGAAGAGCATGAGGGCCATAGCCAAGGAAATGGACGTTGGCTCTATGACAATTGTCAGAACTATCCATGAGGACCTTGGTCTCAAGTCTTATGCCCTTCGGAAAGGTCAGTTGCTGACTGAGAATATGAAGAATAACAGAAAAGGAAAGGCTGCTGCCCTCCTCAACAACCTGAAACACGACTCTTTTGGCATGCTAAGGTTCTTCTCTGACGAAAAGAACTTTGACGTGGATCAAAAGGTAAATCCCAGGAATGATCGCTGGATCTGTAAAGACCCCTCAGAGATACCTGTCGTGATGCACACGAAATTTCCTGCCTCCGTAATGGTCCTTGGCGTTATCAGCAGTGAAGGTGATGTCATGCCTCCCCATTTCTTTGAGAAGGGCCTTAGGATGAACGCTGACACCTACATCAATGTTCTGGAGACCGTTGTGAAGCCTTGGATGGACATGGTGGCCGCAGGAAGGAAGTATGTCTTCCAACAGGACTCAGCTCCAGCCCATAAGGCAAAAAAGACACAATCGTGGCTGACACTTAACGTCCCTAGTCACTGGGATCCTGATATTTGGCCCCCTAATTCTCCAGATTGCAATCCCCTCGACTACTATGTATGGGGCGTTGTTGAGAGAGATGTCAACAAAGCTCCTCATACCACCATCCAGTCTGTCAAGAAAGCAGTTCACACGGTGATGACCCAAATGGACAAGGTCATCGTCGCCAAGGCCTGTGCTTCATTCCGCACTCGCCTCGAGACTGTTGTAGCTAATAATGGAAACTACATTGAATAAATAAAAACTATATCCTTTTATCTACTACTGTGTCAAATTTCATTCGGATATTTTAATTTTTACTTGCAAAAAAATTCAGTTAAAATACCATTGTTGAAATTCCCAATTTACCTGGTACACCCTGTATATTCCTAGACATACAGATATTATAATAGCATCTGATTTATAGTTAGATATTATTGAACCAGGTTTGATCAAGGGTCCAAGAGATACACCCTCAGCTATGAATTCAAAGTTAGGTTGGATCATTTCAGGTAGATCAAAAATGGCCAATAGCAGTACTAGTACATCCATTCAACAAATGCATATTAATTATTCTACAGCTGAAATAGATGATATTGTTAGAAAATTTTGGGATTCGGAAAGCATTCCTACGCACAAGGGAGAATTAAACACGGAAGAATTAGAATGTGAGAATATATTTAGAACTACAACAATCAGAGATGAAAAGGGTGATATGTAGTTTCATTGCCATTTAACCTTAACCATTATAAAATGATTAATCAATTAGGAGATTTAAAATCTCAAGCCTTAAGAAGATTCCTTTCTTCGGAAAGACACTTCCATCAAAAGCCTTTTTATTCACAACATGTAAATGACTTCATGAAGGAATATCTAAATCTTGGCCAAATGGAAGTTATCAATCAAATTGAACCATAGCAACCGTCTCATCAAGTTTATTGTATCATGCAGTATTAAGAGATCAAAGTACAACAACCAAACTTTATTGTGGTCCTAAGCTACAAGAAGATATCTTCAACATTTGATAAAGTTCAGACCTATCCAATAGCACTTACCGCTGACATAGAAACCTTTTCTCACCCAGCTTGAAACAACACTAAATAACGACCATTAACCCCCTTAAGTGAAGACCCTAGTGATCTTGAAGCTCTAACTCCAGCTAATTTTCTTTCAGTCCCAAGAACATCTAACTTACCAGAAATAGATATTCGGCAAGCAAATTTAAGTATTAGCCTATCTTCAAGATGGAAACATATCCAAGAATTGAAAAAATTATTCATTTTGCGTTGGAAAAAATGAATGTCATAAATCACCAGAAAAAAGAAAAATGGGAATCATCCAAACCAAATGTAAAAATTGGAGATTTAGTCTTGATCATGGAAAAAAGCATCAGTTCTCCTTCATGGATACTAGATAGAGTATCAAAACCTTCCACGGTCCAGATATGCTGGTCAGAACTGTAGAATTGCGCACAGGTAAAGAACTACTTCTTTGTCCAGTGAACAAGGTAGCTGTTTTGCCTATGCAGATTGATTTGACCCTAACCACAGTACCGGCCGGGAGTATGGAGCCTGAGCCTGCGCGGTGTGCGACCAAGAATCATAGGTGGTGTGCATGCGCGGTCGGCGACAAAAAGGCAGGAAGAACTTTATATAAAGAAGAAAGGAAGCAACGCAATTTAAACATGCATCAAAAATTTGACCTTCAATCCTTTATGCTTTAATTAAAGTGCTGAAATTTCATCCAATGTCAGTCTTCAATCATCCAAATTAAGTACACTATTTTAAACATATAATTTAAGAAGTTTACTACCTAAAGGTTTATGTATAGTGTGTTTACCTATAAATTTATTACATATAAGTTTTTTTATAAATACTATAGAATAAAGCGTTAGGAGAAAATAATTTTTAATAATCGACTACACGAGCTATTTAGCTGAATGAAAGGAATTGATTTAAAAAAAGTTTTTTATCTTTAGGTTTGATTATCACCAAGTTTTTTATCCTAAAGATTGTTCAACACTAATATTGTCTATCTATTAATTAAGCACAAGTCAAAGTTATTTTTATCATTTATCCACAACAGTTGAACTGTTAGATTAGCAGGCATTAGAAAAAAAGTAAACCAATTAACAGGACTGATCAGATCACCATATTATCAGTTTCAACATCGCCTTAAATTATTGTCAACTTTAAATTCTCAAAGGTAAACTAGGAAAAGTTTAATTCACTTTTGTTTTTGAAACGAATCAAAACCTTATTGTAAAACTACTGTAAAACGTCAAGGGCGGAGAGAGAGAAAGGGTATTGATTACATCATCTCAGAAATCATTAAAGAGACTTTTCAATCGTTCATATGAACGATTCCTTCTCCAGCAAATGCCCATATTAACCCAAAAATATCTGGTTGAAATTGGATTTGAATACACTGAAGATGGCCAGTGGCAGATAATTTCGTGCAAATAAGAATATGACATACTTATTTTAGAGAATATTAACATCCTCAAGCAAATTATCAATATTATATGTAAAAAGAGGTCATAACACAAGATTTACAAGTTTTTTAAACTGCCACCACCAACTTAAATATATGGGATTTAACTCAGATGGTGAAAGGCTCACAAGAAATCCGAGGGATACTCTCTTGCGAACCCTTTACACTTACTACAGCCCAATCCACCAAATGCAAATATATTTTTCACCCAGAACTCATTTCATATCTAAGAGAATATTTCGAGTTGAATATGTTTGTTCATCAGAAAAACTTTTCCTATTACTCTGAAATTATTCAAGAACATGTTAATATAAAAAATAAATTTGAAATCTTACTAGCTAAATGTTTCACTTCAGCCAAGAAATTTGAATTTAAACACGCGAATAAATTATTCTTATACAAGATTATCAAACAATTGCATATATGGAACTTGGAATTGATGCCCATGTCAACATAAATATTGAAGTCTGAAAAAATATTTTTTACATATTCACTGTGATGACTCATGTTGTTGTTTGTATCATGACTTTCTTTCCTCAATTTGATAATATTTTATTTACTACCTTTAGCACTTAAAAAATATATTTTCAGATAGTTGTGTAAAATGTAGCAAGTGGGAAGAAATATTTTAAGGTGTCGATTTTGATTAATGTGTCAATATTGTTAATAATAATTGTATAGCTGAAACTCCCTGTTGTTAATGTTGTTCTCTGTGCCTCTTTGATCACGCAGACTGCAACTGAACTAAGTTCTTTATTTATTAACTTATCTTTTTATAACATGGTTATATATCTAAGAAAATGTTTACAAGTCGAGTCTGCAGTGATGCCGGATCAACTTGTCAGTTCAATCATAACATGTTTCCTTTAAACAAAAATAAAAAAGGATTGCAGTTCTCCTAGTCTCTATAATGCAAAGGTTTTCTCACTGTTCAACCACTGCGGGTTCGCACACTAGGAGAAGAAGATGATTCTTCACCTTTCCTGGCAACGTCCTCCCTTGGATCATATGTTCTTCTGTTTTCGGAAGTGGGTCTTCCATGATCTTGTATGTTGTCATCCATGGCTGTCCCTGCTTGAAATCCAGGAATGCTTGGACTTTGAATTGTTGGGGCAGAATCTTCTACACTGAACTTTCTCGGTCTAAGGTGAGACCTGTTCCTGCGGTATTCAGACCCACTTGGTGTTTTTACCATATATGAGCGTGGAGTTTCATGCTTTGCGGTCACTGTTTCCGGAACCCATTTTCTATGCCTTTCTTGCAACATTATGTTGTCTCCTACTTCCAAGGGTCTCAAAATTCTCTTTGGACTTCCTGCATACTTTTGTTGATGGTCTCTCAATTTTTGGTAATTCTTTGTTGTGTCAAACAGTGGTTTCAACTGTTGTCGGGTGTATGTCGAAAGAGTTCTCACAGATCTTCCCATAAGCATTTGGGTCGGAGATGGCAAGTCATACTTAGGTGTGTTGTTGAACTCCATCAAAGCCAGATTGGGATCTCTTCCTGACTTCACATTTTTAATTATCAGTCCTTTGATGGTTTGAATTGTCCTCTCAACTTGTCCATTAGATCTAGGCTATTTGGGACTGGAGGTTTGGTGTTTGAATTCATATTTCTGAGCAAAATTTTTGAATCCAGTAGAGTAAAAGGGGGTCCATTATCCGAAACTAGAGTTCGTGGAATTCCATGAGTTCTGAAAATAGTTTTCAACTTCATGATGGTTTCGGTTTCTCTTTTGCTTGATAATTTCCGGATTTCAACAAACTTTGAGTGGTAATCGACAACCAAGATGGAACTGGTTCCACTCACCTCCATGAAATCTACAGAAATTTTTTCCCATGGAAATTCAGGGATTTCATGAGCTATTCTTGACTCCTCAGTATTCTTTCTTGAATATTCCTGACATGTTCTGCACTTTTCCACTTCATTTTCTACTTGTGTTATCATGCCGGGCCAGTAAAATGCTGATCTTGCTTTTTCTTTGGAAGCTGCTCTGCCCTGGTGTGATGAATGAACAACCTGCAGGATTTCTTTTCGAAGAGTCGATGGCACCATGATGCAATTTCCTTTGTAAACAATTCCGTCACTCACATGAATTTCATCTTGAAATTGCCAGTAGGGTTTTGCTTCATTACAGACCTTAGTTTTATATTTCGGCCATCCATTCTTCGCATACTCTATTAGTTGTATCAAGGTGTGGCCCCATGAGTTTCCTTTTGTAGTCTCTTCATTTTTTCATCTGTGGTAACCAGCAACATGTGCACTGATTCAGTTTGATCTTCTAAATAGCTTGTGTCCACCTCATCTTTTAATGGATCTCTAGACAGATGGTCAGCTACAAACATGTTTTCCCTGGTGTAAACTTCAAAGATATTTGAAATCTCATGAGATGTAAGACTATTCTTTGCAGTCTTGGGGAAAGCTTTTCTAAAAGTTTCTTAACAATACTCAGGAGAGGTTTGTGGTCAGTTTCCACAATAACATAATTTCCCCAAATATAGTACTGGAAGCGCTCACATCCAAAGACTATAGCCAAAAGTTCTTTCTCTATCTGTGCGTATTTTCTTTGAGTTGCATTCAGGCTGAAGGACGCATACTCAATTGCATGTCCCCCTTGCAGGAGCACTGTACCAATACCATATTGGCTTGCATTAGATGAAATGGTGATTGGCTTGGTTGGGTCAAAAAATGTCAATATTGGAACATTCAAAACCATATCTTTGAGTTTTTCAAAACAATCAATTTCTTCGCCTCCAAATTTCCATTCACTCTTGTTGCTTATCAATTTCCTTAGAGGTGCAGTCTTGTCAGAAAGATTAAGAATGAATTTGCCAAGGTACGTTACCATACCTAAGAATCTTTGGACTTCAGTCTTGTTCTCAGGTCTTTTCAACTTGTGTATTGCCTCTGCTCTTGAAGCTTGAATGGCTATTCCATCTCGACTGATTATATGGCCTAAGAAATTTACTTTGTCGATAGCTACTGCTGCTTCTTAGCATTGAGCTTGACATTATTTTCTTCCAACCTTCGAAGAACTGTTTCAAGGTTTTGGTTGTGCTCTTCCATTTTGCTTCCATAGATCAAGATATAATCCATATAGCAAGCAGTTCCCTGGAGACCTGAAAGAATATTGTTTATGCATCGCTGGAATACCTCCGATGCACTGTTCAATCCATAGGGAAATCGCTTGAACCGGAATCTTCCAAAGGGAGTCGCAATGGTGCACAGGTTGGAGCTTTCTTTGTCTAATGAGACTTGCCAGAAGCTGATGATGCAGCAAATACAGAGAAAACTGTAGCACCTTTCAGTTCAGAAAATATTGTTTCAGCTGTTGGCAGAATATAGCGCTCTCTCTGAACATACTTGTTCAGTTCCCTGGGGTCCATGCAAATTCTGACATCTCCAGAAGGTTTTTGTACCACTACAATAGGGTGTGTCCATTTGCTTGGTTCTTCAACTTTTTCAATAATGTCAAGTTTTTCCATACGTTCCAATTCTGCTTTAACTTTTTCTCGAATGGAAAAAGGAATTTTTCTGCTTGGAGCAATAACTGGAGTTGTATTTTCATTTAGTCTAATCTTGTGTTCAATTGGCAGTGTTCCTATGCCTTCAAATATATTTTTGTACCTGTTCAAAATTCCTTTTGCTGAATTGTTCTGCTGTATTTGGACAGCATCACATTTCTTAATTAGTGAAAGCTATTCAATAGCTACTATTCCTAAAATTGGTTGATAGTATCCATCAGCAATGAAAACTTCTATACTTTTCATCTTATTTTTAGTTTTGCAATTTAGTGTGGCAATCCCTTTTATCTTGATTTCATGTCCTGTATATGATGTTAGCTTTTGGGTAGTCTGAAATATTTCCAAACCTTTCATTTGTCTGGTGAATGTGTATGGCAAAACATTTACTTCTGCTCCAGAGTCCAACTTGAAACATATTTCCTTTCCATTCACTATGATGGATCTTTTCCATTCCAAAGTATGGACTACTTTTGCTTCATGTATTGACCATACAGTTTCTTCTGTTTCATCATTCAGACTTCTGATAGCTGAACTTTTACAGAAAGCTGCAAAATGATTCATCTTTTTGCATTTGGAGCATATTTTACCCCATGCAGGACAATTTTTTTGTTCTGTGAGACTTCCCACACCTATGGCATTTGAATTATTTTTCAGATTCTTGATTTTGTTTTGAACTGTTTATTTTCATATTTTCCTATTTGACAGATGTTCTGGTTGTTCTGCATGATTTTGATCTGTTGCTTGCTTATTTCATCTGTTTTGCACATTTCAATGGCTTTGTGAAGAGTTAAATTGGGCTCTCTTAAGAGGCGTTCCTGCAAAGCCTTGTCTTGTATTCCATACACAATGCGATCCCTAATTAAACTATTCTTTTGTGATCAAATTCACATGATGTAGATAATCCTTTTAGTACTTTTATAAAACTATCGATGGATTCACCATCCTTCTGGGTCGCTGAAAAAAATTTGAATCTTTCAAAAATGATGTTATTTTTAGGCTCACAAAAATCATCAAATTTGTTTATTACAAGATCGAAATTTTCTGCTTCATCTTCTTTTAAAGAAGATGTGTTGAAAACTCCCAAGGCTTTTTCGCCAATAAAATTTCATAAAATGGCAACTTTCAGTTTATCAGGCTTTGTAGCTTTTTCTGTTGCTTCAAGATAAAGCATTAATCGCTGTTTGAACCTTCGTCAATTTTCCGCTACATTTCCGTGCAAGGCGAGTTCGCTAGGCCTAACAAAGTCCATGTTTTCTTTTTTTCACTAATATTTGTCAATAATTTATTTATTTGAAAAAGTACTCACTTTTCCGCTGCAACCATGTTGTTAATGTTGTTCTTTGTGCCTCTTTGATCACGCAGACTGCAACTGAACTAAGTTCTTTATTTATTAACTTATCTTTTTATAACATGCTTATATATCTAAGAATGTTTACAAGTCGAATCTGCAGTGATATGCCAGATCAACTTGTCAGTTAAATCATAACACTTCCCAATATTTTAATATTTCAGGAAGGGTAGTAGAGTTTGTTTATTTAAGAAGAAACATCCATGATTTAATAGTTGCAATACTTGTGCATGAATTGCGCGCTAAATCCTCTTGGTAATTCATATGTTTTTATTTTCTTTTACAATTTTTTCATAAACTCCATCTGCACCTTGATAACCGGCCCAAGCATATTTCGGATTCAGCTAAATTATCAGATAATTTCAATCATTTTACAAAAGATGTTGTGTGTAGTGTGTGACACAAATAAAATATCGACAATTATTAAATTGACTTGAAGGAATCGAGAGACAAGATTGTTTTTATATTATCTTAATTTCGCATACAAATATCAGCTCAGAAAGACATTTTTAATATTTAAAAAATTCTAAATGAATATTTGACAATAATGGAATTTATCCAGAGAACTTCAACTGTATTACAATCAGTATGGCCTAGTTCTAAGAACAATACCATTTTACAGAATATATTGAGAAAACCTCTTCTTATTTGATATATTTAAACTCTGAAAGTCTCTTCTTGAAACACTTAGCCTTGAGAAAGTTGTGTTTGCTCAACAGGTTTTAAAAGTAAAACTGTTCTTGTCCTCCTTATTAGAATTACACCAGCTACCAAGATGAAAATATAAAGGAAGATATTTATGTTCTCAAACTATTTTATATAATAATATTTCATTATATAAATATAGATCCAATTTACATAAATTTAATTATTCGTGTTTGTTGGTAAATGAGTGATTTTAACAACTTTTGGTTTTAATCAAGAACTCTACAGACCTAAATTACTGTGTTTAAATTTCATCGCCTATTTATATTTTCCTTAAATTATTTTTCAATAACCATTCGCAACCATTCGCATGTTGGAAATTGTTAAATTATTCAAATATTCAATTTTTGTTTTTGATTTTTGGCCCAAAATAATTTTGGCATGAAGACATGGAAACAATTTGAATAGAAACTTCAATTAAAATGTTGAAAGACAAAAATTTAATGTTTGGCTGAAGGGAAGTCAGAACGTTAATTTAAATATTAATGTAAAAGGTTTATTCATTTTGATAAACATACAAGCTCATGCAGAATATGTATCACTTGTAGATATTTTAATATATGTTTCTTTTTTATTCATATAAAGACTCCACATTAAACTCTAAAAGCGCCTGTATCTTTTCCACAATTTGGTGTAAAAAATGGCGAGTCACAATTAGCCCCCAAAAAAGTAAAGCGATCATTTTCTCCAGAAAATTTTCTTAAGAAACCTTTGGACGAATTTTTCGTCTAAGAAGACAATATTAAATGTAAAGAGAATATCCGATACCTGGGGATGACCTTAGACGAGCACACCTAACCTTCAAAAAACACATTGAAAACAGAATCAATTCGGCCAAAACTGCCAAAACCCGACTATCCCTACTTCTAGGAGCGAAAAGCAAATTATTTCTTCATTTCAAAAGAACCATTTACACGTCATTGATAATACCAATACTTATATATGGCCACCCCCTTTTTATGACAGCGCATAACTCGATCCTTAAAAAGTTAGAAGGCTTTAAAAATGAAATGATCAGAAAAATCATGTCTCCACCCTGGATCAATCGGAACACAATCCTCAGGAACCATCTAAATATCGAAAACATCAATGACTACATTATTAGACAATCATTTAAATTCTATGAAAATCCGAGAAATTAGAAAACCCCACCTTCAAAGAAACCACAGACTACAAATGCGTAAAAAGTAAAATAAGAAATATAAAACCTAGAAAATTCTCCATCAATAAAGCCAGAGAACGAAAAGTGTAAAAGAAGTTAAAAATTATCCCACCTTGAATATCAAACAAGCCAGAAAAAAACATCTCAAGAACAAAACCCCCAACGACCTGAAAATATGGACCCAACGACATCAATATAAATTAATATAAATAATAATTTAAATGAAACCCTGTATATAACCATCCCCTATAGTATATTGTAAATATAACGATTTAGGTTGCTCTTTTTGAGCTGCACCTAATAAAGTTATTTGGAACATGGATACATTGCCCAATAAAAGTCGGTGGACGAGTGAATAACACCTTCGAATCCCGAGAGCCATTACCGGGATCGAATCCTAATTTAATATTTTGTTCAACATATAAATAACCTTCATATAGTATTCATTGTTGCAAATATCATAAACTAGGTAGCTCTTGTTGAGCGGTTTCTAATAAAGTGATTTTGGAACCGAATACATTGCCCAATAAATAAGGTTTCAACAATTATTATCCCTATATATATAAAAGTCAGTGTATGTATGTATGTATGTATCTATGTCGGCTATACACGTCAACAATACGTAACTAATCTGACTGAACTTTTAACAGTATATATAGAGTAGAATCTGGAAATACTTATTGTGAAAATTTCAGGTCTCTATCCCGAATATTCTTCGAGTTATTTGCAAATTGCGTTGCAATTTTGCCTTTTCGCTCGCAAGCAGCGCCTCTAGCGGTGAAGATGGGAGGTAGGTAATATCAGCTGACCTAATGTACATGTAAAACGTGTTTTGACAGGAAATAGAGAAAAATCTGTAAAATATATTTATTGGATTTTTAGCCAATCTATATATAAATGAATGTATGTGTGTGTCCTTTATGCCTGACCAAACCACTCATTGGAACGCCATGAAACTTTGGGAAGTTATTTAGTATAGTACTGGGAAGGTTTCTAGCAAATAAAATTTTTGAAATAACTTTTCACCTAAAAATAATCAAGATAAATATTTTAATTTATCTGTTATAATTCAACAATCTGCTCTAAATATTATCATGATGATACGATGATTTTGTAATGTAGAAAATTAGGAAAGACAAAATTCAGGATGACACGGCAATTTATTTGGGACAAGAATAATGATGCAATTCCAAGGCAAGATACTATTCCTTTAACTTCCAATTACAGAGGGAACCAATTAATATTGATTTTATTCAACTTATCGAGTATTTTTCAAGGGACCGGGAAAAAAATGTTCACTTTATCGAGAGATTTGTTACACAAACCTTTACTCGGGTAAAACCCGGGCGAAGCCAGGTACATCCGCTAGTAAAAAATAAAATTGACAGGTTCTGGGCAAAAATAGTTGGTTTTTTAGTCAGAAAATGATGATGACAATATTGCTGTATTATGTTTAATTATCAGATACAAAATTATATCGAGAAAAATTCCAAAAAGCAGAGACCACGGGTGAAACCAGTTCGCAGGAACAAACGCAGGAACAGAATTCTAACAGAAAAGCATTCATTCGAGCAGAAAACAAAAGCCAGATCATTTTTCTATAAAAATATCGCTTCTCAGACACAAAGTTTGGAGCGGGACGTTTCACAAGAGTGACATCCAGGGCGCCATTTATAATTGTAAGGATTAGTATTTGAATAAAAACATTTAATCGGGTAAAACCCGGGCAAGTTTACTATAATATAATAGCTAGTTTACTATAATTATATCTTATTACCCTCTCTTCTCAAAGTTACATGATTTTAAAAATAAAAAGTTTGAATAGACAACATGGAATAATCATGAAAAATATAATATACTAGCGGACGTACCCGGCTTCGCCCGGGTTTTACCCGAGTAAAGGTTTGTCTAACGAATATCTCGATAAAGTAAACATTTTTTCCCGGTCCCTTGAAAAATACTCGATAAGTTGAATAAAATCAATATTAATTGGTTCCCTCGGTAATTGGAAGTTAAAGGAATAGTATCTTGCCTTGGAATTGTATCATTATTCTTGTATGGATGTACCCGGCTTCGCCCGGGTTTTACCCGAGTAAAGGTTTGTTTAACGAATCTCTCGATAAAGTGAACATTTTTTCCCGGTCCCTTGAAAAATGCTCGATAAGTTGAATAAAATCAATATTAATTGGTTCCCTCGGTAATTGGAAGTTAAAGGAATAGTATCTTGCCTTTGAATTGTATCATTATTCTTGTCTCAAATAAATTGCCGTGTCATCCTGAATTTTGTCTTTCCTAATTTTCTACATTACAAAATCATCGTATCATCATGATAATATTTAGAGCAGATTGTTGAATTATAACAGATAAATTAGAATATTTATCTTGATTATTTCTAGGCGAAAAGTTATTTCAAAAATTTTATTTGCTAGAAACCTTCCCAGTACTATACTAAATAACTTCCCAAAGTTTCATGGCGATCCAATGAGTGGTTTGGTCAGGCATAAAGGACAAACAAACAAACAAACAAACAAACAGACACACATTCATTCATTTTTATATATATAGATTATATTAACAAAAATCAATTGGAATCTTCATACTTTCAATTAGAGGGATTATGATATATATTTTTGTTAGAGTAAATTTGCCTAACAAAGATTTACTAGGGAAGAGACCGAGCGAAGCTGGGTCATGTGGAGTCAGAGTATATAGAAATTATCATATTTTAGAACTTCAAAATTATAAAATGTTTGTTTATTATATAATATCATTCTTTGAATTGCTTAAATGTATATATATATATTTAACTACCTATATTCTAATTTTCTTAATGATTTTTATGGAGAAGGGTAACAATAAATATAAATTTATCTTGACAATGGGGAATTTAGAAAAATGTAGATTCTAGTCTCACGATTATTGTTCAAAAAACACCCTAAGCCTGGGGCATTTACTAGTAAGTTTTGACCTTAAAAAACACCCACAAAACATATTTTAATATTCCCGATAAACAAGTTATTGCGCTTGAATTTTATGATAATAAAATAAGTTACAGGAAAGCGCATAAAATGGAAATCAACATATTCACAGACATTGAAATTCGGTTCTATGGCAATGACCCTGGAAGATAGAGTCGATCTGTTTATTGTTGAGGTCAGAAAGAGCCTAGATGCAGAATTTCAAAGCTAAAAATAGAAATGCTGGTCAATATTGATATTTTTAGAGCATTATTAACAATTAAAAATTCACAGAAAGCAAAATATTCATAATTAATGAGACATTTGTGGTAGGCATTTTTGAAAATTATGTCAAAAAATGTATAATTCATAATTACACCATGTTTATTGACCGCTCACACTCAGTCCATAGGTTTCTTAATTTTTCAGCCAAAGCAAATAGATTCATATCTCAACAGCGCTATTCTTTGGATATAACACCAAAATATTTGTTCCTATTTCATAATTTCAATTCATTCAACAAAATCCTATAGATTATTATTTAATTGATAATGGCATTATCAAAAGAAATCAATCTACTTATATATTTGCCTTATTCTGTTTGTCTGTTTGTTTGTCTGAAGCTCACGGATGGGATTTTTCATAACCATCGGTGGTTCAGTGGTAGAATGCTCGCCTGCCACGCGGGCGGCCCGGGTTCGATTCCCGGCGATGCATTTTTTTTTTTTTTTACAATTTTTAAAACTCATATATATATTATACAAGAATGACATCCACGGCGCCAATTTATAATTGTAACGAATAGTATTTGAATAAAAGCATTTAATCGGGTAAAACCCGGGCGTTGCCCGGGTCATTCGTATATAATAATTGTATAAACGAATGCAAGACAAAATCACCGCGAATGTTTCTTTTTTTTAAGGCAATTTCTTTTTAAGGCAATTATCGTTATTTATCGTTAATTTTTGTTTCGATTTTATTGAAAAAAAAACGATATAGTGCCTTTAAAAAATGATCTTTATTACTATGCAGTTTTCTATTTAGTCAATATACCTAAGTTCATGTTGCAAATGTAATTATCTCTATCGATTTAGTAGGTGAAATGCAAAAAAAAATGAAAATTCACATTTTTATTTTTATATTTTCAAGACAAACACAGTTTGGGGCGGGACGTTTCACAAGAGAGACATCCACGGCGCCAATTTATAATTGTAACGAATAGTATTTTAATTAAAACATTTTAAAAACACACAGTTTGGAACGGGACGTTTCACAAGAGTGACATCCATGGCGCCAATTTATAATTGTAACGAATAGTATTTGAATTAAAACGTTTTTAAAATATATACGCACTCGGGTAAAACCCGGGCGTTGCCCTGGCCATTCGTCTAGTGTAATATAAATTACAAAATATTTTTTTCATTTTTACTCTTACTTAGTTTATTCCCACTGTAATAACACTATTTAAAACTCTAATTACAAAACTTCAATATTCTCGATCATTTAAAAATTTAATTTTAAAAGTTAATAAAATTTCATACTATTAAAATAAACAGATTAAATTTTTATTGCAAAAATTAGATTACAAAATAAACATTTTCATTCATTAAAAACTAGCCACAAATATTTATTCAAGTTTGTAAATATAAATACTCATACGTGAAGGTAAGTTCTGAAATAACACGAGAAAATATAACTTTCTCTATTATTTATTAAATATATAAAAAATAGAAAATTCTTTCAATATAGAAATATATATTTATAACAAATAAGTATTTGAATATCTAAATGGAATCTAAAATACGTTTTTTCAGAACTATAAATGATGGAAATTTTAGACAAGTAAGAGAATTAATAAAAAGGGGAGTAGATGTTAATGCCAGGTTTGACAACGAATTGAAGGATAATTACAATCTCAGATTTGAAGATATAAATAAATATACTCTTAATATATCCGATTTTCTTATTCAAAATGATACTCCACTACATTTGATTATCATTATAGGTAGAGAGGATATCTTCAGACTCTTAGTAGACAAGGGTGCAGTAATCAATGCTAAAAATATAGAAGGCTACACGCCATTGCACCAGGCTATCTTATATAAGCGTTTTAAAATGTTCCAAGACTTAATTGAAGCAGGTGCGGATTATAATACAAAGAGTGTAGGTGGAGTAACACCTTTAATGACGGCTGCTTCAAAAGATGATGAAAGATTTATAATCCATTTGCTGAATTTTGGAGTCAATTTAGAGGATGCAGATATGAATGGCGAAACAGCTATATTTTATACAGTTAATAGATATTTCAAAAATTTGAAGATTTTATTCGAAGCTGGTGCTGAAATCAACAGAAAAAATGAAAGAGGTAGGTCATTATTGCATTCCGCATATATATCTAGCTCAATACAGGTGGTAAGTTTCCTGATCAAATCAGGGGCTGATTTGAATGTGAAAGGTGATGGTGAAGGTTTTACTCCTTTATTTTATACCATTCCTTCTAACATCAAATTGACAAAGCTGCTACTACAAGCAGGCGCCATAATCGATGACTTAAAGACTGCTGGCGCAAAGGCTGTAATATCTCTAAACGAAACCTACATAAATACTCTAATTGAATCTGGGGCTGATGTGAATATAAAAAATATGGAGGAAAATGCACCATACTATTCATCTCTCTTCAGAATCACAGGCTTTGTTACGAATACTCAATCATTCATGGAAAATTTAAAATCTCTGGAATTACTTTTGAACTATGCCAATCCTATTGATTTGAGTAGTTTTTTAAATATGATTCTGGCCGAGGAAGGCATTAATGAGAATACAAGCATGATGTCATTAATACGAATAATTATAAGGTGTTCCATTCTTAAACACCCAACAACAAGAATAACAAGGGATATGAACCTGCCAAACGATTTAATCAACTACTGGAAAATTTGCCAGATTCAAGTTGCTGAAATGCAGAAACATTTGATGGGTAAAAGCGATATTACTATGTACAGGTTCTTGACAGAAATGGACCGAAATAAGGTGGCGGGCTTCTTGGCCAATGACTCTACACGCCTAAAAGAATATATTGAGTTCAATAAGCCTTTTTATGAGCAAAACTTTAGCAATTATTTAGATATTATACAAACACATGTTAATATAAACTATAAATTTGGAATGTTACTAGCTAAATGTTTCTCTCTCGCCCAGAAATTTGAGTTTAAACAAGCGAATAAATTCGTCACATTCAAGATTATCAAACAATTACATATATGGAACTTGGAAATTTATGCTCATGCCAACAAAAATATTGGAGACTGTAAAATTAACTCATTCATTAATATATAATTTTGTGTATATTTGTGTATACATAAATTGAATATATTTATCAATTATAATTCAAATAATATTTAAAATATAAATTTCCTTTTGTATATGAAAAGCTTTGAATTATAAAACTAATAAATAAAAAATATTCATTTATCATTCTTGTGCTCTAATTTTTTATGTTCTATCTCTCATTAAAAATATTTAACCCCTATATTTTTTTTATATTTTACAGATGACTAATGTTGTTTTTGTAAGATGACTTTCTTTCCCTATTTGGATAATATTTTATTTCATACTTCAGCATTTTTAAAAAATATATTTTAGGATAATTGTGTTAAATATAGCAAGTAAAAAGAAATATTTTGAGGTGTCGATTTTATATAACATGCCAATAGATTGACAATAACAATTGAAGAGCTAAAACTTCCCAATATTTTATAATTGCAGTAATGGCAGTAGAATTTGTTTATTTGAAAAATACACATCCATATATTAATAATTTCATTTCTTGTGCAAAATATTTGTGGCAGGCAGATATGAAAACAAGTAGAATTGAAGCATCAACTAAAATTTCAAAAGGCAATTGATTAATGTTTAACTTAAGGGACTTCAGCGTGTTAATTAAAATTATGATGTTGAAGGTTTATTCATGCAAGGTCATGCTGAATAGGCATCACTTGGTAATATTTCATATAAGTTTTATATATTAATTACACATAAATATTCCGATAGAAGTAAAAATAAATGAGGGATAATACCCAAGAAAGCGACTCTAAAGAAGAACCATAAAATCAAATTTTAAATTAAAGACAAGCGAATCTACAAGAAAAGAAACTCAAATCTGATAAACCTCACAAGAACTCCACCTCAGAAATGAAGAACAACAGTAAAATACTTCAGGAGGGCCCAGAGCCTCAAGATAATACACAACATAGGACTCCAACAAATTTGAGACAGTTTATTGATTTGGTAGCCAGTAATAGTTCCGACAGGGTGTATTTAATTAACACACATGTTTAAAACAAATACAACAGAGAATATGGATTTTTATACTGAGTTTTAATAATATATTGAAGGTATTTCCACATAATTTAGCTGATATCTTTAATCAAACTATTGACAATGACAAAATATTAAAACTTGGAACTTCCAGAGATATTTTTTAAGAAATCAAACGAACATAAATCATGCGCTAACTCAAAATGCTGACTCGGAATCTGGACATTAGAATAAGCAGAGCTGCTATAACAAACAACATTTTTGAACGGAAAAAACCTTAGACATTGAAAAATTATACTTTAACACGTGTTATTCTGAATTCCAACACCTTCTCTGTGACAGAAAAATAAAAAACTAAATTCTCAAAAAGAAAAAAGTGATAAATCACCAGATATAACCTTAAAAATAAAAACATAGCAGTGTATTTTCCTAAAGAAAAAGAAGCCCTTGATTTTGAACTAATAACGTCTAAAATAAGTGATAATATAGACGTCAAGGATAAACCTGTTTTCAAACTAATGTAAGAAAATTTTGATATACTTGAAAAAATGCATGAAAACGAATTTGTTGGAGAAGCTGACAATCTAACTTTTCTAATCCACATTTACAGAGGATCAAGTGAATTAAAGTTGAATAAATTTATATGAAAAATAAACAGGCCAAGCAGAGTAATTTAAGATGTGTCTCAGAAATATTGGAAAGATCTATTATAGATAAAGAAAATTAACCTTTTTTTTAATCTCTAAATGTCTCAAGAGCCCGTAAATGCTCTCTCTTATAGAAGGAACACGAGACATTACCACATAAACATGAAGCTATATGAAATAGTTTTTATACCTTGAAGGTGGGCTGGTCATTAACAAACACACACCTAGACAAAATGTAAGGAAAATGGTGTCGATTGAACAATTAACTACATCTGTTGTTGGAGAGGTTAGATTAGCCTAATCTAGCTAAGATGCCTGGCGGCGCCACCGCCGATGAGAAGTGGTGCGCATGCGCGGTCAGCGACCAAGAAGCAGGAAGAACTTTATATCAATAAGAGAGGAGACAACGCCATTTGAACGCGCGTCAAACATTTTACATTAAATCCTTTATGTTTTAATTGAAGTTCTTAAATTTAATCCAATGTCAGTCTTCAATCATCCAATTTAAGTACACTATTTTAAACATATATTTAAGAAGTTTTACTACCAAATGTTTATAAATAGTGTTTGTTTATTTACCAATAAATATATTACATATAAATAATTATCACCAAGTTTTTTATCTTAAAGATTGTTTATCAATACTAAGATTATCTATCTATTAATTAAGCACAAGTCAAAGTTATTTTTATCATTTATCTGAAACATATTTTGGGTCTCTAGCTGGATGATTATTGATGACTTAATAGGATCAAAGTAATAAATAAAATATGCCTAAACAAACAGGTAAAGTTAAATTAACTTCAAAATATTAAAGCTTGATGACCAAAAGATCGAAATAGAAATGTAGGAACCCAAAGCAAAGGCTATTTAAAGGTAAAACTGGATAATGTAAACAAAATTAAATTAAAATATTGAAAATTATATAATTGAATTAATGGATTCTGATGAACATGAATCACATATGCCTATTTGTGAAAAAACTAATAAGTATATAACTGCAATACAATCTACTTTGATCAATTATAAAAAAAAATACAAATACTAAGATAGAAGATACTAAAATTAATCTCCTTAAATTTTCTCTACCCTTTTTCAAAAGTCTTCTTTAAAATGATTGGATTATTAGACCATATTTGAAGATACCATTATAAACTATTTATCAATAAATAATATTCAAAAGTTTAAATATCTACAAAGTTCTCTTTCTAGAGATTCAGTTAACATAATAAAGATTTTTCCTTAACTCCTGACACTTTTGATAAAGATTGGTTTGCTCTAAATGAAAGATATCACTGCACAAGAGACCTAGCCTATAAATACTGTAACAATATACTGAATATCAAGTATATAAAAGTAACCACCTCAAGAAATATTATTTAACTCATTGAAACTGTTAAGTTGAACTTAATAAATTTAGAATTGTTAGGAATTAATGAAGAACAATTAGGAAATATGCTCCTCACTACTCATTTTTTTAAGAAAATTGATTGCAACATGAACAAGGACTTTGTACTTTTATTAAAGGAAAGTGCATTTCCTACTCTTAAAGAACTTTTAATATTTTTAGAAAAGAATAGAAAGGGATCGGATCACATTAATGGAGAATTCTATAATAACTATAATAAAAAAGATGTGAAATAGACTTTTGGAACTAATCAAGTAAATACCAACATAATCAACTGCATATATTGTAATTCATCTCATAAGTTAGGTACCTGCCAAGAATTTGCCAAGTTTTCTTCAGATGATAGGATAAAATTGTGAGAAGCAAAAACCTTTGTATAAACTGCTTAGGTGTAAATCATTATGCCAAATAATGTAAATTAACTATAACTTGTAAAGTCTGCATCTAAAAGCATCATACTACTCTTCATAATTATAATTTTAAAAGACAGCAAGGTCCTATATTAACTACCAAACATCAAGCTAATGCAAGTTAAGAACAAAACCAACATCAGACAATAAACCACACAGTTTTATTTCACAATACTTCAATCATAGAAACAAATATCTTTCTCTCAGAAGCCTTAATAGAAGTTTTTGACTCAAGGAAGCAACGCCATTTGAACGCTCACCAAACTTTTCACATTAAATCCTTTATGTTTAATTAAAGTACTAAAATTTAATCCAATGTCATTCTTCAATAATTCAAATTAAGTACACTATTTAAAACATATAATTTAAGAAGTTTTACTACCAAAAAGTTTATATATAGTGTTTGTTTATTTACATATAGGTTTTATTACCTATAAGTTTTTTATCTTTAGGATTAATTATCACAAAGTTTTTTATCTTAAAGATTGTTTATCAATACTGAGATTATCTATCTATTAATTAAGCACAAGTCAAAGTTAATTTTATCATTTATCTACAACAGTTGTACTCTTAGATTAGCAGGCATTATGAAAAAAGGAAACCAATTAGCAGGACTGATCAGATCACCATATTATCAGTTTCAACATCTTCTCGAACTGTTGTCAACTTTAAATTCTTAAAAGTAAACTAGGAAAAGTTTCATTTACTTTTGATTTGAAACGAATCAAAAACCTATTGTAAAACTACTGTAAAACGTCAAGGGTATTGATTACATCATCACAGAATTTTATAAAGAGATATTCCAATCGTGCATATAAACGATTCCTTCTCCAATAAATACCCATATTAACCCAATAATACCCTGGTTGAAATTGGATTTGAATACACTGAAGATAGCCAGAATCTGATAATGTCGTGCGCAAATAAGAAAGTGACATACACATTTTAGAAATTATTAACATCCTCTCATACAAAGTCTCAATATTAGATACAAAAAAAGATGTTATAACACAAGATTTACAATTTTTTCAAACTGCGAACACCCTCTTCAATATATGCGTTTGTCTCAGATGGTGATAGGTTCACAGGAATTACAAGGGATACTCTCGTGCAAACCCTCGATACTTACTACATCTCAATTCACCAAATTCAAAATATATTCTTCACCCTGAACTCATTTCATATCAGTTCAAGCATGGTTTCTGAATTTCTAGTTTAACAAATAGAATTATATACACACACACACATAAGCCTTTTTATTGGGGCATCCAGCCCTATACATGATTCCCTCTACAGGATTTAGCAAAGGAAGATATTTCAAAAGTAAAAACTAGAATACAAGAGGTAATAAGGAAAAAGAAAAGAGAGAAGAAAGAAAAAAAACAAACAAAAATAAATATAACCATATATACAAAAAATAAACATACAGAGCAAAAGGAACCATACATGATTAAATATTTAAATTAAAGTACCAATGTTTAGGATATGTCAAGGTTAGGATATTATTGAGAGGGCTAGTGTGGAATCAGCCGCGTTCAATCTTCGCCTTCTTTCTCCAAGCAAACCACGACATTCGGCGAATCCATTATTCTCCAACGGACATTGACTGCGGCTTTGTAGAATTTATATAAACCGAGGGAGAGACCCTGATCAACCATCAGTGTGTTCATCCAGCTACAAATTTGTTGGCAGTCAGGTTGAGACCAGGGTAAGTCACCCAAAATTTCTTTCCTCTGTTTCTCTAAGCAAGAGCATCCAAAAATTATATGGATAATTTTGTCTTGAATTCTGTTTTTACACAGATCGCAAGTTAGAGTCGAATCAATCTTCCAGCGCTTTGAACGATTTTAAATAGAATTATATCACAACAATCCTATTCTTTGTATATAGCCCCAAAAGACTTGTTCTTATTTCCTGAACCAACTCAAATACGTACAACTAAATCCTTTAGTCTATAATTTTAAAAAATGTAAATTGATATCTGTGAGATATATAAAGTGTAAAATATTGTTTTCCTATTTTATTAATAATATAAATATTCATTATTTTATTCTCCCTCTCTAAAAGGAGATTATTTTGTAAAAATTGAAATTTTTGAAATAAAAAAAATTATCGTGTGATAATAATAATTTACGATATATATATAAACAAAATTCAATATAAATCTCAATGACCACAAAAATATAGTGAAAATGGAATATTTATAGAAATAACATTGTAAAATAAAATTCGCCGGGAAAAATTCACTACGGGGGAACACGAGTGAAGATGGGTCATGTAGAATCAGTATATAATATTTATTCCATTTTGACAATTTTGTAATATACAATATAATTTTTTGTATATTTTTATTTTTTGAATATCTTATATGTTAACCTATATATTTAACTGCCTACATTCAGAATTTCTGAATAATTTTGTTTTAGAAAAGTAACAAATAGCAATTTATCTTGACAATAATATGAATTCAGTATTGAGTGGATTGACATTCACCGTTCACACCCAGGCCATAGGTTTGAATTTTTCCGGAAAAGCAAATAGATTCATACCTCAACAACCACCCTATTCTTCGGAAATAGCACCAAAAGATGTATTCCTATTCCCTAATATAAAATCACTTCAAATGAATCCTTGAAATAATTATTCATTCTTTAATGGTAATGTTAAAAAAATTAGCCTGAAATATATATAAATTGTAAAAAAAATATTTTTTATTTTTGTTTATATTTAGCGAGCCTAATGTAATAACATAATTTAAAACTTTTATTACCAAAGTTTGATATTTATTTATTTAATATTTAATTATATATATATTTTTAGAATTCATAATATTAATATAAACAGATTAAATTTTTTATGCGAAAATGTTTTTTTTTTCAAAGTAAGCATTTTCAATGCTTTTAATTTTGGGCGCGCTAGGAACCTTTGGTGTAAACCAATAAATAGGATAATCCTTGAATATTTGCACAAATTTCAAATATAAATATTTATTCTAGGAAAGAAATAAAATAAAAGGTATTACTTTTCTATATATAGAGTTTCAACTATAGAAAGTTATAGTAAAAAATCAATATAACAAAAGTGTATTCAAATATTAAATGGAAGCTAAAATACGTTTTTTCGAAACAATAAATAATGGAAGTTTAGAACAAGTAAGAGAATTGATAGAAGAAGGAGCAGATGTTAATGCAAGGTTTGACAAGGATTTGATGGCTAGCTATAATCGCGAGAGACAAATTAATCTTTGAGATTTTGATATATATATTTTTAAAATATCTTGTGGTTATCTTATTCAAAACGATACCCCGCTACATTTGGCTATCAATATAGGAAGAGAGGATGTCTTCAGACTCTTAGTAAACAACGGTGCAAATATCAATGCTATAAATATAGAAGAATGCACCCCATTACATCAGTCTATCGAATTTCAGCATTTTAAAATATTCAAAGACTTAATTGAACAAGGCGCTGATTATAACACCAAGAATGTTGGTGGAGTAACACCTTTAATGATGGCTTCTTCAAAAAATGATGAAAATTTTCTAATCCATTTGCTGAATCTTGGAGTCGATTTAGAGGATGCAGATAGGAATAGCGAAACAGCTATATTTTATACAGTTGAGAAACATTTCAAAAATTTCAAGATTTTATTCGACGCTGGCGCTGATATCAACAAAAAAAATAAAACTGGTAGTTCATTATTGCATTCCGCATGTAAATCTGAATCTATACAGGTGGCAAGTTTCCTGATTAAATTAGGGGTTGATGTGAATGAAAAATGTGGAGATGGTTTTACTCCTTTATTTTATACCATTCCTTTTATAAACGAATTGCCAAAGCTGTTGATACAAGCAGGCGCCATGATTAATAACGTAATGAATGTTGGCGAATTGAATTATCTATATCTAACCAAAAACCTTCATAAATACTCTAATTGAAGCTGGGGCTGATTTGAATATAAAAGATATCGATGGAAATGAACCATTATATTTAGATGCCTTTAGAATCACAGACTTAGATATGGATACTGAATCATTATCGGAAATTTTAGAATCTCTGAAATTGCATTTGATTTATTCTAATTCTATTGATCTAAACAGTTTTTTATATAAAATATCAGCCCAGGGAGGCTTGAATTGGAATACAGGAGTGAAGACATTAATACAAATAATTATAAGGTATTCCATTCTTAAACACCCAACAACAAGAATAACAAGGGATATAAAACTGCCAAATGATTTAATCAAGTACTTGAAAATATTGCACAGTCAAGTTGCTGAAATGCAGAATCATATCATGGGCAAAAGCGATATTACCCTGTACCAATTCTTGAAAGAAACGGACCAATACAAAGTGGCGGGCTTCTTGGGAAATGACTCTACACATCTAAGAGAATATATCGAGTTGAAAAAGTTTTTTTATCAGAAAAACTTTTCTTATTACTCAGATATTATTCAAACACATGTTAATATAAGCACTAAATTTGGGATGTTACTAGCTAAATGTTTCACTTCAGCCAAGAAATTTGAATTTAAACACGCGAATAAATTTGTCATATACAAGATTATCAAGCAATTACCTATATGGAATTTGGAAATGTATGCCCATGCCGACAAAAGTAATGAAGACTGAAAGATCAACTCAGCTATTTATCCATAAATTTTTGTGTATTTGTGTGTATATAAAAAAGAATAAATTAATGTATTATATCTAAATTAATATTTAAATTATATATTTCTAATTGTATATAAAATTTTTGTTGTTTTGAAACTAATTAATTAAATAATTTATCAATCATTTTTGGTGTCACTTTCAAATTGTTTATGTTCTATCTCTCAATAAAAATATTTAACCCATATATTTTTTTACATATTTATTGTGATGACTCATGTTGTTGTTTGTACCATGACTTTCTTTCCTCAATTTGATAATATTTTGATTCCTACTTTTAGCATTTTTTAATAATATATTTTATATAGTTGTGTTAAATATACCAAGTAAAATGAAATATATTGTCGCGTTGAGAAAATAGACACGAGAAGAAGTAAATCCAACTGAACTTTATTCTCTCTAACTCTCTACAAAAGATTCTACTCGCATAAATATATCTATAAGACATAATTTAAAAATTATGTAAATTTATACAATCTAAATATTATGCAAACAAATCAAACACGCTACATTTCTCCCTCTCCCAAAAGACAGCGTCCCTGCTGACAATGTGATTTTCTAAAAATAAATAAGACAAAAATCATCTAAGACATAAAAAGCATTTTTTGTTCATAAGGAAATGAATAATTGCTCGCATGTATTCTTGAGAATTTACAGAGTTAAAAAAGCACTTTAGCAACCTTATCAAGGATCATACAGGATAATGGAAAGATATAAAAAATATTTTGTTCTTGACATCAACGGCAAGAATATCTCCATATCCATTGATAGACTAAAACAAGCATATTTACCTGCAGTGCACTCTGTCAATAAAACCAATCAACAGAACTCTAAACCTTCTGAGCAGATTGTTGCAGATAATTTATCTATATTTGTTGCAGATAATGTTCGAACAACCAGAAGTGGAAGAAAAATTAAACAACCTCTAAGATTCGACCCAACCCTACATTGACCAAGCGTAACTTAGTAAATGGTGAGGGAGTGATGTAGCGGACACTAGAGATATAAACTGTAAACTTGAAAATAGGTAAATTCATGATTTTCTATTTAATTAAAATACTTTGTTATTTTGTAATAATATTCAAAGTATTTTATCATTTACAAATTATTGATAATTTTACCATTTGCCTTATCTTTTTATCAATTATCTTTGTTATATTTTCTGAATTGTTTACTTTTTAAAATGATAACTGAAATATTTTAAAATTGTTTATTTGAATGTAAAATATATTAAATAATTAAAAGCAATAACCTTTAATTAAATAAATATTATTTTTAAAAATATTAAGAGTATTTATAAATATTTATAATTATACATGTATATAAAAAATGTTAATCATAACCAATATGAAAATATATAGTTCAAGATAATGTGTTTATGTTAGAAATTCATTCTTGTCTCATGTTCTGCATGAGTGACACTGTTTTGAGTTACGAGTTACCAGACGCGCGAGGCTCCTCGGACTATAGTGCCTCTTGACTCCAATCAGGCTTTTAGGGAAGGGTGGGAAGAGATCCGCTCCAGCTTCTCTGACTGTCTTCCAATGGTCTATGGGGAAATTGGTTTAGTCCTAAAAATGGAACTAGGTTCTGCAGATTGTTGTACCATAGCCATGTTGATGGCTTGTTAAAGATCCTCCAACACCCTGTGTTTGGGATTATGTCCGATAAGCTTAAGGCTTGTGATCTAAAAACGGAGGAACTACGTGAGGATTGCGAAAAAAAGCTTAAGGCCGCTACCGCCGCTATTCCCGCTGCTGTTTCCGTTCCCGCAGCTAAACCCGCTGCCAATTCCGCTCCCAAATCCTCCTCGGTGACGAAAGCCACGCCGCCAGTCAATGTCAATGCTAAGCTGACCAAGCCTTCACGGCCCAGCTACGCGCAGAATCTGGGTAACAGTGCCAGCCATGTAAAGTTGGCCTTCGCTGATCTCTCTGTCAAGGAGATAAGGTCGAGGATCGCTCAGACTCCTAGCTTGAAAAACTTGGATGTTTTTGCTGTGACTGGTGGGGACAAAAAACTGGTCCTTCACTTCATGAATCCCTCTGAAAAAAAGAGGTTTGTTGACAACGTCAAGACCGCCAAAATTGGCAGCCTTAAGGTCCAAACAAATCCTACATTTAAGCCCAGGCTCGCTATCTTCGGGGTTCCTTCTGAGAAAACCGAGGAGCAGCTTGCGGCTGACATCAGAAACCATCCTGCTGTCGAAAGGTTGCTGAAAAGTGACGCCGATTGCAGGCTGGTTAAGCTGATTGGAAAAGAGGGCTCATCCTCGACCGCGATAGTAGAGGTAAATAAGGATGTTGAGACTGCTCTGCTCGAGCGCGGTAGGCTAACAATTGACTACCTCTCCCTGAGACTCGCAAGGGCTATGCGCGTCTTCCCCATTTTAACATTTTCAAATTAAGTTTATTAAACTTGGAAATAATTTTAAGCATTGTTACAATTTATAAATATAACTAGCGGATGTGTCCGGCTTCGCCCGGGTTTTTACCCGAGTAAAGGTTTGTCTAACGAACATTTGTTAAAACAATTCTCTATAAACTTATTAAAAAAAGAAGATATATTTTGATAATTTGAAACTTGTAAATTTGAATCTCTCGATAACGTGAACATTTTTTCCCGGTCCCTGTGTGCCGTGTCATCCTGAATTTTGTCTTTCCTAATTTTCTACATTACAAAATCATCGTTTTATCTAGTGAACATTTTTTTCCGGTCCCTTGAAAAATACTCGATAAGTTGAATAAAATCAATATTAATTGGTTCCCTCGGTAATTGGAAGTTAAAGGAATAGTATCTTCGCCTTGGAATTGTATCATTATTCTTGTCTCAAATAAATTGCCGTGTCATCCTGAGATAATCTTACTTTTGATAAATAATATTTAAGATTTTATTATATATATTATATTATATATATATTACACGTTATTTGTTTTCTTGGCCGACTGTTTTACATATGGTGTTATCTTAAAATTGCTTGTTTTGAATATTTTTTAGATTGAGATTATTAGCTAGTATGTAAAAAATTAACTCTGTTGAAATTTAATTTTGTATTTATATATAAATAAAATTAACTCTGTTGATTTTTTTTTTGTATTTAATCGATAACAGCGAAGTTACGCATGTTAATGTTAGGGAAAAATATTTTGATGTTGAGCAAAACCTGCTCCATCTCGTTTTACATAAATGTTGAAAATTTGGTTGAAATTGATGCATTGTAACGAAAGTTTTTAGTGATGTCCTCTTATGAAATTTGCATTTTATTAATATAGATTTCACCAGAAACCACGAGAGGCGCTGCTTGCGAGTGAAAGTAGAAATTTTGCAAATAAAATTGCAAAGAATATTTATTTCAAATCAAATTCAAACTAGAAACCTTCCCAGTAGTATAGTTAATAACTTCTTGAAGTTTCACGGCGATTGGATAATCTTACCTTTTAAAAACATTCATCGTGTGAACAAACCAACATTCATCGTGTAAACAAACCACGTGTAAATGATTAACCAATCAAATTCATTTAACGTCGCGACCAGTGCTGCGCCCAAGAGGTAAAAGGCTGGAACAAACGCTTTTTGGTTTTATATTTAAAAAAGCACATTAACATTTATAGTTTTTAAATAGCCTATACGAAATCTTCAGCTGCCTACATGCGAAATTGCATAATGATTTATTCTGTAGATTTTGCGCAACGCGATAACAAATATCGATTTTGGATTTCATTTTTATAGATATATAAGGATTTGCATAATATCCGATAGGTCTAATATCTTTTCGCCAAAATAAGCTTGTGTTGAAATGTAAATATGCAAATTCATCCATCTATAAAAACTACATAATTAAATATGGCAGGTATCGCGGGCGAATGCTACGGCATGTCGCGGGTGCGCTGCTCACTTGGCTGGAGCTAATTCTTGGGGATTGCATGCATAACGGTTGCACCCTTCCATTCGATCACAACATATATATATATATTCGGTTATATTTTGCATATTATTTGAGGTTAGAATATATTCTTATTTAGTTTTTAAAAAAACCTATGGTGTTTAATTTATGCCCAGAAGATTTAAATAACGTGAATAGGCTTATTTGTTCTTTTATATTATTTGCATGCTTGTGTTAAAATCGGGACGATTTTATTGGGATTTCTTTGCTGTTAACTTCAAAACAAAACTATTTCCTGATCTCTACATGTCCAAATATTTGGGCGCCAGTGGCTGCAGAAAAGCAGACCACAAATTTATTCATCTATGGCGCATGTAGAAACCTAAAGTTGTGCCGGCTAATAATAAATGTTGGGGGGGAAATTAAACATCTTTTATGGCTGAACATATTTGATTTTTTGACCAATAAAACTATCTTTCAATGTACATCAGAGGATAGATAAAGAATACCTAAATAATATTACCCGTATATAAGATTTTTAAAAAAATGAATAAAAAACTATATAAGGTTAAAATAGGGAGAAGAGTTTAATATATATATATATAAATATAAACTTAAAGAAAAAATACCTATCATGCCAAAATCCCATATTATCCCCACCTACCTCGACATCCAGCCACCCAAGTCCAGGATTCGAAAAAGGGCGGCCAAGGCCGCATCAATCGGCTTGAGCTTTCAGCATCTCTAAGTCCTCAGCTTCTCAGGAAGAAGTTCCAACTAAATGTCAATATCCCGCCTTCTTGCCCCCAGTGTTGCTGGACTCATCCCCTCCCCCCCCCCGCCCCCCAACAGGCTATCATCATTATTCTTTCTGTGAGAAAAAAAAAAGTATCTTTGAAAAATATAACAAAAATAAATTATTAAAAAAAAAATCATTTACAAACAATAAAGATTAGAAAATATCGAATTGAAAAATATACATAACTAATATTGTAGGATCTGGGCATCTTGTAATCAGCTTGGGAAAGGTTCAGGGCTCGTGGTGGAGCTGGTGTTCTGCCTGAAGATGGTGATTTTTCCAACCATCATGGGCTTGTGGCTTGCCCATAGGCATGCTGGAGTCTGGCTTGGTACTGGTGGAGTCAAGTCAAGCACCATTGCTTGACTGCAGGGAAGGGATGTCTGAGTCCATCTTGGACTCTGACTTGGTCAGCCACAATTGGACATGTAGCTCGACCACCAGGAAGGGGTGTCTTGAGTCTAAGACTAGCTTGGTAGGGTCAGGTCATCCACCACAGGTCAGGTGGCTTGACCACAGGAAGGGGTGTCTGAGTCTATCTTGGACTCCGGCTTTTTGTTGTCAAGGCCCAAAGATGACCTCAGGCTCCATCTCTACACCTCGCAATCCCCAGAGGTTTGTAGCTTAGATGGAAAAAAGACAAAGGGGGGATATGATTAGGTAGGGTTCTGAGTGATTTTGGCACACTATGGTCACGAGGTGCCCTGACACTTGGATATTTGTAGAAATGCAAATATCCTCTTTGCATACTCAATGATTGCTTTAGGAATATGTAAATATATAGCGGCACTAGTAGTCAGTCAGTAGCATATATTGGGTATTTCTAATAAACTATAATTCCTTAGTAATAGAAGCACAACGCCTAATCTTGTCAACACCTCATCCTGGCTACCTCTCTATCTAGTGATATAACAATAGGGATTCGACGTTTTAACTCCCTATTCTGTAATGTTAGATTTTACTGGCATGAAAATTGTTCTATTTTATTATATAAACACATTTCTAGGTGTGTTTATTCTTGAAATATTCCGTCACATATGCTATGACTGTGGGCTATTGCTCAAGTACTTGAATAAACTGACAAAGAGATATTATAAACTGTTACCTCGTACCCAGACGCTGTTCGTTTTCTTTGTCTAATCAGGATGCCACAAAAATACATACGTGAGTTCGAAGGGATACAGCAAAGTTAGCGCTTTGTTATAAGTGGCACTGAACAGAAGAAGTACATTAAGTGGGACTTGCCTTCAACCTCCCCGTCAGAAGAATCCTTGGCGCCGTGAATGTCACTCTTGTGAAACGTTCCGCTGCATACTGTACATATCCAGCCTGGACTACACCGTATTGTAAGTCGCTTCGATTTTAGGCTCTCCTGGCACCGTCTTGTAGGATCATCCAAACGGTCACACTTCCCGGAGACAACTTCCCACGTCTTCTCCTCGCCGCAGATTTGACCAGACTTTCTTCTCCCCCACAAAGGAATGTTTTGGCGACTGCCTCCCACTGACAACACATGGACATCCCCCATTTATCTTACCCTAAATTTACTCTGGAATCTTAGGCTTGTCATCCATTTTACAATACAAAATATTTTGAATTTTATCTTTTTTATATAAAGAAGTTCAGAGAGTGTTCTTCTTCATTATTATCCATAGACCTTATTCGCAACATTATTTATTTACCTCTAAGAATAGCAATGTCTTTGCTGGCAATGATTTATTGCAATTTAGTGCATAAGGAAATACAATTTACATTTAAAAAAAGCAAGCAAAAAGAGACAGAAGGCCTTTACTTTCTTCAAGAGGAAAAAACAAAGTTAAAGGTCAATCAATATACTTGAAGTTCAATATATATAGGTATGAAATTTCTTCTAGGTTTGAATATATAAGGATCGTTTTGATGTAAATGTAAGGTAAAATTATAAACTAGCGGATGTACCCGGCTTCGCCCGGGTTTTACCCGAGTAAAGGTTTGTCTAGCGAATCTCTCGATAAAGTGAACATTTTTTCCCGGTTCCTTGAAAAATACACGATAAGTTGAATAAAATCAATATTAATTGATTCCCTCGGTAATTGGAAGTTGAAGGAATAATATCTTGCCTTGGAATTGTATCATTATTCTTGTTTCAAATAAATTGCCGTGTCATCCTGAATTTTGTCTTTCCTAAATTTCTACATTACAAAATCATCATATCATCATGATAATATTTAGAGCAGATTGTTGAATTTTATAACAGATAAATTAGAATATTTATCTTTATTATTTTTAGGCGAAAAGTTATTCCAAAAATTTTATTTGCTAGAAACCTTCCCAGTACTATACTAAATAACTTCCCAAAGTTTCATGACGTTCCAATGAGTGGTTTGGTCAGGCATAAAGGACACACACACACACATACATTCCTTTATATATTCCTTTATATATATATAGATAAGGTAGCATTGTAAAAGGTAAATAAGGCAAGATTGATGTAAATATGGCGGAATTTTGGGTATATATAAAGTAATATTAATGTAAAAGGTAATTTGATGTGAATAGCATAGTTTGAGGCAAATAAGGTAGTTTGATGAAAAATTTATATAATTTATGTAAATATGGAATAGTCATGTTATCAAGGTAGGATTTATGTGAATAAAGTAGAATTGATTAACAAATAAAGTAACCTTAAAAAATAATGTAGAGTTGATATGCTAGATTTTTGAGAAGCAAATTGAAAAAGTTGAAAAATAATTTTCATTGATCTTTCAGCAAAGAAGTTCGGTATACAAAGTGATAACGGGGTTACAGGATTGAAGTCCTTTGCTTATTGGACCCTGTCATACACAATGCACATTGTTAGACATACAGTACATATTGTTATAATACAGTATACATTGTTACAATTAGTGTCCAATTGTTACAATTACAGTGCACACCGTTACAAATACAGTGGACACTGTTATAATTACAGTGGACAATGTTGAAATTACAGTGTACATTGTTACAATTATAGTAAACATTGTTACAAATACAGTATACATTGTTACAATTACAGTGTCCATTGTTACAATTACAGTGCACACCGTTACAAATACAGTGGACAATGTTGAAATTACAGTGAACATTGTTACAATTACAGTATTCATTGTTACGAGTACAGTGCACATTGTTAGAATTACAGTGCACACTGTTACGAATACAGTACACATTGTTAAAATTACAATGTACATTGTTACGAATACAGTGCACATTGTTAGAATTACAGTGCACACCGTTACGAATACAGTAAACATTGTTAAAATTACAGTGTACATTGTTTCAAATACAGTACACATTGTTAAAATTACAGTGTACATTGTTACGAATACAGTACATATTGTTGAAAATACAGTGTACATTGTTACGAATACAGTGCACATTGTTAGAATTACAGTGTACATTGTTACGAATACAGTACACATTGTTGAAATTACAGTGTACATTGTTACGAATACTGTGCACATTATTACAATTACAGTGCACACTGTTATGAATACATTACACATTGTTAAAATCACAGTGTAAATTGTTACGAATACAGTGCACATTGTTACAATTACAATGCACACTGTTACGAATACAGTACACATTGTTTCAATTACAGTGTGCATTGTTACAATTACAGTGCACACCGTTACAAATACAGTGTACATTGTTACAAATACATTGCACATTGTTTTAAATACAGTGCACACCGTTACGAATACAGTACACATTGTTAAAATTACAGTGTACATTGTTACAAATAGAGTACACATTGTTAAAATTAGATTGTACATTGTTACGAATACAGTGTACATTGTTACAATTACGGGAAACATTGTTACAAATACAGTATACATTGTTACAATTACAGTGTTCATTGTTACAATTACAGTGCACACCATTACAAATACAGTGCACATTGTGTTACAATTACAGTGCAAACCGTTACTAATACAGTGCAAATTGTTACAATTACAGTGCACATTGTTACGATTACAGTGGACACTGTTACGATTTCAGTGAACATTGCTTGAAAATGGGAGTGCTAACTGTATATGTGTTAGGTCTAAAGACCATTCCATGACTGTTAAGGGGAGTATTATCCATTTGATCGTTATATGCCATTAAAAAAATATTACAATGTTAAATTACTGCATATTAGACATCGTTAAAGCTTTTTAAAAACACCAGGGAATTCACAAGACTTACCAAAGGATACTCGCTATTTGGTGTGCATTTAAATACAATTTTGGTTGAGATGTTCTTTCTTTTCTCAGGATAGCACGAGTCACCATCTGGGTACACAAGGGCGACACTCGAATTCTCTGTGACAAAATGAGCGTTCATTATCCGTCCGAGAGTAAAGGAACATTTGACATTTGAGGTAGAAAACACAAGACACACTGCAGCGTCCCTGTCGCTGAATGCATGTCTGGTTCTCCCGCATATATTCATCCAGCCCAAGATTGACCATACGCCCTGCATCTCACTGATATCATAGTCAGTATCGTTCTTGTACAGACTGCTTAAGTCTAGAGTTTTCCCATCAGAAAGCTTGACTTCACAAGGCATCTGTAACATAATGATTTCTTTTAAAAAATAGGAAGAAAAAATCCTCTGAAATATAGATTGTAACAACACACCGTTGATAAGTGTTTTGCTCTATTTAAACTATCTCTCAAGCTTTCCGGGTATCGCAAACCCTTCTATTGACGAAAGTGTTTGCTCTTCAGACATCCCTCGCCGGCTCAAGATCAACGCCAGAATTGTTAGGAGGATTGTAAAACAATAAACAAGCAGCCCACTTCGATGTGTTTCTTTAATAAATTGTTTCCTTAGTGTTATTTATTTTGAATTTTACAATTATTTGTTCATTCCACTGAGTTATTGCAAAAGGTTTTAAAGACTATACTTTATAACCATCCTGTATATCATTTCTTGATCTATCTATCCTGATATAAGGATCTGACAAGTTCCTGAATATGAATCTCTTGTAGTACAACAACCAGGAAAATATAATCCACTTACTTCTACGGCTAAACTGAAGCAAGCCACAGCAAAAAACACTGAAATAATACTCTTCATTCTGGAACACCACAGAAAGTTTTAGAATCTACAATCTATAAGGTAAAAAAAAATTGTGAAAAGTATTAAAACTATGAAAAGCTTTTCGCAATGAGTATAACCCACAAGCCTATATTGAGACATATATTCTTATATATGGCTTCACCATGGAGAGACTGTTAGGGAAAGGAATTTTTAAAAAATGCTATTTAAAGATAATACATCAGAAGTTGAATAAATCGAATGTATTTAATTCGAAAAATCTTTAATTCGAATATTTATCTTGGTCCCTAGAATTTCCTATAAATAGAATTTCCGTTTTTAATTAGATTTTTTTGAACTTAGACTCCAAGTTATCCAAGTTCAACTCTGTACGACACCGTTTTCATTGACTGCTCACACTCAATTAATCTGTTTTCGAATTTTCAGGCAATGCAAAAAAAAATCATATTTCAACAACCCTGTTCTTTTACTATAGTACCAAAGGATTTGTTCCTATTCCCTAATCTCAAATCATTTCTTCTAAATCCTGGAAATATTATTTATTCTATAATGGTAATGCCAAAAGAAATCACAGCGTGAAATATATATAAATTGTAGAAAAATATTTTTATATTTGTGGTTATACTTAATGATCCCACTATAATTAATTTGAAACTTCAATTACAAAACTTTTGATATTTTTTAAATTATAAAATTACATTTAGAAATAATACAAATTCATAATATTTTTTGATATCAACAGATTAAATGTATTATGCAAAGTAATCATTTTCAATGCTTTCAACTTTGCGCGTGCTAGGAACTTTTTGGTGTAAACGAAAATATAGCATAAACCTTGAATATAACAGGTGATATCTCTTTCTCTATTAATGAGATTTTAATTATATAGGAAGTTATTTTAATATTAAAAAAATAATATAAATAATAAGAATATCAAAATTCAAATGGAAGCTAAAATATGTTTTTTCAAAACAATAAACAATGGAAGTTTAGAACAAGTGAAAGCATTAATAGAAAAAGGAGCAGATGTTAATGCAAGGTTTGACGAGGATTTGATGGCTAACTATAGAAAAATTGTCCTTGGAGAATTTGATATGCCTTTTCCTGCAAGACCTCGCGGTTATATCATTCTCAATGATACCCCACTACATTTCGCTATCAATTTAGGAAAAGAAGATGTCTATAAACTCTTAGTAGACAATGGTGCAGATATTAATGCTAGAAATACATTAGAATGCACACCATTACATCAGTCTATCGAATTTCCGCATTTTAAAATATTCAAAGACTTAATTGAAAAAGGTGCGGATTATAACACCAAGAGTATTGGTGGATTAACACCTTTAATGATGGCTTCTTCAAAAGAAGATGAAAAATTTATAATTCATTTGCTGAATCTTGGGGTCAATTTAGAGGATGCAGATATGAATGGCAAAACAGCTATATTTTATACAGTTAATAGATATTTCAAAAATTTCAAGATTTTATTCGAAGCTGGTGCTGAAATCAACAGAAGAAATGAAAGAGGTAGATCATTATTGCATTCAGCATGTCTATCAGGATCTATACAGGTGGCAAGTTTCCTGATTAAATTAGGGGCTGATGTGAATGAAAAATATGGTGATGGTTTTACTCCTTTATTTGATAGCATTACTTCTAACATCAAATTCTCAAAGCTGCTACTACAAGCAGGCGCCATAATCGATAACATAAAGTCTGCTGGCGCAAGGTCTGTAATATCTCTAAACAAAACCTATATAAATACTCTAATTGAATCTGGGGCTGATGTGAATATAAAAGATATGGAGAAAAATGCACCATACTATTCATCTCTCTTCATGATCGCAGGCTTAGTTAATAATACTCAATCATTAACGGAAATTTCAGAATCTCTTGAATTACTTTTGAACTATTCTAATTATAATGATTTGAGCAGTTTTTTAAATATAATTCTGGCCCAGGGACGCATTAATAAGAATACAGGCATGATGTCATTAATACGAATAATTATAAGGTGTTCCATTCTTAAACACCCAACAACAAGAATAACAAGGGATATGAACCTGCCAAACGATTTAATCAACTACTGGAAAATTTGCCAGAGTCAAGTTGCTGAAATGCAGAACCATTTGATGGGTAAAAGCGATATTACTATGTACAGGTTCTTGACAGAAATGGACCGAAATAAGGTGGCGGGCTTCTTGGCCAATGACTCTACACGCCTCAAAGAATATATTGAGTTCAATAAGCCTTTTTATGAGCAAAACTTTACCAATTATTTAGAATTTATTCAAGAACATGTTAATATAAACCATAAATTTGGAATGTTACTAGCTGAATGTTTCTCTCTCGCCCAGAAATTTGAGTTTGAACAAGCGAATAAATTCGTCATATTCAAGATTATCAAACAATTACATATATGGAACATGGAAATTTATGCTCATGCCAACAAAAATATTGGAGTGTGTAAAATTAACTCATTCAAATAATATTTAAAATATAAATTTACTTTTGTATATGAAAAGCTTTGAATTATAAAACTAATAAATAAAAATATTTATTTATCATTCTTGTGCTCTAATTATTTATGTTCTATTTCTCATTAAAATATTTAACCCCTATATATTTTTTTATATTTTACAGATGACAAATGTTGTTTTTGTAAGATGACTTTCTTTCCCTAATTGGATAATATTTTATTTCATACTTCAGCATTTTTTAAAAATATATTTTACGATATTTGTGTTAAATATAGCAAGTAAAAATAAATATTTTGAGGTGTCGATTTTTTATAACATGCCAATACATTGACAATAACAATTGAAGAGCTAAACTTCCCAATATTTTATAATTGCAGTAATGGCAGTAGAATTTGTTTATTTGAAAAAAAAACACATCCATACATTAATAATTTCATTTCTTGTGCAAAATATTTGTGGCAGGCAGATATGAAAACAAGTTGAATTGAAACATCAACTAAAATTTTTAAAAGGCAATATATTAATGTTTGACTAAAGGGACTTCAGAGTGTTAATTTAAATAATAATGTTAAAGGTTTATTCATGCAAGGTCATGCTGAATAGGCATCACTTGGTAATATTTCATATAAGTATTATATATTAATTACACATAAATATTCCGATAGAAGTAAAAATAAATGAGGGATAAAACCCAAGAAAGCGACTCTAAAGAAGAACCATAGAATCCAATTTTAAGTTAAAAACAAAACGAATCTACAAGAAAAGAACAATCAAATCTGATATAAACCTCACAAGAACTCCACCTCAGAAATGGAGAACAACAGTAAAATACCTCAGGAGGGCCCAGAGCCTCATGATAATACACAACATAAAACTCCAATAAACTTGAGACAGTTTATTTAATTTGGTAGCCAGTAATAGTTCTGACGCGGTGTATTTAATTAACACATGTTTAAAACAAATACAACAGAGAATATGGATTTTTATACTGAGTTTTATTAATATATTGAAGGTATTTTCACATAATTTTGCTGATATCTTTAATCAAACCATTGACAATGACAAAATATTGAAACTTGGAACTTCCAGAGATTTTTTTAAAGAAATCAAACGAACATAAATCATGCGCTAACTCAAAATGCTGACTCGGAATCTGGACATTAGAATAAGCAGAGCTGCTATAACAAACAACATTTTTGAACTTAAAAAACCTTAGACATTGAAAAATTATACTTTAACACTTGTTATTCTGAATTCCAACACCTCATCGGTGACAGAAAGATAAAAAACTAAATTCTCAGAAAAAAAAAGTGATAAATCACCAGAGATAACCTTAAAAATACCAACATAGCAGTGTATTTTCCTAAAGAAAAATAAGCCCTTGATTTTAAACTAATAACGTCTAAAATAAGTGATAATATAGGCGTCAAGGATAAACCTGTTTTCAAACTAATATAAGAAATTTTAGATATTCTTGAAAAAATGCATGAAAACCAATTTGTTGGAGAAGCTGACAGTCTAACTTTTCTAATCCATATTTACAGAGGATCAAGTGAATTAAAGTTGAATAAATTTATATGAAAAATAAATAGGCCAAGCATAGTAATTTAAGATGTGTCTCAGAAATATTGGGAAGATCTATTATAGATTAAGAAAATTAACCTTTTTTTTTTTTTTTTACTTATCTCTAAATGTTTCAAGAGCCCGTAAATGCTCTCTCTTATAGAAGGAACACGAGGACATTACCACGTAAATATGAAAGTGATATGGAATAGTTTTTATACCTTGAAGGTAAGCTGGTCTTTAACAAACACACATCTAGACGAAATGTGAGGAAAATGGTGTCGATTGAACAATTAACTACATCTGTTGTTGGAGAGGTTAGATTAGCCAAATCTAGCTAAGATGCCTGGCGGCGCCACCGCCGATGAGAAGTGGTGCGCATGCGCGGTCTGCGACCAAGAAGCAGGAAGAACTTTATATCAAGATGAAAGTAAGCAACGCCATTTAAACGCGCGTCAAACTTTTTACGTTAAATCATTTATGTTTTAATTAAAGTAGTAAAATTTAATCCAATGTCAGTCTTCAATCATCCAAGTTAAGTACACTATTTTAAACATATAATTTAAGAAGTTTTACTACCAAAAGGTTTATAAATAGTGTTTGTTTATTTACCTATAAATTTTATATCCTCTAAGTTTTTTATCTAAAAGTTTGATTATCACCAAGTTTTTTTATCTTAAAGATTGTTTATCAATATACTAAGATTGTCTATCTATTAATTAATCACAAGTCAAAGTTATTTTATCATTTATCTGAAACATATTTTTGGTCCCTCTAGCTGGATGATTATTGACGACCTATTGGATTGAAGAAATAAATAAAGTATGCCTGAAAAAACAAGTAAAGTTACATTTACTTCGAAATATCAAAGCTTGATGACCTAAAGATCGAATTAGAGAATGTACAAACCCAAAGTAAAGGCTATTTAAAGGTGCAACTGTATAATGTAAACAAAATTAAAGTGAATATTGAAAATTATATTATGGAATTAATGGATTCTGATGAACATGAATAACATATTATAAAACTATTTTAGAGGCGTAATATTCTTTTTAAAATAAAACAATTTCTACTGTCCTTACTGCGATGGAAAATTTTCCATCGCAGTAAGGACAGTAGAAATTGTTTTATTTAAAAAGAATATTACGCCTCTAGAATAGTTTTATAATTTGATAACAGATGGCGCTCTAGTACATCGTAAAATGAATAACATATGCCTATTTATAAAAACTAATTAGGATAAAACTGAAATATATTTCTACTTTGATAATTATTTAGAATTAAAAGAAAATACAAATACTAAGATAGAATAAACTAAATTGATCTCCTTAAATTTTCTCAACCCTCTTTTAAAGGTGATCTTGATCAATGGATGAATTATAAGACCATATTTGAAGATACCATTATAAACTATTTATCATTAAATAATATTCCAAAGTTTAAATATCTACAAAGTTCTCTTTCTGGAGATTCAGCTAGCATAATTAAGGGTTTTTCCTCAATTCCTGACACTTTTGATACCTCATTTTTATATGCATAACCCAGTTTGGACTCATTTGAATAATTTGTAAATTGCTGATCTTGAATTTTAAATTCATAGACATATAGATATATTTATAGGAGCTGATTTATATTTAGATCTTATTGAACCAGAATTGATTAAGGGTCCAAGAGATACACCTTCAGCTATGAATTCAAAGTTAGGTTGGATCATTTCAGGTAGATCAAAAATGTCCAATAGCAGTACTAGTACATCCTTTCAACAAATACACATTAATCATTCTACAGCTGAACTAGATGATATTGTTAGAAAATTTTGGGATTTGGAAAGCATTCCTGCGCAAAAGGAAGAATTAGAATGAGAGAATAAATTTAGAAATACAAAATTTAGGTATGAAAAAGGGAGATATTTAGTTTCATTTCCATTTAAGCTTAACCATAATAAAATGAATAATTAATTAGGAAATTCAAAATCTCAAGCCTTAAGAAAATTGCTTTTTTTTGAAAGACGCTTCCATCAAAACCGCTTATTCACAACATTTGAGAGAATTCATGCAGGAATATCTAAATCTTGGTCAAATGGAAGTTATCAATGAAATTGAACCATAGTAACAAATAATCGAGTTTATTATATTCTCTATCATGCAGTATTAAGAGATCAAAGTACAACAACCAAACTCAGGGTGGTATTCGATCCATTGGCAAAACCAAGCACTACATTAAATGACTTACTTTTTGTGGTCCTAAACTACAAGAAGATATCTTTAAAATATTTATAATATTCAGAACCTATCCAATAGCACTTACCGCTGACATAGAAAACTTTTCTCACCCAGCTTTAAACAACACTAAATCAAGACTATTAACCCCCTTAAGTGAAGATCCTAGTGATCTTGAAGCTCTAACTCCAGTACATTTCTATTCAGACCCAAGCACATCTAACTTACAAGAAACAGATAATCAGCAAGCAAATTTAAGTATTAACCTATCTTCAAGATGGAAACATATCCAAGAATTGTAAATATTATTCATTTTGCGTTTGAAAAAAAGAATATGTCCTTAAAACACCAGAAAAAAGGAAAGTGGAAATCAGCCAAACCAAATGTAAAAATTGGAGATTTAGTCTTGATCATGGAACAAAGCATCAGTTCTCCTTCATGGATACTTGGTAGAGTATCAAAAACTTCCACGGTCTAGATATGCTGGTCAGAACTGTAGAATTGTGCACAGGTAAAGGACTACTTCTTCGTCCAGTGAACAAGGTAGCTGTTTTGCCTATGCAGAGTGATTTGACCCTAACCACAGTACCAACCGGGAATATGGAGAAGTTAAATTAACCAAATCTAACTAAGCTCGCCTGGCGGCGCCACCGCCGGTGAGAAGTGGTGCGCCTGCGCGGTCGGCAACCATAATCATAGATGGTGCGCATGCGCGGTCAGTACTTTATGTATTAAATCCTTCATGTTTTAATTAAAGTACTAAAATTTAATCCAATGTCATTCTTCAATCATCCAAGTTAAGTACACTATTTTAATATATAATTTAAGAAGATTTACTACCAAAAGGTTTATATATAGTGTTTATTTATTTACCCATGAATTTATTATACACAATATATAAGTATATAAGTTTTATCTTTAGGTTTAATTTATCATCAAGTTTTTATCTCAAAGATCGTTTATCAATACTGTTTTGTATGTATATTGTTAAATATCTGTATGTATTTTTCCATGATTTTTTTTATTATTAATATGTAAATATATATTTGTATATATAGAACATTAACGGTGCAATAAAAGAGAAATTGACCAGTAAATATAGGCTGCGTTGTCGTGACTACTACTGGGAGGCGATACAACAACTGGCGACGAGTGTGTGAGAACCGGTTCAAGTGCTCTTTCACTGGTGGAGGAAAACAGAAATATAAAGCGAACGAGAAGCCAACAGTATGTCTGGATGCCCAATAATTGTACCGTTCTGTTCCTTTAGGCCAGGAGAAGAATCCTTTGATATTTTCGTTCAGAGGTTCGAAGCAGCTTTTGAGGCAAATACATTGGAAGAAGGAAAAAGAATGCCCATCTTTGTTTCTCTTCTGGATTCGGAAATGTTGAAGCTGGGCAATGATTTGTTTTTCCCGAGTACAATGAAAGAACAGCCTTATGAACGGTTAATACAAAGAATAAAGCTATATCTAGCTCCAAGAAAGAAGGTGATTCCTCAACGATGCAGGTTTTTGAAGAGAATACAACTAGAGAATGAATCCGTTTCGGAATACCTGCGTGAGCTCAGGCATTTGGCTATGGATTGCACTTTTGGTGAAATGTTGGAGGTCATGTTACGAGACCGTTTTGTGGCTGGTATAAAATCGGAAAGCCTTCAGAAGAAATTGTTACAGGAGGATACTGTCACCTTGGACAGGGTATTTTCTATAGCAGTCTCGTTTGAGCTAGCTGAACAAAATGCTAAGGAGCTGCAGGATGGACTAGTGGCTAAGTTGGATATTGTTCCGGGAGGAAATAGAAAGAATGAAGCTCGTAGAGGATGGCAGCATGGGCCCGGTATGCAAAGAAGGGAGACAATTTGTTTCCGATGCGGCGGAAAAACTCTCACCTGGCACCTGCATGTCCACATAAAACAAAATCTTGTTTTAAATGCAAGAGAATTGGACATTTGAGCAGGGTGTGCAAAACGGGTAAATCCTTGCCAGACTGCAGATATGTGCAGGACGAATCTATTTATTCGGTACAAGGTGATACTGATGCAAAAATAAATCTACATGTTGACGAGTATCAGTTGTGTTTTGTGGTGGACACGGGAAGTCCCGTCACACTGATACCGAAAACAATTTATGAAAAAAAAATACTGGAAAGATAATAAATTATCTCCATCTTATTTAAGATTGAGGTCCTTTTTGCGGAAAACCAATAAAAATTATTGGTGAGAGAAGAGTTTTGTGAAGGAGGCAAATCAAGATTTGCGGTTGATAGTTGTAGATGAAGATATTTCGATAGTTTTGTTGGGACGAGAATGGCTAAAAGGTTTAAATCTTGATTTTTCTAGGTTATTGAACATTAGACAAGTAAGCGAGTCCGATATCAAAGTTATAATAAATAAGTATGCTAATTTATTTAGCAAAGAATTAGGTTGCTTAAAAAACGTCCATATTGATTTTTATTTTAAAAAAAATACGACTCCTGTATTTTGTAAGGCGAGAAGTTTGCCTTTTTCTTTGAAGAAAAAAGTAGAAAATGAAATCGATGGTATGGTTAACGAGGGAATTTTACAACCTATTGAGTATGCAAACTGGGCCGCACCTATAGTACCAGTAATGAAGAAAGATGGAAGCCTTAGAATTTGCGGCGATTTTAGATGCACTGCAAATAAGGCCATAGAATTGGATAAGTACCCGCTTCCATCAATAGACGAAATATTTTCAAAATTGTCTGGAAATACAGTGTTTTCGTCATTGGACTTATCCAGAGCTTATTTGCAGGTCAGATTATCTGAAGAGGCCAAAAGAGTGGTGAACATTAATACTACGAAGGGGTTATTTGCATTTAAAAGGCTACCCTATGGAGTAGCTGTAGCACCAAATAAGTTTCAAAGAGAAATAGACAATCTATTTGCAGATATGTCGGGAGTGGCTTGCTACATCGATGACATCCTGGTAGCCGGAAAGGATCATAGGGATCACGAGCAAAAGCTGGAATTGGTCTTTAAAAGGCTGCAAGAAAAAGGTTTAAGATTAAACAAGGATAAATGCAAATTCGCAGTAAATGCTGTTGAATATTTAGGTTTTAAAATAGATAAAAAAGGACTGCATCCCATAAGTAGTAAAATAGAAGCGGTGGTAGAAGCGCCTGAACCTACAAACGTTTCTCAATTGAGATCTTTTATAGGTCTCCTTATGTATTACTCTAGGTTTATAAGAAATATTGCAGATATTTTAGCGCCCCTTCTATCACCTCTTAAAAAAGAATTCCAAATGGAACTGGACTAGCGAACACCGTATATTATTTGCAAAATGCAAAGCATTGCTAACTAACGAGTCGGTGCTGGCACATTATGATGCAACTAGGGAACTAGTCCTTGCATGTGACGCCTCTAGCTATGGTTTAGGAGTGGTTCTGAGTCACAGGAACGATAGAAAGGAAGAAACTCCTATAGCCTTTGCTTCAAGAACGCTAACTGAAGCGGAAAGGCGGTATTCGCAATTAGAAAAAGAAGCCTTAAGCATCATTTTTGGTTGTGAGAAATTCCGACAATATCTATTGGGACGTGAATTTGTGTTAATCACAGACAACCGACCTTTAATGCACATTTTTTCACCCCAGAAACCGATCCCCATATGTGCTGCATCAAGAATTAAGAGGTGGTCGTTAAAATTATCTGCATTTAAATACACTGTGGAGTTTCGAAAAACTGATGATAATGGCAATGCAGACGCGTTATCACGATTACCTTTAGTCTCAAAGACCACGGAATCTTTGGATGAGGATCAGGTGCTTCTCCTTCGGAAAATGAGTGAGGTCCCCATCTCATTCCAGGATGTTGCAGTTGAGACACGCCGGGATAAATTACTATCAATTGTGTTGAGAAATGTTAGGGAAAATAATTGGCAAATTCCAAAGGTATCGCAGGAAAATCCACTTTGTTCCTATTATAGGATAAAAGACGAATTAAGTTGTGAGTTTGGTGGTCTAAATGGCGTGAAAGAGTGATAATTCCCCAGAAATTAAGATCCTTAATTTTGAACGATTTACATGAGATGCACCTAGGGATGGTGAAAATGAAAATGATTGCTAGACGGTATTTTTGGTGGCCAGGCATAGATAAGAATAATGTTACGATGTACTAGAGCGCCATCTGTTATCAAATTATAAAACTATTTTAGAGGCGTAATATTCTTTTTAAAATAAAACAATTTCTACTGTCCTTACTGCGATGGAAAAATTAAAGGGAGGGCCTGGCTCATCAGTGGTGAACCCTCCCAGCGGTTTTCGCCAGTTTAATCTACCATACCGCTGTTATATTGCATTTTTGGAACTTCCTTTTATAGGTGACTGTTGTAAGACTCTTGGAATGGGTATTTTAGAAGAACTGTGGACATAAGCTTTTAGGACAGCAGAATTAAATATAATTATAAATATATAATATGCTTCGAGCAATCGCTCTTCTTTTGGTAACCGATAATGGCAGACAATTTGTCTCAAGTGAATTTGAGGAATTTACAAAAATAAATGGTATAAGACACACAAAAACGAGTCCGTACAATCCCAGCACTAATGGCTTAGCTGAGCGATATGTACGTGAATTTAAAAACTCTTTACGAAAGAACCAAGGAAAGGACAGTATAGAAATCAATCTACAGCGATTTTTATTCACCCATAGAGCTTTTCCTCAAACGGTATCAAAGGAGTCTCCCGCCGAACCTTTAATGAAAAGAAATCTAAGATCAAGATTTTCAAATTTGATTCCGAAAATGGCAAAGGTAGGAGAGGTGTACCATGATGCCATGAGGAAGCAAGAGCATTTTGCGGTCGGCTCTGATGTGTATTTTCGGAGTTTTGCTAACGGACCAAAATGGAAAAGGGGCAGGGTCATGGAACTACTGAGCAGCCGACATTACCTTATAGAAGACGAAGGCCGTTATGTGAAAAGACATATAAATCAACTAAGGCCAGTTATCAAGAAAGAAGTTCCTGAAGTGAGAGATTTGGTAGTGCCGGGTACATCAAGAGATTTTATACTGCCTGGCACCTCTCGAGATCACCCTGGGCTTGGAGGACAGGAGAAGACAAGGGAAGAAGCCCCGGAGGTGGACGAAGAATGGAAAGGAGCGGAGTCTTCAGCACAAGAGGACACTCTAGAACCAGAACCGGGCCCTGCTGCTGCGGCTGTCCCTGTCCCTGTGCGCAGTCCAAGACCGCAGCGATCCAGAAGACCGCCAGAACCAGAACCGGGCCCTGCTGCTGCGGCTGTCCCTGTCCCTGTGCGCAGTCCAAGACCGCAGCGATCCAGAAGACCGCCAGACCGGCTGCACTACTATTAAGAGGGGAGATGTGTTGTGTATGTAAATTGTTAAATTTCTGTATGTATTTTTCATGTTTTTTATTATTAATATGTAAATATATATTTGTATATATAGAACATTAACGGTGCAATAAAAGAGAAATTGACCAGTAAATATAGGCTGCGTTGTCGTGACTACTACTGGGAGGCGATACAACAAATACTAAGATTATCTATCTATTAATTAAGCACAAGTCAAAGTTATTTTTAACATTTATCTAAAACAGTTGTACTGGTAGATTAGCAGGCATTATGAAAAAAGGAAACCAATTAACAGGACTGATCAGATCACCATATTATCAGTTTCAACATCTTCTCAAAATGTTGTCAACTTCAAATTCTCAAAAGTAAACTATGAAAAGTTTAATTTACTTTTGATTTTGAAACAAAACAAAAACCTATTGTAAAACTACTGTAAAACGTCAAGGGAGGAGAAAGGGTATTGATTACATCATCTCAGAAATCAATAAGGAGACATTTCAATCATTCATATGAACGATTGCTTCTCCAACAAAAACCCAACAATATGGATTTAAATACACTGAAGATGGCCAATGGCATAAAATCTCGTGCAAATAAGAATGTGACATACCCCTTTTTTAGGAATATTAACATCCTCAAACAAATTGTCAAAATTATATTTAAAAAGATGTTTTACCACAAGACTAACAAGTTTTTTAAACTGCCACCACTCGCTTCAATATATGGGTTTGACTCAGATGGTGATAGGCTCACAGGAAATCCGAGGGATACTCTCTTGCGAACCCTTGACACTTACTACATCCCAATCCACCAAATGCAAAATATATTATCCACCCTAAACTCATTCCATATCAGTTTGTGCATTGGTTTCTGAATTTCGAGTTTAACAAATGGATTTGTATCACAAGAAACCTATTATTTGTTAATAGCTCCAAAATACTTGTTTCTATTTCCTGAAATAACTCAAATACGTACAACTAAATCCTTTAGCGAATTCTTTATTCTATAATTGTAAAAAAAAGGTGAAGTGAAATCAGTGAGATATATAAAGTGTAAAATATTATTTTCAAATATTTATAATATATATATAATATAGATGGAAAATTTGCCGGGAGGAAATTAATCCATGGAAGCAATGGTCACCTCTCCCGTCAAAATAAACGTCAGAATCTGACGCCATCTATTGACCGTCGCCGCAACTAGCGGCATTGGTTTGGTGACAAAGCCACAACACCAACTTTGGCAAACTGATAAGCGTCCACCTAGAGACCATGGTTTCGGGCTAGTGGCCCTCGTCAGTCTAGGGCGGACTTTATTCCATGAGATCCACACGGGATCTAATGGAATCCTCACAATCTACCAAAGAGGTGTTTTGCTGGCAATATGGCTGGGCCAAATCTATTGGCAAAACATAGATGGAAAATTTGCCGGGAGGAAATTAATCCATGGAATATATTTACTATACTACTGGGAAGGTTTCTGGTTTGAATTTGATCTGAAATAAATATTATTTGCAATTTTATTTACAAATTTCCTACTTTCACTCTCAAGCAGCGCCTCTCGCGGCTTCTGGTGAAATTATATTCATAAATTGTAACAAGGCCTAAAAGGTGTTCAAAGTATAATAAATTTAATTTTAGAATTTAGTAATATAATATTCCAATGACGTAAAAAACTTGGCATTTTAATATTAATATATATTTGAAGAAAATATTGTAACGCTATTGTGTTAAATGTTAAAATGTAATGTTAAAATATATTTTTACATTGTTAAAATAATTTGCTGTTGTTTTATAATAATGAAGATGCAAAGTACATTGTTGTTGTTGTTTATTAACGTTTGTTTATATAAAAAAATACATTGTATGTGATGATAAAAAAAAATGATTTTTTAAATAAATATACATAATTCATTGAAAAAAAAAGAAATAATTAATTATCAAATTCACAAAAGTGACAATACCTTATTTGAAATATAATAAATGTTTTCAAAAAAATATGTTTTCAAAAATATATTTGAACGCATATAACAATATTTATATTCATATACGTTTATAAATCAATATATAGGTGGATTGGATGTTTTCAAGGATCTTTTTAATAAATGTCCGTTAGACAAACTTTTACTCGGATAAAAACCGTGCGAAGCCGGGTACATTCGCTGAATACAGTTATTTACAAATCTTCGTTTGTGGCAAGATACTATTCCTTCAACTTCAAATTACAGAGTGGACCAATTAATAATGATTTTTTCAACTTATCGAGAATTTTCCAAGGGGCCGGAAAAAAATTATCGAGAGTATAGAAAAGTATAGATTCAGTAGGGATTGGATGTTTGCTAGAATCGTTTTAACAAACGTTTGTTAGGCAAACTTTTACTCGGCTAAAAATCGGGCAAAGCCGGGAACATATATAATTTTTGTCGGCTATGCACGCCCTCAATATGTAACTAATCTTGCTGAAATTTGAACAGGACAGAGAGTTAAATCTGGAATAGTTTGTTGTCGCGCTTTAACCAAGAAAATTTATAATTAACCAGGTACAGAGCAACAATATTTTTATAGCAATAAATTGATAAAGAGGAGCAATCTCTCGAAATATTTTGAGAAAAAAATGTTTTTTTTTTTCCAGATCCAGGTACGCCCTTTTATATTATATTTTTTTAGTCAGAAATGATGATGACAATATTGCTGTATCATGGTTGATTGACATAAACAAAATTATTTAGGGAAATATTCACTAAATCATTTCACGGGCGGAGCCAGATAATAATTTTTAGTAGGCAGGAACAAAATCTACCAGCGAAACATTCACTCGAGCAGAAAACACACGAAGCCAGGTCATCTCTATATATAAAATATCGTTTAACGGCCTTTTGGCTAAGATCATGTAGGGTATCTCTAGATATTTTAATTTATACATATTTTTAAAAATCTATTCAGTAGAGAAAGTGGTTATGTTTGTTCGAAAATATATTTTATATCCTTCTTCCTTTCCTTATCTTTTCCTTTATTATATATATCCTTCCTTTATATATATAAAAATGAAATGCGAAATCGATGTTTGTTATCGCATCACGCAAAATCTACTGACTCAATCATTATGGAATTTCGCATGTAGGTAGCTGAAGATTTCGTTTAACATATAGGCTATTCAAAAAACTAAAACAGTTAATGTGCTTTTTTAAAAAATTAAAAAACCAAAAAGCGTTAGTTCCAGTCTTTTACCGCTAGGGCGCAGCACTGGTCGCGACGATAAATGAATTTGATTTTTTTAAAGCATCGGTGGTTCAGTGGTAGAATGCTCGCCTGCCACGCGGGCGGCCAGGGTTCGATTCCCGGCCGATGCATTTTTTTTAACAATTTTTAAAACTCATTTATATTATATATCTTCTATATAAATGGAAATTTCATAAGTGGTGTTCGCTAAAAACTTTCGTTACAATGCATCAATTTCGACCAAATTTTCAACATTTATGTAAAACGAGATGGAGCAGGTTTTTGCTTAACATCAAAATATTTTTCCTAACTTTAAAATACATAACTTTGCTGTTATCGATAAAATACAAAAAAAATTCAACAGAGTTAATTTTATCTATATATAAATACAAAAAAATCAGCAATTCATTCAACTCAATCTAAAAAAATATTCAAAACAAGCAATTTTAAGATAACCCATATGTAAAACAGTCGGCCAAGAAAACAACAACTATATTACATCTTTCTCACATATTCACACACAATCTTGATTAATAATTAAAACTAATCTTTAGCATTGTTTATTATACTTCATAATATATAATATTCGTTAGGCAAACTTTCACTCAGATAAAACCCGGTTGAAGCCGGGTACACATCCGCTAGTATTCATATAAAAATGAAATCCAAAATCAATGTTTGTTATCGCGTTCCGCAAAACCTACATAATCAATCATTATGAAATTTCGCATGTAGGTAGCTGAATTTTTCGTTTAACACATAGGCTATTCAAAAGACTAAAAAAGCTAATGTGCCTTTTTTTAAAAATGTAAAACCAAAATGCGTTAGTTCCAGTCTTTTACCGCTTGGCGCCGCACTGGTCGCGACGATAAATGAATTTTATTGGTTAATAATTTCACACGTAGTTTGTTTACACGTTGAATGATAGTTTGTTTACACGATGAATGTTCTTAAAAGGTAAGAATATCCAATCGCCGTGAAAATTTAGGAAGTTATTTACTATACTACTGGGAGGGTTTCTGGTGTGAATTTGATTTGAAATGAAAATTCGTTGCAATTTTATTTGAAAAATTTTCTACTTTCATTCGCAAGCAGCGCCTCTCGCGGCTTCGAGTGAAATTACATTTATAAATTGTAAAAATGCTAAAATGTGTTTCAAGTATAATAAATTTAATTAGAAATATATTCCAAAGACGTAAAAAAACTTGGCATTTCAATATTAATATATATTTAAAGAAAATATTGTAACGTTTTGGTATTAAATGTTAGAATGTTGTTATGTTAAAATATATTTTTAAATTGTTAATTTAATTTGTTGTTATTTTATAATAATGAAGATTCAAATTATGTTGTTGTTGTTGTTTATTATCGTTTGTTTATATAAAAAAATTACATTGTATGTGATGATAACAAAAATGAATTTTTAAATAAATATACATAATTCAATGAGAAAACAAAATAATTATAAAATCCATAAACGTGACAATATCTTATTTAAAATTCAAAAAATTATTCAAAAAAATATATTATAATATATAAAAATATTTATATTTATTTACGTTTATAAATATATATATATAGGTTGTTTGGATGTTTTATAAAATCGTTTTAGCAAATGTTCGTTAGGCAAACTTTTACTTGGGTAAAAACCGGTCGAAGCCGGGTACATTCGCTAAATACAGTTATTTGAAAGTGTTCGTTTGTGGCAAGATACTATTCCTTCAACTTTAAATTACCGAGTGGACCAATTAATATTGATTTTATTTAACTTATCGAGTATTTTTAAAGGGACCGGGAGAAAATTTTATGGTATGGATTGGATGTTTGCTATAATCGTTTTAACAATTTTTCATTAGGCAAACTTTTACTCGGGTAAAACCGGGGAAGCCGGGAACATATATATATGTTTGTCGGTTATGCACGCCCTCAATAAATAACTAATCTCGCTGAAATTTGAGTAGGAAAGAGGGTTGAATCTGGAAGAGTTTATTGTCGCGATTTAACCAAGTAAAAAATATATTTAAACATGTACTGAGGAACAATATCTTTTAGTCAAAAATGATTATGACAATATTGCTGTATCATACTTGATTGACATAAACAAAATTCTTCAGGGGAATATTCACTAAAGCAGACCACGGGCGAAGCCAGATAATTTTTAGTAGACAGTAACAAAATTATACCATCGAAACATTCATTCGAGCAGAAGACACACGAAGCCAAGTTATTTCTATATATAAAATATCCTTTCTCGGCCTTTTGGCTAAGATAATGTAGTATATCTCTAGATATTTTTATTTATATATATATTTTTTTAAATAAATTCAGTAGAGATAGAGACTGGATATGTTTGCTCGAAAAATATATTTTATATATTATACAAATATATAAAGTAACGAATATTATTATCATAATATTCTGTGTGTTCTGGAATATTCTTATCAATAATATTCGTTAGGCGACTTTCACTCAGATAAAACCCGGGAGAAGCCGGGTTCACATCCGCTAGTCTATATATATATCTATATATATATAAAATTGAATGTCTGTCTGTGTGTACTCTATAGATTCAAAAACCATACATCCAATCGCCATGAAATTTTGGGATATTATTAGGTATATCCCCGGGAAGGTTTTTGAAAAATAATTTCTTGAATATCTTGAATATCCTTAGAGTTATTTGCACATTTGTAGATTTAACTAAATGATGATGATTATTTATCAATAGTAAGATTTTATGCCTATTAATTGCGCACAAGTCAAAGTTAGTTTTATCATTTATCTACAACATATATATTGGGAGAATATATAAAATGATGATTTTGTAATGTAGTAAATTAGGATAGACAAAATTCAGGATGACACGGCAATTTATTTGAGACATGAATAATGATACAAATCCAAGGCAAGATACTATTCCTTTAACTTCCAATTACCGAGGGAACCAATTAATATTGATTTTATTCAACTTATCGAGTATTTTTCAAGGGACCGGGAAAAATGTTCACTAGATAAAATAATGATTTTGTAATGTAGAAAATTAGGAAAGACAAAATTCAGGATGACACGGCAATTTATTTGAGACAAGAATAATGATACAATACCAAGGCAAGATACTATTTCTTTAACTTCCAATTACCGAGGGAACCGATTAATATTGATTTTATTCAACTTATCGAGTATTTTTGAAGGGACCGGGAAAAAATGTTCACTTTATCAAGAGATTCAAATTTACGAGTTTCAAATTATCAAAATATATCTATTATTTTTTTAAAAGTTTATAGAGAATTGTTTTAACAAATGTTTGTTAGACAAACCTTTACTCGGGTAAAACCCGGGCGAAGCCGGGTACATCCGCTAGTTATAAATATATATATATATATGAAATTGAATGTCTGTCTGTCTGTCTGTACTCTATAGATTCAAACACCATACATCCAATCGCCGTGAAATTTTGTGTTATTATTAGTTATATCCTCGGGAAGGTCTTTGAAAAATAATTTTTTTGAATATCTTGAATATCCTTAGAGTTATTTGCAGATTTGTAGATTTAACTCGAAAGCAGCGCCCCCATTGCGACGATGATAACAGGTTTTTTCATCTATAAGTTTACTTATCACTAATTTATTATCCTAAAGATTATTTATCGAAAGTAAGATTTTCTACCTCTTAATTGCGCACAAGTCAAAGTTAGTTTTATCATTTATCTACAACATATATATTGGGAGAATAGATAAAATGATGATTTTGTAATGTAGAAAATTAGTAAAGACAAAATTCAGGATGACACGGCAATTTATTTGAGACAAGAATAATTATACCTTTCCAAGGCAAGATACTATTCCTTTAACTTACAATTGCCGAGGGAACCAATTAATATTGATTTTATTCAACTTATCGATTTTTTTTTCGAGGGACCGGGAAAAAATGTTCACTTTATCGAGAGATTCAAATTTACGAGTTTCAAATTACCAAAATATATCTATTTTTTTAAATAAGTTTATAGAGATTTGTTTTAACAAATGTTCGTTAGACAAACCTTTACTCAGGTAAAACCCGGGCGAATCCAGGTACATCCGCTAGTATATTATATATAGCAAGTGAAAAGAAATTTCTTAAGGTGTCGATTTTGATTAATGTGTCAATATTGTTAATAAAAAATTGTAAAATAAAATTGCGTTATTGCTTTGTGTTAATTTATTCCTAATGGCCTTGTCTTTATAGTTTGCTGAAGAGCATTGCTCGAAGCAAATATTTGAATATAATTCTACTGTCCTATGAGCTTTTGTCCATAGTTTACTTGAAAACCATTTCTAAGATTCCATCCTTCAGTGTAGCATATAAAAGCAGAATGATCCAATACAATATTAGAGCTCTGAGAAGCGGTCTGGTGGATTAAATTGGCGAAACCGCTGGGAGGGTTCACCACTGATGAGCCAAGCCCTCCCAATATATTTTTTCATCGCAGTAAGGACAGTAGAAGTTCGTTTTATGTATAAAGAAACATTCGCGCTTTTAAATTCTTTTATTTTATATGTATAGATGGCGCGTTATTGCTTTGTGTTAATAATAATTGTAGAGCCGAAACTTCCTAATATTTTATTCTCGCAGGAAGGGCAGTTAGTTTGTTTATTTGAAAATAAACATCCATGATTCAATATTTTCATTTCTTGTAAATGAATTGCACGCTAAATACTTATGACAATTCAAATGTTGCTTTTTTACTTATGCAATTCTTTTTTAAAAACTCGATCTGCACCTGATATCCGACCCAAGCATATTTCGGATTCAGTTCAAATTATCAGCTAATATTAATCAGTTCACAAAATATTTTGTACGTAGTGTGTGACACAAATAAATTATCGACAATTAACAAATTGACTTGAAGGAATCGAGAGACAAGACTGTTTTTATATTATCTTAATTTCGCATACAAATATCAGCTCAGAAAGACATTTTTAATATTTAAAAAAGTCTAAATGAATATTTGACAATAATGGAATTTATCCAGAGAACTTCAACAGCATTTACAATCAGTATGGCCTAGTTCTAAGAACAATACCAGTTTACAGAAAAGATTGTAAAAACCTCTTCTTATTTGGTATTCATACTCTGGAAGTCTCTTCTTGAAACACTTTGCCTTGAGAAAGTTGTGTCTGCTTAAACAGGTTTTAAAGTAAAAACTGTTCACGTTCTCCTTATTAGAATTACACTAGCTACCGAGGTGAAAATATAAAGGAAGAAATTTATATTTTCAAATCAATTTTATATAATAATATATCATTATATAAATATAGATCCAATTTACATAAATATAATTATTCGTGTTTGTTGGGAAATGAGTGATTTTAACAACTTTTGGTTTTAATCAAGAACTCTACAGACCTAAATTTCTGTGTTTAAAATTCCATCGCCGATTTATATTTCCTTAAATTATTTTTGAATAACTATTCGCAACCATTTGCAAATGATTCAAATATTCAAATAGCCTTTTTTGTTTTTGATTTTTGGCCCAAAATAATTTTGGCATGCAGACATGGAAACAATTTGAATAGAAACTTCAAATAAAATATTGAAAGACAAAAATTTAATGTTTTGGCTAAAGGGAAGTCAGAACGTTAATTTAAATATTAATGTTAAAGGTTTATTCATTGTGATAAACATGCAAGCTCCTGCAGAATAGGTATCACTTGCAAATATTTTTATGCATGTTTTATACTTTAATCATATAAAGACTCCACATGAACTTTAAAAGGCCTGTATCTTTTCCACAATTTGGTTGTAAAAAATGGCGAGTCACAATTAGCCTCCAAAAAAGTGAAGCAATCATTTTCTCCAGAAAAAAAAGACAAAATTAAGAAACCTTTGGGCAAATTTTTCGTCTAAGAAGACGATATTAAATGTAAAGAGAATATCCGATACCTAGGGATGACCTTAGACGAGCACCTAACCTTCAAAAAAACACATTGAAAACAGAATCAATTCGGCCAAAACTGCCCAAAACCGACTATCCCTACTTCTAGGAGCGAAAAGCAAATTATCTCTTCATGGGGTTGTCTCAGAAGGTGATAGGTTCACAGGAAAACCGAGGGATATTCTCTTGCGAACCCTTGATACTCACTGTATCCCAATCCGCCAAATTCAAAATATATTCTTCACCCAGAACTCATTTCATATCAGTTCATGCATTGGGTTCTGAATTTCTAGTTAAACAAATGGATTTGTATCACAACAATCCTTTTCTTTGTATATAGCCCCCATAATACTTGTTTCTATTTCCTGAACTAACTCAAATAAGTACAACTAAATCAATAATTGTAAAAAAAAATGTAAAGTGAAATTAGTGAGATATATAAAGTGTAAAATATTATTTACATTTTATTATTAATAATTAAAATTATTTAATATTTTATTCTCCTCTTTAAAGTTAAATTATTTTGAAAAATATAAAATATTGAAATGAAATAAATTGATCGTGATAATAATAATTTATGATATAAACAAAATTCATTAGGAATCTCAATGACCACAAAAAAATATAGTGAAAATGAAATAATTATAAAAATAACATTTTTTATATAAAATTCGCCCTGGAAACATTCACTAGCGGAGAACCCGAGTGAAGCTGAGTCCTATAGAGTCAGTATATAAAAATTATTCCATTTTGACAATTTTGTAATATACAAAGTAAGTTTTTGTATATTTTCATTTTTTGAATATCTTATATGTCAACCTATATATTTATTTGCCAACATCTAGATTTTCTGAATAATTTTTTTGGAGTAAAGTTACAAATATCAGTTTATCTTGACTATAATATGAATTCAGTATTGAGTGGATTGACATTAACTGTTCACACTCATGCCATAGGTTTCTGCATTTTTCAGGCAAAGCAAATAGATTCATACCTCAACAACCACCCTATTATTTGGATATGTAGGGGGCATGTAAATTATTGTTTTGTATCTCTATTTTATGTTAATTTTATTTGCTTTTGAAAAAATCATATTTTTTGTTGCAAATATGCAAAATTTTTATCTAATTTATATATATATTTTTTCCTATTTGATTGAGTTTTTATTATTCCTCTCATTATTTTTTGGTTGCCTGAACAAAATAGCCATAGCGAGGTGTAGCCATAGTGATCGTAATAAAAAGGCTTGATTTTATAAAGAAATTATTTATGTGGAGTGTCATTGCTTAACCACCACATAAACTGGTGAGCCGGACAAAAGAACAAGCACGACGAATCGATAAAATGAAAAGTGAGGAAACTGAAATAGTTGAGACCTATAAGGTAAATATTAAACTTCCACCTTTCTGGGTTGAAAGACCTGATATATGGTTCCATCAAGTAGAGGCTCAGTTCTTGATAAATAATATAAAGTCCGAAAATACGAGGTTCAATTATTTAAACGCTCAATTGGACCCAAAGTATGTCGAAAACCTCTGGGATATAATTACCTCTAAAGAATTAAATAAATATTCAGAGGCAAAAGAGAGACTTCTTAGAATATTCAAAGATGGCGAATCAAAAATAATTCGAAAACTGCTATCGGGAATTGAACTAGGTGATCTAAAGCCTAGCCAGCTGTTGCAGAAATTAAGATCATTAGCAACAGAGGACTTATCTGATAAATTTATAAAGACGCTATGGCTCGAAAAACTACCACAGGCAATTCAGCAAATTCTAATAATTAGCGAGGAAGAGCTCGACAAATTGGCAGTAATGGCTGATAGAATAGCCGAATTAAACCCCAAGACGGAGATCTACGAGGCAGCTAAGCCGGAGAATGAAACAAAAATGTTATTAAAAAATGAATCTCTGGAACAGGAAATAGAAAGTATGAAAATGGAGCGTCCAAGGTAGATCTCGTGACCGAAGATCACGTGATTATCACTACAATGCGCGCTCACGTTCCCTATCTAAGGGCGGATATAAATCAAGAGGAAAATTTTGCTATTTCCATTATAGGTATGGAAAAAAATGCCTACCTTTTTACAATTACAATTATTTTATTTCCAAAGCGCTATATCCCGCAAGGGATACTTGCGCCAAACAAGGAGAAAAGTTTGTTTACATAAGTTATTTAAATTTTTCAACGAATAAAAACATTAGAAATTCAGATTTTGTAGAAATTTTAGAATGTATTTACAAAATGAATTGAACTTTAGATATGATTTTTTATCGGAAATCAAATCGTTTAATTCATAAACAACTAGTTCATTCTTCATTCTATAATCTTGAAATGCTGGGCAATCGATCAGTAGATGTCTTGAGGTTTGTTCCTCCATACCACAAAAGCAACTTGAATCCTCCACTGCCTTTATTCTATTTAGAAAACTTTTGAAATTTCCGTGGTTTGTAACAAATTGAGTATTATAAAAATTTGGACGAAAGTATTTAGGGATTTCTTGGGGAAAAAAGCTTAAGAAAGTATTATTTGCTTCGTTTTTCAGAACATTCATTCTTGATTTGAGAAAGGTATCTATAATTCCTGGAATAAATGGTCATAAATTTGTTGATCATCTGGGGATAAGTTTCTCAGATCACACAGATATCATGATTTCTGGATTCGATAAAGTCTGAGATCAGAGGAATGTTGGCCAAACTATGAACACAGCTATATGATGTGGATTTATAGGCTTGTATACACCATGTCAGTATTTGATATTGGGTTGAATTTAGTTTTTGTAAACATTTTTTATTTAAATATTTGAACCAAATTTCGGCTCCATATGTAAGTATTGGTCTGAAATGGATTTATATAAAGTTAGCCTTTTTCTGGGTGCTTAGACCCCAAGATTTCCCGCAAATTGAGAAGAGATAATTTTTAAAACGTTTTGTACGATTTACTATTTCTTCTATGGGGTATGTAAAATTTATTTTGTTTCTTCTTCTGTGATTTGCAATTATTATTCCTAAAATTTTGGTCTTCAGAGTTTGGTATGATTATTTCATTATTAAATTTGATTGGGAATTTTTCTTTGTTATGTAAATAAAGTATATTAGTTTTTTCTAGACTTATTTCAAGTTTGTTACTCTTACACCATACATCAATCGTATTTAATGCCTTTTCTATAACTAATTTCAGGTCTTTGCTATTGTTGTGCCAGCATATAATTGATACATCATCCGCATAACATACCACTTCACTATTAGGAACTTGATATTTGATCAAAAGATCGTTTAGTAATATTATCCATAGTAGTGGAGATAGCGGGCCACCCTGCGGACATCCCTTTGTAATTTGTTTATTTATTGTTAAGTTCTCATATGTAAATTTCGTTTTCCTCAATTTGAAATATGATTGAATAGTCCTTATTAAACTTTCCGGCAAGTTATCTTCATCTATTATTTTTAAGATCGCAGGCCACCATGCATTATCAAAGGCTCCCGCAATATCTATTGTGACCAGAGCTGTCAGTTCTTTGGTTTTGTGTTCCATTATTATATCGATTATATTATTCAAGGCTGTAATAGTAGATTTTGACTTGATGAATCCATGCTGTTTGGGACTTAATAAATTGTTTTGCATATAATATTCATAAATTTTCTTTTTAATAACTTTTTCGTAGATCTTAGACAGATTAGATGTTAACGAAATAGGTCGATAGCTTTTTATTGATTCGACGTTAGATTTGTTTGGTTTCATTAGAATTTTTAAAACTGTCGTTTTCCATTCCCTTGGAAAATATCCCATCTGAATACATTTATTTAATAACGAATGTAGCACCGGAAGTATCAGAGTCTTTGCGCATTTTATCATGTTATTACTGATATTATCTTGACCTGGTGACTTTTTAACATTGCTATTGTCAATTAGATATTCTATTTCTTCGATATCAATATGGATAGCGCTTGAATTCCTTAAAAAAGGTTCGTAACTTCTAACCAATTCTTGTTGATGGTTGTCTTGATCAATTCTGTCATCTGCAATTAATACATTTATTATGTCTGTAATGCGTTTTTCTTTTTTCTGATTCTTGATTGTTGTCTATTATGGGAGGTCCTTTTTGCTTGTTTGAGGATTTGAGCTTTTTGAAAATTTTATATGCGTTACCAAAAGGATCATTTGATTCATTTTCTTCGATGAAAATTTTCAAACTATTTCTCTTTGCTTTCTTTATCATATTATTAAATTTGTTTCTGACTTGTTTAAATCTTGTTGCATCGATAGTCTTACTGTGATAAAATAAGTTTCTTACATAATGAAAATGTGTTTTCATTTGTTCAAGTTCTTTATTCCACCATTTTATACCTGCATCGTATGCGTAGTTGTTTTGATTTTACTTTTAATGATATGTAAGCTGCTTCTATTATGTTATCCGTGAGTTTGTTTACAACTTTATCAATATCCGTGCAATTTTCCACCATATCTGCCTCATTCTTTAATTTGATAAATTCTTGATACTGGAGATTTTGGAGAAATTTGTCCAGTTGGCGTGTTTTTCATTGAATTTCCATGTAGAATTCTGTTTATCTTTTATATATTAAATTTTGAGTGAATTTCAAAGTTGAATTGCCAAATGATCAGAAATATTCGTCAGTGATGAGGTGGTCCAATGTCTGATCATATTTATTGAAAGTCTATTCGAGATTGTTAGATCTACTATACTTGCCCCTCTACATGTTGGAGTTTTTATCGTTGTGAATGTACAAGTGATTTTCATTTATTATTGTTTGCAATTTGTAACCATTTGAATTTGTTATTTTATCGAACCAGATTGGATGACGGGAATTGAAATCTCCGCATAGGACTATAGGGTTATTTGAATAAGTATTAATCAAGTTTCTTATAAAATCTAAGTGAGTATCATTACAGGAATTGGGATGAAAGTAAAAATTTCCGATTACTACAAAACGAATTTGAGGTTATGACAGATATTGCAGTACAGAATTGATTCGTAAAATTATCTAATTTTTTGAATTTTATATTTTAATTTACAATGATTGTTGCTGTGTAAATAATTTCTGAAGTCTTTGAATAAATTATTGGTGAGTGTGTCTAAATCAAATATAACCTGTTTATTTAAAACATATGGTTCTTGAAGTAATATAATATCGGGTGGATTATTATTCGTTGAAATTGTAAGTTCGTTTAAAGCTGTCATACTTTTTCTAATATTCTGTTGTAAACATTTTATGTTTCCTCTATATGGTAGAGCAGTGATCACCATGATTACAAATAACTAAATTCGTTATTCATTCCTCTTCTGAACCGATGAGATATTGAGTTCTTCTCACTGTTCTATCAACCTGCAATTTATATTGAGGACAGTCATTTGTATTTGGTTTATGGTTAATCGGACTATCCTAAGTCTTGGATTCTTTGAACAGTTATGGCATCTTATCTCTTTTGTGCAGACGTGATTGCCCTGGGTTCCACATATGCAACATATTTGTACATTTGGACATTCTTTTGTTTTATGGTCTGGATTAAACTGAAAACAATTTTGGCATTGCTTTACTAGGATTTTATCTTGTATCTGACAACTTCTAGGTCTGTATATAATGTATTGTTCATTCTTTTCATAAGTTGATAGGCTTTTGGGGAAACTCTCAGGACTATGCTTTGGGTTGGTGTGTTAGATTTCATTACGAATAATATCTTGATTTCATCTTCCATTCCGTTCAGCTCCTGATTCATATTGCAAATCGTGTTTACAAATGTGGTTGTATCGGTTAGTTTGGAAACGTTTTTCACCACCACTGTTGGATCTCTTTGCTTTGGAACAAAAATTTTGCTTATTGTTTTTAATTCCTCAGATTTGTTCAATTCCTCTTGAAGTGAATTCATCTCTGTCATATTAGGCAATTTTATAATTACTGCGCTTCTTGTGTTAAACATTTTGTTGATTTTTATCTTTGTGCCCTGTCTCTAATTTTCTTTATATCCTTAGAAATAGCCTGTATTATGGTTGAAGTAGGTTCATTGTTAGCTGGTGTTTTGCCATAAGCGTGAATTCTCTATTTTGAATTTGCTGATGTTTTACGATCACATCTGATACATTTTCTCTTTTTGCAATTTGTGCATAAGAAGGTCTATAAACTGAAATATCCTTTTCTATTTTATCAATCTGCTGTCCATTACCTCTTTGATGGCTTCGGTTATTGTTTCTAGTTCAAATTCCTTTTTTATTTCTGTTATGGAGGAAATACCATCTTTTATTTGGTTTATATTTGTGCCAAGAAATGTCAGATCATTTTTGGTTAAATTTTTCTGAGTATACTTTTAAATTTATTTGTGAAGTATTCAAGAACTTCATCAAGTTTTAATTTAATTGAATCTACAGCTGATTCCATTTATTTCGTTTCGTATAAGAATCTAAAATAAAGAGCAGTAAATTTGCATATTTTTATAAAATGAAATTTTTGCATAAAGTTTGCGGTAGTAAATTTAATTGTGTTTATTTTTTAAAATCCAATAGATTCAGCAAAGAATAATGTAGTATTACAATAACTATTAATTAACTGAATATATTGTTACATCATGATTAATGGCGTATTTCTTATATTATTTTTAATATATTTGAAATTTAAATTATATATTTATTTATTTTTATATTCTATGATATTTATTTAAAACAGATTATTTAGATTATCAGCATTTGTATTTAGGTACACGTGTGATTTCACTGCTCTCTTTGATGTGAGAAATAAATAAATTATTCTGGAGGTTACTAAAAGTAGACTTATCTCATTATTCCCTTATATAAATTTGTAGGATGGTTGAAACACGTTCTGGTAAGATGCAAGACCCAGCACAGGAGAGAATCATGCCTGAAGAGTCTGCCAAGCCGCAACCCGGTGCAACAATTGGTAGAGATGCTAGTTCCGACCCAGTTGTCCTGAATCCCAACATCGACATCCCCAAGTATGATGGAACGGAAGACCCTCGCCCATGGATTGAATCTCTTGAAGAAATTGGCTTCCTGTACCATTGGGCAGACTACATTATCTCTTGTTATGCTGCCATGAATATGATTGGTAGCGCCAAAACCTGGCTGAACCTACACAAGATAAGTTTCACCAGCTGGGAAAATTTCAAGAGCCGCCTAATTCAGGATTTTGCCTCAGACGCCAACAAAGAAGAAATGAAGATGAGGCTAAACAGAATGCAGCAGTGGAATGAACCTGCAATCAGGTTCGCAGAGGATATCCTTGTACTGTGCAACAAGGTCGACCCCCAAATGGAAGAAGAGACTAAAATAAACTGGGTTATTGGAGGGCTAAAGAAAGAATACTCTTTTGCCCTTCACCTAAACCCTCCTAAAAATACCAATGAACTTCTAGAAATTTGTAAAAAGCTGGATTTGTTCGAAAAGAATTACAAGAACGTGCAGAAAAATCAAAAGCTCTTTATTATGGACCACGCTCTCCTCGGTCCCCATCATCAAGAGCAATGGAAGAATGCTACGTCGTTCAGAAGATCATATCAGAACACCTCCAAGCCCCAGGCCCCCGCTCCGAGGTACTACCAAAACACCTCCAAGCCCCAGGCCCCCACTCCGAGGTATTACCAGAACAAGCCTCTGCCCCAGGTATCTGCCCCTAGACGATCTTACACTCCCAATCCTGAGCCAAAACCGGTCTACCCAAGTAAAACATACAATAAGAATCCAAATTCAAATAGGAATAGGACAGAAGACGGGAGACCAATATGTTTCAAGTGTAACAAGCCAGGACACGTAGCGCGGTATTGCAGAGTCAGGTTTGTAAGAATTGTGGAAGAGGACCCCATAGTTACACAAGACAAGGTCGAAGAAAAAATCCGAATGGATAATGGAACTCAGAAGTCGAGACCTCTGCTCTACTCTGACGTAAGTAATAGCCCGTACTCGAGTATCCCTACAAGGAATAGATATGCGCATTAGAAGATTTAAACTAAACATCGCGCCTGAGTCCGTCAATCAAAGCAAGTCGACCATAAATGGAATTAAAAAGTTGGACCCCAAATATAAATGAACATTAACGTGGATAGAATTGGTATCTGCGAAGCTTTGATTGATACAGGCGCCGATCTTTCAGTGGTCGACCTTAGTACAGCTCTTAACACAGGTCTTGAAATAATAAATCCCTGATAAAATGTGCTCCGGACCCGATGGCAAAGAATTAGATATCGTAGGAAATATTATTTTAAATATAAATTTGATGACAAAAACAATTACACATCAATTTGTGATAATGAGAACACATTTGCGAATATTTATACTTGGACGTGTTTTTCTTAAGAAAATGAACGCAAAAATTGATTGTCAGCGTGAAATAATCAAATATGACTTGACAGAAAATCGTGACGTAATCAAATATCAACAGAAGAAAATAAAAAGTGCAAAGGATGCCATTATACCAGAACTTTCTATTAAATTGATTAATGCATTTGTAGAAGCAGAGGATGGCGAATACATCATCGAGGAGAACCATAAAATGTTTCAAACAAATGGACTTCGACTAGCGAGAAGCTTAATAAATGTTGTGAAGAAGGAAACATATATCTGGATAACAAACCCTTACCCTCGACCATTAAAAATATTAAAAAACCAAACATTGTGCTTTGGAAGCCAGCCAGCCGAAGTGAATCTTATGGAAGAAAATGAACAAAAAGAGCATGAAGAACCCCAATTTCAGATAAACGAAAATTTAGCATATAAGGAAAAAGAGCAATTGAAACAAGTTTTGGAAAGGTACGAGGATTTGTTTTCGTCGGGATTAGGAAGATCCAACTTAGCGAAACATCGGATCGATACAGAAGGCGCGAAACGATCAAACACAAGCCGTATAGGGTGAGCGCGAAAGAGCGAGAAATCATAAAAGAACAAATTGATGAAATGCTCAGAGATGGCATAATTAGACCATCCTCGAGTCCATGGTCCTTACCTGTAATCTTGGTCAAGAAGCGAGATGGTAAGTACAGATTTTGCGTTGACTACAGAAAATTGAATGATGTAACAGTGAAGGATGTTTACCCAATTCCCAGAATTGATGAAGTATTGGATACACTTCAAGGATCCAAATACTTTTCAGCAATTGACCTTAAATCAGGATATTGGCAAGTAGAGGTTGAGGAGAAAGATAAAGAAAAGACAGCCTTCACTACAGCACATGGCCTATATGAGTTCAACGTAATGCCCTTTGGTCTATGCAATGCCCCTGCTACATTTGAGAGGAACATGGAAAATATGCTTGGTAATCTTAGATGGCAAATTTGCTTATGTTATCTAGATGACGTAATCATTTATAGCTCGGATTTTTCAACAACATCTCAAAAGAATAGAAGCTGTTTTAAAATGTTTTCGCGAGGCTAATTTAAAATTGAACAACAAAAAATGCCAATTTGCTTTCGAAGAACTGGAGATTCTTGGCCATATAACTAATCAACATGGTATAAAACCAGCGGAGCATAATATCAAGGCTATTAGAGATTTTCCTCGGCCCAAAAAGATAAAAGAAATTCAATCATTTTTAGGAATGTGCTCATATTATAGAAAATTTATCAAAGGTTTTTCAAAAATTGCCGATCCATTAACCAGTCTTATAAAAAAGAATGTACCTTTTACCTGGACAGAAAATCAAGAAAAAGCATTTCAAACCCTTAAAGTAGCATTGATAAATCCCCCAATCTTAGGGCACTTTGACCCGAATGCAATTACTTACATTCATACTGACGCATCTAACATCGGCCTGGGTGCAACATTAGTCCAAAAGTTCGGCGATAAAGAAAAAGTTATCTCATATTTAAGTCGAACACTGAGCAAACCTGAGCAAAATTATTCGACTACCGAAAAAGAATGTCTAGCTGTTGTGTGGTCAATGTCCAAGTTACGACCCTACCTATATGGAAGGCACTTCAAAATCGTAACTGATCATCACGCACTATGCTGGCTTAAGAATCTGAAAGATCCGACCGGCCGATTAGCACGATGGGCAGTGAAGATTCAGGAATATAATTTCGAAAATATACACAAATCGGGTAAAAAACATCTGGACGCTGATGGTCTATCTAGAGGACCCTTACCTGAAAACGAATGGGACGAAGATTATGAAAGACTATTTCTGAATCAAATAATAGACGAAAAAGATGATTTTATTGAGAATATTAAGGAGAACCTTAGTGGAAACAAGCGTTCAATTACACAGAACTTCAAAGAAGGAAAATGGGTGTCTCTACAAGAAAAATCCAAATCCTGAAGGTAGGGCATGGTTGCTGGTAATGCCAAAGAAGAGAAGGAAGGAAGTCATGAGTGAATACCACAACCATATGCTGAATGGCCATCTGGGCGTCGCCAGAACCACTTACCGATTGAAGAATAAATACTATTGGCCTTCCATGTTGAAAGATGTTTCAGAATTTGTAAAGACGTGCCATCTTTGCCAAAGTCGGAAAGGTTCAAATCACTTGCCTTCTGGACTTCTACAACCTATTCCCCCAGCTAACTACCCTTTTGAAAGAATCGGAATTGACTTTGTTGGCCCCTTGCCATCAACGAAAAGAAGAAAGAAGTGGATAATTGTGTTGACTGATTATTATACCAAGTATGCTGAAACAAAGGCAGTATCAGAAGCAACCGTGAAAGAAGTCTCTACATTTTAATCGAACATATTATTTTACGTCACGGGGCCCCAAAATTTCTTATTAGCGATAGAGGTTCACAATTCACTAGCAATTTGATGAAGGAGGTAATGAAATGTGCAAAGTGAAACACTGCTTCACAACGAGCTACCACCCCCAGACTAACGGACTAACGGAACGGCTAAATAGAACTTTAATCAATATGATCAGCATGTATGTGAACACAGACCAAAAGAACTGGGATGAAATCCTCCCTTTTATCACCCAGGCGTATAATACCACGATTCAAGAAACCACAGGCTACTCTCCATTTTTCCTGTTGTTTGGAAGGGAACCCATGTCCCTCTTAGACGACGAGAATATCCCAAACGGACAGTAACATGGACGATTACGACGAATATATAGAAAACTACTTAGATAAAATAGCAAGGACAGAGACAAGTAGTCATTAACAACACAGAGAAGACTCAGGAAAGAATGAAAAGAAACTATGACAAAAAACACAATGAGAAAATCTATGAACCAGGACATTTAGTGGCAGTTTGGACACCAGTCAGGAAAATCGGAAAATGTGAAAAACTATTGAGAAAATATTTTGGCCCATATCGAATATTAAAGAAGCTGTCTAACGTAAATTACTTAATTGAGCCGAAAGATAATCCTGGCCAAGACCCATTGATTGTCCATGTCTCAAGACTCAAACCCTATTTTGAGAGAATTGATGAGGTAACTCACGAGGACGTGACGACCTCTGGAGAGGGGGAAGTGTTACATCATGATTAATGGCGTATTTCTTATATTATTTTTAATATATTTGAAATTTAAATTATATATTTATTTATTTTTATATTCTATGATATTTATTTAAAACAGATTATTTAGATTATCAGCATTTGTATTTAGGTACACGTGTGACTTCACTGCTCTCTTTGATGTGAGAAAATAAATAAATTATTCTGGAGGTTACTAAAAGTAGACTTATCTCATTATTCCCTTATATAAATTTGTAGGATGGTTGAAACACGTTCTGGTAAGATGCAAGACCCAGCACAGGAGAAAATCATGCCTGAAGAGTCTGCCAAGCCGCAACCCGGTGCAACAATATAATATATAATAACTATGATATAAACAATTTTCAAAACAAATATTTACCGGAGCTAAGGCGACACGCAGCCGGTCGGATCAGCCTCCTAGCGGCAAAAAAAAACCTACCTGGAAAATGTAAAAAAACCATGCGAATGGGGTCAATGCGGGAAAACTCCAACCAGCATTAAGTGGTGCGACGCACTCTGCTGCTGGACAGAACATACATCGCAATAGCCGTTTATTCGTAAGTGACAAAAAAAACTGGCATTCTATTATTGGTGGATAGTGGAGCTGATGTTTCCCTAATACTTTACAAAGGAAAACTTGGGGACCACCCTGAACGATTTCAAGCTCTATGTGCAGAGTATTAGGCTCATAGATTGTTGAGCTCTGGAAACCAAAAGGAATAATACTCTGCTAGTGATCTCTTTTGACTTGTATATAAAATATATATATTATAATAGGAAATAAACTAATGCTTAGCTAATCTTCCCCTCGTCTTGGATAACAACACATGGTGGCAGCGGTAAACTGAATTCATAAAGAAGGTCGTTGTTCGAAGAAAATTTGAAATTCGACATCAAGCAAGCTTAGCAGCGGTAAACTGAATTCATAAAGAAGGTCGTTGTTCGAAGAAAATTTGAAATTCGACATCAAGCAAGCTTAGAAGCGGTAAACTGAATTCATAAAGAAGGTCGTTGTTCGAAGAAAATTTGAAATTCGACATCAAGCAAGCTTAGAAGCGGTAAAACTGAATTCATAAAGAAGGTCGTTGTTCGAAGAAAATTTGAAATTCGACATCAAGCAAGCTTAGAAGCGGTAAACTGAATTCATAAAGAAGGTCGTTGTTCGAAGAAAATTTGAAATTCGACATCAAGCAAGCTCAGAAGCGGTGAGCCAAATTCATAAAGAAAGTCGTGTTCGAAGAAAATTTGAAACTTGACATAAAGCAAACTTTTTGGTAAGTTATAATATATTATAAATAAATCTCTATAATGTCCCAAAATTATAATTGTGTAGCCCCAGAACCTTTTAATTTTTTCAAATCCAGGTGATTGGCCAAAATGGATTAGGAGATTTGAACGTTTTAGGCAGGCAAGCGGGTTAGTTAATAACCCAGAAAATGAGCAAGTTAATATGCTCGTGTACTGCATGGGTGATAATGCAGATGACATTTTGTTGTCATGTAAAATAGCAAGTGACCAACTAGAAAATTATAATAAAATTATTGAATGCTTTGAAAGTCACTTTATTCCAAGACGTAATATAATTTATGAAAGGGCAAGATTTAATCAAAGATGTCAGCAGGAAGGGGAAAAGGTGAATGAATTTATCACAGCACTCCATAGCCTAGCTGAGCACTGCAATTTTGGGATGTTACATTGATGAGTTGATTAGGGGATAGGGATAGTTGTTGGAGTAAGGGATAGAGCATTATCTGAAAGAATGCAACTTGATACAGACTTGACCTTAGTAAAAGCCACACTAATGGCAAGCAATTAGAAGTGTCAAAGAACAGCAGTCTAGCCTTTACCAACAAGATTCTATAGATCAAATAAAGAAAATGGCCTAATCACATAAAAGAAACAAAAAAGGCAATGAACAAAAAAATAAGACAATTCAAGTCAAACCAGTTGGGAGGGTTATCACATGGATGCACCAGGTGTGGCAATTCAAATAATCATGATTGGAAAAAATTGTCCAGCTATGAACTCGTATTGTAGTAAATGCAAGAAAAAGGGCCATTATGCCAAAGTATGTAGATCAGAAGCCATAAATGAAATAAAATCAGAGATAGCTTTTTTTGGGATCTGTAGAAGATAATTCCAAGAAATGGATAGTACCAATTAAGGTAAATAATAGACAAATTAATTTTAAAAATTGACACCGGAGCTGATGTCAACCGTGCTCCCCCTACAAATATTATATCAAAGTTTCCAAAGAATAAAACTGGAAAAATCTGATAAAATTATTACAAGGTCAAATGGAATACCCTTGGAAAACAGTTGGAATGATCCACGTAAAACTTCAAAATAAAGGCCAGCACTTAAACTCGAAAATATACATTGTTGATAAACTAAAGCAGCCACTTCTCTCTAGGGAACAGTGAAAAATTAAACATTGTGAGAATGATTCAGAAATTATCATCAAATTTTTTCAAATCCAAAAAGAGAGTTTCCAGAAATATTTAATGGTTTAGGACATGCTAAAATAAATTACAAAATATCCCTACAACCAGATGCGAAACCATACGCTTTATGCACCCCTAGGAGAGTTCCAATTCCCTTAATGAAACAGGTAAAGGAACAACTTGAAGAGATGACCAGGCTAGGAGTCATTGAATCAGTAGAAGAGCCGACGGAGTGGGTGTGCGGGAATGGTTGCAGTATCGAAACCGGAGGAAAAATAAGAATTTGTGTTGATTTAACGAAGCTAAATCAGTATATAAGAAAGAGAAAATTATCCACTACCTGCGACAGAGCATATCCTGGGACAGCTGGGAAATGCTTGCTATTTTTTCCAAGCTAGATGCAAATTCTGGATTTTGGCAGTTTGGGTTAGCTAAAGAATCCCAAAACTAACCACCTTTATAACGCCATTCGGGAGGTTCTTTTTCAAAAGAATCCCATTTGGAATAACGTCGGCACCAGAAATCTTTCAAAGAAAGATGACTCAGCTTCTGGGCAAAATAGAAGGGGTTGTATGCTTCATGGATGATATTGTAGTATGCGGATCTTCCTTAGAAGAACATAACGAAAGGGTACGCCAAGTTTTGAAGAAAATCCAAGAAGAAGGGATGACACTCAACCCAGAAAAGTGTCAATTTGGAGTTAAAACTGTAAAATTCCTGGGACACACATTGAGTTCAGAAGGCTTATTCATTGACGAAGAAAAGCTCGATGCTATTACAAAAATGGAGGCGCCTAGATCAACAAAAGAATTGAAGTCTTTCTTAGGCATGGTGAATTATTTAGGAAAATTCATTCCCAACCTTGCGGATAAATTACAACCCTTGAATTCGTTACTAAGTACAAAAAACGAGTGGGTTTGGGATGAACCTCAGAAAAAGAGCTTTAACCTGCTGAAACAAGAGTTAGTATCTAGACCTAACCTCGCTTTATTTGATCCCTCAAGAACGACCATAGTATCGGCTGATGCTTCTTCATTTGGATTAGGTGGGGTTCTAAGACAAGAACAACCTGATGGATCTTTAAAACCCTATAGCTTATGTATCTAGAACAACTTTCAGAAACGGAGAAAAGATACAGCCAATTGAAAAAGAAGGACTGGCAATTAGTATGGACTTGTGATCGACTAAAGGATTATGTTAAGGTATTAAAAATCCATATTGAAACAGATCACAAACCACTGATTGCCCTTTTTTACGTCCAAATCCTTGGAAGACATGACTCCCAGACTTCAAGCGATTAAAAATGAGGATGATGAGGTATTCTTATCAAATAATGCCACATTGCTGGCAAAAAGCAAATAGTGGCTGATATGGTATCAAGGAAGCCTATGTCTACCCCGCATAAAGATGAATTGGAAGAAGAACTTTCTGCGTACATCCAATCATTGAATTTTCCAGCAACAGAAGAAAGACCTTTTGGAGAATTTCTAGAAAGCAAAAAGGAAGATTCACTTTGCTCTCAATTGGCTAAATACTGTATGAGTGGATGGCCTAAGAATAAAAGAGAAGTAGATTCAGCACTAAGAGGATACTGGCAATTTCAGGAGGACCTGACCTATCAGAATGGTCTTCTTCTTAGAGGACAAAGAATTCTTATCCCTAAGTCATTGAGGAAAGATATCCTTGGAGAAATTGCACCAAGGCCATTTTGGGATCAATAAATGCAGATCTAGAGCAAAAATAATCGGTTTGGTGGTTAGGAATTTCCCAAGAGATTGAAAGGATGGTTTCGTCGTGTACAAAATGCTTGAAGGAGAGGAAACCCAAGCATGAAACCTTTGATGCCCTCAGAATTTCCGATCAGGCCTTGGCAAAAAGTCGGAATGGATCTCTTTTATCTAAATGGGAGATGGTATCTTATTGTATGTGATTACTACTCCAGGTACCCAGAAATAATCACTTTTACAAAAATCTAACTGCTCAAGAAGTAATAAACCGTCTTAAATCTATATTTGCTAGGCATGGAAACACCTGAGACTGTGAGAAGCGATAATGACCACAATTCCAAAAAGTTCTGGGTTCCGAATTTTCAAAATTTTCTAAGGAATGGTCTTTCAAACAAATCACATCCAGCCCGAAATTCCCTCAAAGCAATGGATTTATTGAAGCAATTATCAAGAATATAAAGCAAAGTTTTAAGAAAGAAGAAGATTGCTATCTGACTCTTCAAGCATATAGAACGATGCCCCTGGAAAGTGGTTATAGTCCAGCTGAACTATTAATGGGACGACGCCTTAGGACCTCTGTTCCAGCAATAGAATCATCACTGATGCCAAGGTACTTGGACTCCGAAGCTTTGCAAGAAAGAGAGAAAAGGAGGGTGATCAACCAGAAGCGCCTATATGATAAACGACACGATGTACATAGCTTGCCTCCGCTTCAACAAGGGGACAGCGTTTGGATTAGAGATCAAAGGGTAGAAGGAACAGTTCTTCACAAATCCGAAGAACCGCGTTCCTATTGGGTACAAACTCCCCAAGGAAAAGTTAGGCGAAACAGACTCCACCTCACACCTCTACCAAAAATGGGAAGTACCATGGATGCTTCTGAGGATGGCCAGCGCCAGGAGCAGAGAAATGAGGAGACCCCCACTTCGACATCAACCTGGCTCTCAAGGAGAGGCAAGGATGACCAGGAGCAAGAGACCGAGGAGGATTGCCCTACACCAACGGCCTCATCTACAAGAGATGGAAGGATGCAGAGGGACAACCAAGACCAGGATCCAGAGAAGAGCCTCCCTTCAATGCCAGCCGTGCATACAAGATATGGAAGGGCAGTCAAGATACCTCGAAGATTCCTGTAAAGTTAAGGGAGGAGATGTGCAGAGTATTAGGCTCATAGATTGTTGAGCTCTTGAAACCAAAATGAATAATACTCTGCTAGTGATCTCTTTTGACTTGTATATAAAATATATATATTATAATAGGAAATAAACTAATGCTTAGCTAATCTTGCCTCGTCTTGGATAACAACACACTCTATGCAGCCAAAGGAACGGAAATTTCCAAGTACGGTACTCAAATATTATCTTTAGATCTTGGTCTACGGCGACAATTCCAATGGCCATTTGTAATAGCTGAAACCAACAGGGGTATACTTGGAGCAGATTTTCTAAATAATTTAAAATTAATCCTCGATATTGATAGAAGACAATTGATTGACGGTATAACAAACCTGACAATAAAAGGTGATAACTGCTCAATTTCTGAAAGACTTTTAGCTCTTATAGAACAACATCAAATTTTTCTAAACTATTGGCTAATTACCCAGATATTACGAGGCCCAACGTAGGAATAATGAAAGCTAATCATGATGTGAAGCACTTTATAATAACAAAAGGACCACCAGTGTTCTCTAGAGCTCGACCATTGGATCCAAAAAGATTAAATGAAGCTAAACAAGAGTTCCAATTTATGCTCGAGCATGAAATAATCAGGCCATCCAAATCACAATGGGCTAGTCCACTTCACCTGGTCACCAAAAAAGACGGCACATTAAGACCTTGTGGTGACTACAGAAAACTAAATTCCCAATACCTAGATTGGAGGACTTTCAGCATATTTTAAGTGGAAAGATGATTTTTTTCTAGACTTGATTTGTTTAAAGCCTATTACCAGATCCCCATTGCCGAGGAGGACAAGCCTAAAACAGCCATAATAACTCCATTTGGACTTTATGAGTTTAACGTCATGAGCTTTGGCCTTAGGAATGCACCAGCTACGTTTCAGCGTTTTATTCATGAAGTACTTCGTGGCTTGGATTTTACATTTCCCTATTTGGACGATATATTAGTGGCTTCAGATATTTATGAAGAACATGAAATCCATTTAAAATTGGTTCTCGAGAAACTACAAAACTATGGATTGCGCATAAACATCGCTAAATCTATCTTAGGAGTTGACCAATTGGAATTTCTAGGGCACTGGATAACAAATGGAGGGTCTCAACCGCTTCCATTAAAGGTTCAAACAATTCTAGATTATAAACTGCCAACGACGAAACGGGAATTGCGTACCTTCCTAGGTATGGTAAATTTTTATCGTAGATATATATATCTTGAGAACGCAGCTTCTACGCAGGCCACCACAGATATAGCACAAAGAGATGTGTTCCTATTCCCTAATCTTAAATCACTTAGATCATTTCCTGGAGAGAATTATTCATTCTATAATGGTAATGTTAATAAAATTGGCTTGAAATATATATGAATTGTAAAATATTATTTTTATATTTTATTTTTATATATAGGGTGTTCTCAATGTAATAACAAAATTTAAAAATTTTATTACCCCAAAGTTTGATATATATATTTATTTTAAAATTTAATTAATTTTTTTTAGAATCAATAATATTGATAACATTAAAAACAGATTAAATTTTTTATGCGAAAATGCTCTTTTTTTGAAGTAAGCATTTTCAATGCTTCTAACTTTGGGCGCGCTAGGAACCTTTGGTGTAAACCAATAAATAGGATAATCCTTGAATATTTGTACAAATTTTAAATATAAATATTTATGCTAGGAAATATATAAATTAAATGGTAATTGCTTTTCTATATATAGAGTTTCAACTATAGAAAGTTATTTTAATAGTGAAAATAAATATAACAAAAGTGTATTTAAATATTTAAATGGAAGCTAAAATACGTTTTTTTGAAACAATAAATTATGGAGGTTTAGAACAAGTGAGAGCATTAATAAAAGAAGGAGCAGATGTTAATGCAAGGTTTGACAATGATTTGATAGATAACTATAATCGTGGTCTTGGAGATTTTGATATGAACATTCTTGAAAGATATTTTCGCGGTTATATTATTCTCAATGATACCCTACTACATTCGGCTATCAATAGAGGCAGAGAGGATATCTTTAGACTCTTAGTAGACAATGGTGCAGATATTAATGCTAGAAATATAGATGGATGCACACCATTACATCAGTCTATCGAATTTCAGCATTTTAAAATATTCAAAGACTTAATTGAACAAGGTGCAGATTATAACACCAAGAGTGTTCATGGAGTAACACCTTTAATGATGGCTTCTTCAAAATATGATGAAAGATTTATAATCCATTTGCTGAATCTTGGAGTCGATTTAGAGGCTGCAGATAGGAATGGCGAAACAGCCATATTTTATACAGTTGAGAGACATTTCAAAATTTTCAAGATTTTATTCGACGCTGGTGCTGATATCAACAGAAAAACTATAACTGGTAGATCATTATTGCATTCAGCATGTCTATCAAGCTCTATACAGGTGGTAAGTTTCCTCATAAAATTAGGGGCTGATGTGAATGAAAAATGTGATGAAGGATTTACTCCTTTATTCTATACGATTCCTTTTGGCATTGAAGTGACAAAGCTGTTGATACAAGCAGGCGCCATAATTGATAACGTAAGAATTGCAGGCACAATGGCTGTTATAACTCTAAACAAAACCTTCGTGAATACTCTAATTGAAGCTGGGGCTGATATGAATATAAAGGATATGGAGGGAAATACACATTATATTCAGCTGCCTTAAGCATAACAGGCTTAGATATGAATACTCAATCATTTGCAAAAATTTCAGAATCTCTGAAATTACTTTTGAACTATTCTAGTCCTATTGATTTGAGCAGTTTTTTAAATATGATTCTGGCTCAGGACGGCTTTAATGAAAATACAAACGTGATACCATTAATACAAATAATTATAAGGTATTCCCTTCTTAAACGCCCAACAGCAAGAAAAACAACGGATATTAACCTGCCAAATGATTTAATCAACTACTGGGATATATGCCTGAGTCAAGTTGCTGAAATGCAGAACCATTTGATGGGTAAGAGCGATATTACTATATACAGGTTCTTGACAGAAATGGACCGAAATAAGGTGGCGGGCTTCTTGGCCAATGACTCTACACGCCTAAAAGAATATATCGAGTTCAATAAGTCTTTTTATGAGCAAAACTTTACCAATTACTTAGAAATTATTCAAGAACATGTTAATATAAACCAAAATTTAGAATGTTACTAGCTAAATGTTTCTCTCTTGCCCAGAAATTTGAGTTTAAACAAGCGAATAAATTCTTCATTTTCAAGATTATCAAACAATTACATATATGGAACTTGGAAATTTATGCTCATGCCAACAAAAATATTGAAGACTGTAAAATTAACTCATCCATTAATATATAATTTTGTGTATATTTGTGTATACATATATTGAATATATATTTATTAATTATAATTCAAATAATATTTGAAATATAAATTTCCTTTTGTATATGAGAAGCTTTGAATTATAAAACTAATAAATAAAAAATATTTATTTGTCATTCTTGTGCTCTAATTATTTATGTTCTATCTCTCATTAAAAATATTTAACCCCTATATTTTTTATATTTTACAGATGACTAATGTTGTTTTTGTAAGATGACTTTCTTTCCTTAATTGGATAATATTTTATTTCATACTTCAGCACACACAACATTTTAAAAAAATATATTTTAGGATAATTGTGTTAAATATAGCAAGTAAAAAGAAATATTTTGAGGTGTCGATTTTATATAACTGGCCAATATATTGACAATAACAATTAAAGAACTAAAACTTCCCAATATTTTATAATTGCAGTAATGGCAGTAGAATTTGTTTATTTATTTAAGTAACCCAGGTTCCTGGAGCGGTATTTGTTTATTTGAAAAAAAAAACACATCCATACATTAATAATTTCATTTATTGTGCAAAATATTTGTGGCAGGCAAATATTTGTGAATAGAATCTTCAACTAAGATTTTTAAAAGGCAATAGATTAATGTTTGGCTTAAGGGACTTCAGAGCGTTAATTCAAATAATAATATTAAAGATTTATTCATGCAAGGTCATGCTGAATAGGCATCACTTGGTAATATTTCATAAAAGTTTTATATCTTAATTTCACATATAAATATTCCGATAGAAGTAAAAATAAATGAGTGATAAAACCAATGAAAGAGACTCTAAGAACCATAAAATCCAATTTTAAGTTAAAGACAAGCGAATATACAAGAAAAGAAAAATCAAATCCGATAGACTTCACAAAATCTTCACCTAAGAAATGGAGAACAACAGTAGTATACCTCAGGAGGGCCCTGAGCCTTAAGACAATACACAAGATAGGACTCCAACTAACTTGTGACAATTTATTGATTTGGTAGCCAGTAAGAGTGATTACGTGGTGTATTATTTAATTAACACATGTTTAAAACAAATACGACAGAGATTATGAATTTTTACATTGAGATTTAATAATATATTGAAAGTACTTTCACATAATTTAACTGATATCTTTAAGCAAACTATTGAGCAATGACAAAATATTTTAACTTGGAACATCCAGAGACATTTTTTAAAAAATAAAACGAACATAAATCATGAGCTAACTCAAAATGCAACTCAGAATCTGGACATTTGAATAAGCAGAGCTGCTATAACAAATAATATTTTTGAATGGAAAAAACCTCGGGCATTGAAAAATTATACTTTACCATAACTCCGCCCTTGCCGATCCTAAGCCCGGATGTAAGGGCTCCTAATCAAGGTATACGGATAAGCAGCTTTTGTACTCCCTGTTAGAAGCGGCTGCACCTGGCGTCTGTTCCTCATGTCAGAGGCGGTAATTTATTTTGGAGCTAAGTCAGCCTGCCACTTAGTAGTGCTCCCAGTCTTAATGACAAAGGCAGACGCATTCTACTTCACCCACTGTGGAGATAAGAAAGAAGAAGAAGATATTTTACCACGTGTTATTCTGATTTCAAACACATTATCTGGGACAGAAAGATAAAATAATTTATTTCCCAAAAAAAGGTGATTACTCACCAGAGATAACCTTAATGATAGTAACATAGCAGTGCATTTTCCTAAAGAAGCTGAAGCCCTTGATTTTAAACTAATAACATCTAAAATATGTGATAATATAAGTGTCAAGGATAAACCTGTTTTTAAACTAATATAAGTAAAATTTAATATTCTTTAAGACATGCATGAAAACGAATTTGTTGCAGAAGCTGACGGTCTAGCTTTTCTAATCCATATATTACCCAGGATCAAGTAAATTAAAGCTGAATAAATTTATAGGGAAAAACAGGCCAAGCATAGCAATTTAAGATGTGTCTCAGAAATATTGGAAAGAACTTTCATAGATTAAGAAAATTAATCTTATTTACTTATCTCTAAATATTTCAAAAGCCAGTAAATTCTCGCCCTTATTGAAGGAACACGAGAACATTACCACATAAACATGAAAGCGATATGAAATAGTTTTTATACCTTGAAGGTAAGCTGGTCATTAACAAACACACACCTAGACAACATGTGAGGAAAATGGTGTCGATTGAACAATTAGCCATATCTGTTGTAGGAGGGGTTAGATTAACCAAATCTAGCTAAGTTCGCCTGGCGGCGCCACCACCGATGAGAAGTGGTGGGCCTGCGCGGTCAGAGACCAAGAAGCAGGAAGAACCTTAGATCAAGAAGAAAGGAGGCGACGCCATTCAAACACGCGTCAAACATTTAACATTAAATCATTTATGTTTTAATAAAGTACTAAAATTCAATTCAATGTCAGCCTTCAATCATCCAAGTTAAATACACTATTTTAAACATATTATTTGAAAAGTTTTACTACCAAAAGGTTTATAAATAGTGTTTGTTTATTTACCTATAAGTTTTATTACCTACTAGACGTATGACCCGGCTTCGCCCGAGAATTCCCCCGATTGCAATTTCCTTCATACTGAAAGTATATCAATAATAAATATTTGAAGTGCCATAGAATAGCAATACAGAAGTAACACATAAACTTCAGGAAAAAAGTGTGTGTGATGGCAAAAATTGTATTATATAGTGTTTAGGTATTTGATTTAATTAATATAGTAGATATAATAATATATATTTATATTATATATATAATATAAATGAGTTTTAAAAATTGTAAAAAAAATGCATCGGCCGAGAATCGAACCCGGGCCGCTCGCGTTTCAGGCGAGCATTCGACCACTGAACCATCGATGCTTATAAAAAATGGCCATATTTGGGTATTCATTCCATTCCGGATTACTCCGCGTAAAAAAAAAAGTTCTTCAAATGAAAAAAAGAAATAGCCAAAAATACTAATCAAAATGTAGCCGAAAATTTCTCAGGTTTATAAAAAGCGACATGCAAAATTTGGTACGAATTGGTTCAGTAGTTTTTGAGTTTATGCGAAACAGACAGACAGAAATTGACTTTTATATATATAGAGATAATTTTTTAATCTATAAGTTTGAGTATCACCAAGTTTTTTATCTTAAAGATTGTTTATCAACAATAAGATTGTCTATCTATTAATTAAGCACAAGTCAAAGTTATTTTTATCATTTATCTACAACAGTTGTACTGTTAAATTAGCAGGCATTATGAAAAAAGGAAACCAATTAGCAGGACTGATCAGATCACCATTTTATCAGTTTCAACATCTCCTCAAACTGTTGACAACTTTAAATTCTCAAAAGTAAACTGGGAACAGTTTCATTTACTTTTGATTTTTAAATGAATGAAAAACTTAATGTAAAACTACTGTTAAACCTCAATTTGATTGTATCATCTCAGAAATCTATAAAGACAATTCCAATCGTGCATATGAACGATTCCTTCTCCAACAAATAACCATATTAACCCAACAATTTCCTGGTTGAAATTGGATTTTAATACACTGAAAATTACCAGTGGCAGTTAATTTCATGCAAATAAGAATGTGACATACCCTTTTTAGATAATATTAAAATCCACAAACAGATTATCAATATTGTAAGTAAAAAAAAGATGTTATAACACAAATTTACAAGTTTTTTAAACTGCCACCACCAACTTCAATATATGGGTTTGACTCAGATGGTGAAAGGCTCACAAGAAATCCGAGGGATACTCTCTTGCGAACCCTTGACATTTACTACATCCCAATCCACCAAATGCAAAATATATTCTTCACCCAGAACTCATTTCATATCTAAGAGAATATTTTGAGTTGAATAATTTTTTTCATCAGAAAAACCTTTCCTATTATTCAGAAATTATTCAAGAACATGTTCATATAAACAATAAATTTGGAATGTTACAAGCTAAATGTTTCTTTTCAGCCAATAAATTTGAATTTAAACACGCGAATAAATTCGTTTTATTCAAGATCATCAAACAATTGCCTAAATGAAACTTGGAATTGATGCCCATGTCAACATAAATATTGAAGTCTGAAAAAAAATCCAGTTATTAATCCATAATTTTGGGTGTATTTGTGTAAATAAAAAAATGAATATATTAATGTATTATATTTAAAGTAATATTTTAATTATATATTTCTAATTGTATATAAAATTTTTCTTGTTATAAAACTAATTAATAAAATAATTTATCCATCAATTTTTGTTGTTTTCAAATTGTTTATGCTATATCTCTCAATAAAAATATTTAACCCATATATATTTTTTACATATTTACTGTGATGACTCATGTTGTTTGTACCATGACTTTCTTTCCTCAATTTGATAATATTTTATTTCCTACCTTTAGCGCACTTAAAAATATATTTTCAGATAGTGTGTAAAATGTAGCAAGTGGGAAGAAATATTTTAAGGTGTCGATTTTGATTAATGTGTCAATATCGTTAATAATAATTGTATAGCTGAAACTTCCTGTTGTTAATGTTGTTCTTTGTGCCTCATTGATCACGCAGACTGCAACTGAACTAAGTTCTTTATTTATTAACTTATCTTTCTATAAAATGGTTATATATCTAAGAATGTTTACAAGTCGAGTCTGCAGTGATGCAGGATCAACTTGTCAGTTCAATCATAACATGTTTCCTTCAAACAAAAATAAAAAAGGATTGCAGTTCTCCTAGTCTCTATAACGCAAAGGTTTTCTCACTGTTCTACCACTGCGGGTTCGCACACTAGGAGAAGTAGATGATTCTTCACCTTTCTTGGCAACGTCCTCCCTTGGATCATATGCTCTTCTGTTTTCGGAAGTGGGTCTTCCATGATCTTGTATGTTGTCATCCATGGCTGTCCCTGCTTGAGATCCAGGAATGCTTGGACTTTGAATTGTTGGGGCAGAATCTTCTACACTGAACTTTCTCGGTCTAAGGTGAGACCTGTTCCTGCGGTATTCAGACCCAATTGGTGTTTTCACCATATATGAGCGTGGAGTTTCATGCTTTGGGGTCACTGTTGCCGGAACCCATTTTCTTTGCCTTTCTTGCAACATGATGTTGTCTCCTATTTCCAAAGGTCTCAAAATTATCTTTGGACTTCCTGCATACTTTTATTGATGGTCTCTCAATTTTTGGTAATTCTTTGTTGTGTCAAACTGTGGTTTCAACTGTTGTCGGGTGTATGTCGAAAGAGTTCTCACAGATCTTCCCATAAGCAGTCGGAGATGGCAAGTCATACTTAGGTGTGTTGTTGAACTCCATCAAAGCCAGATTGGGATCTCTTCCTGACTTCACAGCTTTAATTACACTGATAGACAAAACTTAAGGAAGTTGTACCTTATAGCATAAATATATCGGGATTCAGAAAATATCACTCAGAGTTATTTTCTGAATCCCGATATATATATGCTATAAGGTACAACTTCCTTAAGTTTTGTCTATCAGTGTTATCAGTCCTTTGATGGTTTGAATTGTCCTCTCAACTTGTCCATTAGATCTGGGATATTTGGGACTGGAGGTTTGGTGTTTGAATTCTATTTCTGAGCAAAATTTTTGAATCCAATAGAGTTAAAAGGGGGTCCATTATCCAAAACTAGAGTTCTTGGAATTCCATGAGTCCTGAAAATGGTTTACAACTTCATGATGGTTTCGGTTTCTCTTTTGCTTGATAATACCCGGATTTCAACAAACTTTGAGTGGTAATCGACAACCAAGATGGAACTGGTTCCACTCACCTCCATGAAATCTACAGCATTTTTTTCCCATGGAAATTCAGGGATTTCATGAGCTATTCTTGACTCCTCAGGATTCTTTCTTGAATATTCCTGACATGTTCTGCACTTTTCCACTTCATTTTCTACTTGTGTTATCATGCCGGGCCAGTAAAATGCTGATCTTGCTTTTTCCTTGGAAGCTGCTGTGCCCTGGTGTGATGAATGAACAACCTGCAGGATTTCTTTTTTCAAAGAGTCGATGGAACCATGATGCAATTTCCTTTGTAAACAATTCCATCACTCACATGAATTTCATCTTGAAATTGCCAGTAGGGTTTTGCTTCATTACAGACCTTAGTTTTATATTTCGGCCATCCATTCTTCGAATACTCTATCTCTATTAGTTGTATCAAGGTGTGGTCCCCATGAGTTTCCTTTTGTAGTCTCTTTATTTTTTCATCTGTGGTAACCAGCAACATGTGCACTGATTCAGTTTGACCTTCTAAATAGCTTGTGTCCACCTCATCTTTTAATGGATCTCTAGACAGATGGTCAGCACAAACATGTTTTTCTCTGGTGTAAACTTCAAAGATATTTGAAATCTCATGAGACGTAAGACCATTCTTTGTAGTCTTGGGAAAGCTTTTCTAAAGGTTTCTTAACAATACTCAAGAGAGGTTTGGGCAGTTTCCACAATAACATCATTTCCCCAAATATAGTACTGGAAGCGTTCACATCCAAAGACTATAGCCAAAAGATCTTTCTCTATCTGTGCGTATTTTCTTTGAGTTGCATTCAGGCTGAAGGACGCATACTCAATTGCATGCCCCCCTTGCATGAGCACTGTACCAATACCATATTGGCTTGCATCAGATGAAATGGTGATTGACTTGGTTGGGTCAAAAATGTCAATATTGGAGCATTCAAAACCATATCCTTGAGTTTTTCAAAACAATCAATTTCTTCGCCTCCAAATTTCCATTCAGTCTTGTTGCTTATCAATTTCCTTAGAGGTGCAGTCTTGTCAGAAAGATTAAGAATGAATTTGCCAAGGTACGTTACCATACCTAAGAATCTTTGGACTTCAGTCTTGTTCTCAGGTCTTTTCAACTTTTGTATTGCCTCTGCTCTTGAAGCTTGAATGGCTATTCCATCTCGACTGAATATATGGCCTAAGAAATTTACTTTGTCGACAGCTATCTGCTGCTTCTTAGCATTGAGCTTGACATTATTTTCTTCCAACCTTCGAAGAACTGTTTCAAGGTTTCGGTTGTGCTCTTCCATTGTGCTTCCATAGATCAAGATTTAATCCATATAGCAAGCAGTTCCCTGGAGACCTGAAAGAATATTGTTTATGCATCGCCGGAATACCTCCGATAGGGAAGTAGCTTGAACCGGTATCTTTCAAAGGAGTCGCAATGGTGCACGGGTTGGAGCTTTCTTTGTCTAATGGGACTTGCCAGAAGCTGATGATGCATCAAATACAGAGAAAACTGTAGCACCTTTCAGTTCAGAAAATATTGTTTCAGCTGTTGGCAGAATATAGCGCTCTCTCTGAACATACTTGTTCAGTTCCCTGGGGTCCATGCAAATTCTGACATCTCCAGAAGGTTTTTGTACCATTACAATAGGGTGTGTCCATTCGCTTGCTCTTCAACTTTTTCAATAATGTCAAGTTTTTCTATCTGTTCCAATTCTGCTTTAACTTTTTCTCTAATGGAAAAAGGAATTTTTCTGCTTGGAGCAATAACTGGAGTTGTATTTTGATTTAGTCTAATCTTGTGTTCAATTGGCAGTCTTCCTATGCCTTCAAATATATTTTTGTGCCTGTTCAAAATTCCTTTTGCTGAATTGTTCTGCTGTATTTGGACAGCATCACATTTCTTAATTAGTGAAAGCTATTCAATAGCTTCTATTCCTAAAATTGGTTGATAGTATCCATCAGCAATGAAAAATTCTAGACTTTCCATCTTATTTTTTGCTTTGCAATTTAGTGTGGCAATTCCTTTTATCTTGATTTCATGTCCTGTATATGATGTTAGCTTTCGGTTAGTCTGAAATATTTCCAAACCTTTCATTTGTCTGGTGAATGTGTATGGCAAAACATTTACTTCTGCTCCAGAGTCCAACTTGAAACATATTTCCTTTCCATTCACTATGATGGATCTTTTCCATTCCAAAGTATGGGCTAATTTTGCTTCATGTATTGACCATACAGTTTCTTCTGTTTCATTATTCAGACTTCTGATAGATGAACTTTTACAGAAAGCTGCAAAATGATTCATCTTTTTTTGAATTTGGAGCATGTTTTACCCCATGCAGGACAATTTTTTGTTCTATGAGACTTCCCACACCTATGGCATTTGAATTATTTTTCAAATTCTTGATTTTGTTTTGAACTGTGTTTCTTTTCATATTTTCTTATTTGACAGATGTTCTGGTTGTTCTGCATGATTTTGATCTGTTGCTTGCTTATTTCATCTGTTTTGCACATTTCAATGGCTTTGTGAAGAGTTAAATTGGGCTCTTTTAAGAGGCGTTCCTGCAAAGCCTTGTCTTGTATTCCATACACAATGCGATCCCTAATTAAACTATCCTTTTGTGATTCAAATTCACATGATGTGGATAATCCTTTTAGTTCTGTTATAAAACTATCGATGGATTCACCATCCTTCTGTGTCGCTGAAAAATTTGAATCTTTCAAAAATGACGTTCTTTTTAGGCTCGCAAAAATCATCAAATTTGTTTATTACAAGACATTTGTTTATTACTGTGTGTTGCTTCAAGATAAAGCATTAATCGCTGTTTGAACCTTCGCCAATTTTCCGCTACATTTCCGTGCAAGGCGAGTTCGCTAGGCCTAACAAAGTCCATGTTTTCTTTTTTCACTATTATTTGTCAATAATATATTTATTTGAAAAAGTACTTACTCTTTTCCGCTGCCACCATGTTGTTAATGTTGTTCTTTGTGCCTCTTTGATCACGCAGACTGCAACTGAACTAAGTTCTTTATTTATTAACTTATTTATTTATTTCGTCTCAATTTACAGGTGTTACATTCGAGCACAGCTCGCGAGTCACCTTGTCCTGGCTATTTACACATGGCGAGTTGGTGGAGTAGAAGTGGTCCCCCTAGGCCTTGCAGGAGGGCAGCTGTTGGGCGATGAGCTCTTGACTAAGTGTCAGGGCCGGGTCGTCAGAATCGGGGATTGATATCTCCTTTATTTTGTAGAATATCTTGTATAATTGGATTATTTGAATTTTGCATTTGAAGGTATAATTTCTTAACGGAAGTTTGGTACATATCTTCTAAATCGGGTTGGTTCAAGTCCTGATTTACCTTTCCTTGAAGATTGAGGTAAGTAGCTCTTAGAGCTGGATCCCAGGTTGATTGCCAACTTTCCTAGCTTTATTTTTCTCCCTTATTAAGGCTTTGGTTTTTGGGTTCTTTATTAATTTGGAAGATGAGACTATGGTGTTTTTCGAGTAGCTATTATTAATTTTCTCGTTTAAAATTCCAACTGCTGAATCAATGTCTACTTCAGTTTTCAAGGGGAGTCTGGGAGGCGTAGTGGAGATTAGATCTTTTGAAAATGAACCCAATTAGTTACTCGGCTGAGCTGGGTTGTGAATTCATCCTTTGGGCAATTCAATTCAAAGATTACAGGGAGATGGTCAGATGATAAATCGTCGGTGGTTCTGGCCTTTGGGGTCCAGGCAATGTTTTTAAGTACAGCGAAGTCTAGGAAATTGGGATTGCCGAGTGGACTGTAATGCGTGGGTGACGAAGGTGCGACAATGTCGAGGCTTTCTCTTTCAGAGAAATTGTGCAGCACAATTCCACTGTTATTTGAAGTCCTTGATCCCCAAAGAGGGTGTTTGGAGTTCCAGTCTCCTGCAACGATTATTGAGTGGTTGTGTTTTATCAGTTGGTTCGATTCTTCTTCCAATAATGGTGCATCAGGCTTCTTATAAATTGCTGTGATTTGCAAGAGGGTTTTTCCATCTGGTTTTATCAAAATTGAAGTATTTTCCAACTTTAAAGTATGAATCAGCATATTTTTATATTTAAAAAAGGATTTTATAATGATGGCTGTTCCCCCACCCTTTCCTGTAATTCGATCAGTTCTAATGGTTTGATAGTTCCTGAACTTTAGATCAATTGAGGGTTTAAGGTGAGTTTCACTGAGCAGAGCAATGTCAATTGAGTTATCTTCTAAAAAGTGGAATAATTCTTCTTTCTTTGATCTGATTCCGTTACAATTCCAAGCAATAATTTTAAAAGGTAATTTGCAATTCATTGTAGGTATGTTTTGATTACTTGCATCAATTTTTCACACAGGTCCTTGGTTTCAGAACGAGAAATTTTTCTTGTCATAACCTCAGCATTGCTTTGGTTTTGTTGTTCTACCATTTTCGGCAGCGTTTCAGATCTTTTTGAAATCGGAAGTGGTATTAACTTATCTTTTTATAACCTGGTTATATATCTAAGAATGTTTACAAGTCGAGTCTGCAGTGATGCTGGATCAACTTGTCAGTTCAATCATAACACTTCCCAATATTTTAATATTTCAGGAAGTATAGTTTGTTTATTTGAGAAGAAACATCCATGATTTAATAGTTGCAATACTTGTGCATGAATTGCGCGCTAAATCCTCTTGGTAATTCATATGTTGTTGTTTTCTTTTACATTTTTTTTATAAACTCCATCTGCACCTTGATATCCAGCCCAAGCATTTTTCGGATTAAGCTAAATTATCAGATAATTTCAATCAGTTTACAAAATATGTTGTGTGTAGTGTGTGACACAAATAAAATATCGACAATTATTAAATTGACTTGAAGGAATCGAGAGACAAGATTGTTTTTATATTATCTTAATTTCGCATACCAATATTAGAGCTCAGAAAGACATTTTTAATATTTAAAAAATTCTAAATGAATATTTGACAATAATGGAAATTATCCAGAGAACTTCAACAGTATTTACAATCAGTATGGCCTAGTTCTAAGAACAATACCAGTTTACAGAATATATTGTGAAAACCTCTTCTTATTTGATATATTTATACTCTGGAAGTCTCTTCTTGAAACACTTAGCCTTGAGAAAGTTGTGTTTGCTTGAAAGGTTTTAAAATTAAAACTGTTCTCGTCCTCCTTATTAGAAATACACCAGCTACCAAATTGAAAATATAAAGGAAGGTAATTATATTTTCAAATATTTTATGTTATAATATTTAATTATATAAATAGATCCAATTTACATAAATATAATTATTTCTGTTTGTTGGTAAACAAACTGTCTGTGGCAGCCTGAGTCACAGGACCCACACCAACGGTAAGAAGTGTACCAGGGCGGCCAAATGAGGCCACTGCACTTGTGCACATGTCCGAGGCCTGTGACAACAAGGCTGTGTTGAAATGCCACAGGTGTGGTGGCAAGCACAGCTCTAACTCAATGGCGTGTAAACACATGCGGGACGCCCAGGAGAATTTTAATAGATTAATGGTGCAATGAATCCTTGGTACAAATACCCTCCTTAAATATTCCTCCTTGTGGAATGAATGTTTCAATGAAAAAACGGATGTGCTATTATTACAAGAACTCCCAGTTGCTAAAGGCAGTTTACCATCTATTCCAGTGCCCTCTGATAGGATCTGCCATGGCTCTATCGCTGATAACAAACGGCGGTGATAATGGCAAATCCGAGCCTGAAGTTCATCCATTTGTCCTGTGTGAACTTAACAATTTGTCCATCCTTCTATGTAATGTCTATCTTTCGCCATCATGTTGAATCTTTTGAATAGGATAGACCTATTATCAAATCTATTAATTATCACGAGGCAATTTTCTGCGGCGATTTTAATACTGAATCTTACAGATGGTCAGATAGAGCGCGGTTGTTTAGCTCCACTTGCCCTTAAAGATATGCTGTAGAGAATTTCCTTGATGCCAAACTGCTCCATGTGGTCAACGAGCATGGTACCATTACGTGGGAGGAACGCGAATCGTCCTCTCCCATCGATGTGACCTGCTGCTCTGCAGGACTCGTGGACAGGATCGCTGATTGGAACGCGATCAACCAGGCTTTATCTGACCATAAACGCCTCGTGTTTAGCATCAATTTCGATTCCCCTTCCAATAGCAATGTCATTCTGAATAACTTTAGCGAAGTACACTTCAGCTTTGGCCGCGCCGACTGGGAATTTTTTTTCACACTTAAAAAAAAATTTCGAATCTTGAGTTCCTGTTAGATAGCGTGACTGACCCATTTCAACTAGATAAATAAGGGTTTTTCCTAAATTCCTGAAACTTTTGATAAAGCGCGCTTAGTTCGCTCTCAATGAAATATATCAGTGTACAAGAGACCTAGCCTATAAATACTGTAACAATATACTGAATATCAACTATATAAAAGTAACCAACTCAATGAATATTATTGAACTACTTGATACTGTTAAGTTGATCTTAAGAAATTTAGAATTGTTAGGAATTAATGAAGAACAATTAGGAAATATGATTATCACTACTTTTATTTTAAAGAAAATTGATAGCAACATGAACAAGGACTTTGAACTTCCATTAAAGGAAAATACATTTCCTACTCTTCAAGAACTTTTAATATTTTTAGAAAAGTATAGAAAGGGATCGGCGCCACCGCCGATGAGCGGTGTGCGACCAAGAAGCAGGAAGAACTTCATATAAAGAAGAAAGTAAGCAACGCCATTTGAACGCGCGTCAAACTTTTAATTTAAATCATTTATGTTGTAATTAAAGTACTAAAATTTAATACAATGACAGTCTTCAATCATCCAAGTTAAGTACACTATTTTAAACATATAATTCAAGAAGTATTACTACCAAAAAGCTTATAAATAGTGTTTTTTATTTACCTATAAGTTTTATTACCTATGAGGTTTTTATCTATAAGTTTGATTATCACCAATTTTTTATCTTAAAGATTGTTTATCAATACTAAGATTGTCTATCTAGTAATTAAGCACAAGTCAAAGTTATTTGATCATTTATCTGAAACATATTTTTGGGTTCACTAGCTGAATGATTATTGTCGACCTATTGGATTAAAGGAATAAATAAAGTATGCCTAAACAAACAAGTAAAGTTACATTTATTTCTAAATATCAAAGTTTGATGACCTAAAGATCGAATTAGAGAATGTACAAACCCAAAGTAAAGGCTATTTAAAGGTACAATTGGATAATGTAAACAAAATTAAAGTAAATATTGAAAATTATATAATTTAATTAATGGATTCTGATGAAGATGAATCACATATGCCTCATTAAAACTAATTAGGAAATAACTAAAATACAATCTACTTTGATAAATTATTTAGAATTAAAAGAAAATACAAATACTAAGATAGAAGAAACACTAAAATTGATTTCTTTAAATTTTCTTTACCCTCTTTTAAAGGTGATCTTGATCAATGGTTGGATTATAAGACCATATTTGAAGATACCATTATAAATAATTCATCATTAAATAATATTCAAAAGTTTAAATATCTACAAAGTTCTCTTCTAGAGATTAAGTTAACATAATAAAGAGTTTTTCCTTAGCTCCAGACACTTTTGATAAAGCGCGCTTGGTTTGCTCTCAATGAAAGATATCACTGTACAAGAGACCTAGCCTATAAATACTGTAACAATATTCTGAATATCAAGTATATAAAAGTCACTAACTCAAGGAATATTATTGAACTAATTGATACTGGTAAGTTGAACTTAAGAAATTTAGAATTGTTTGGAATTAATGAAGAACAATTAGGAAATATGCTCTTCACTACTTTTAATTTTAAGAAAATTGATTGCAACATGAACAAGGACCATGAACTTCCATTAAAGGAGAGTACATTTCCTACTCTTCAAGAACTTTTAATATTTTTAGAAAAAATAGAAAGGGATTGGATCACATTATTGGAAAAATCTATACTAACTATAATAAAGAAGATGTTAAATAGACTTATGGAACTCATCAAGTAAATACCAACATAATCAACTGCATATATTATAAATCATCTCATGAGTTAGTTACCTGCAAAGAATTTACCAAGTTATCTTTAGATGATAGGATAAAATTTGTTAGAAGCAAAAACCTTTGTATAAACTGCTTAGGTGTGAATCATTATGCCAATCAATGTAAATAAACTTTAACTTGTAAAGTCTGCATCAAAAAGCATCATACTACTCTTAATAATTATAATTTTCAAAGACAGCAAGGTCCTATTTTAACTACCAAACATCAAGCTAATGCAAGTGAAGAACAAAACCAACATCAGATTATAAACCACACAGTTTTATCTCACAATACTTCAATCATTGAAACAAATATCTTTCTCTCTACAGCTTTAATAAAAGTTTTAACTCAAATAATGAGGAACTAATATGCCGAGCCCTGATTGATTCGGGTACTCAAAAATCATTATTAAATAAGACACTTGCCGAAAAATTAAATATAACTCTAGAACATACAAAATTCAAAATTGCAGGATTTAATTCAACCATACAATATCACAAGTTAATAAGATGATAAAGAAAAAACGTTCTTCCATATATGATAATTTCAAGTTTGAAACTAAAACTCTAATTGTTAAAACTTATCGAACAAAATACCTTATTTTTATACGCATAACCCAGTTTGGCCTCATTTAAATAAATTGAATAATGCTGATTCTTAATTTATATTCCTAGACCTATAGATATAATTATAGGATCTGATTTATATTTAGATCTTATTGAACCAGGTTTGATTAAGGGTCCAAGAGATACACCCTCAGCTATGAATTCAAAGTTAGGTTGGATCATTTCAGGTAGATCAAAAATGCCCAATAGCAGTATTCAAATCCTTTCAACATATATATTCATTCTACAGCTGAACTTGATGATGATTGTTAGAAAATTTTGGGATTCTGAAAGCATTCCTCGCACAAGGAAGAATTAATCACGGAAAAATTAGAATGTGAGAATATTTAGAACAACAAACATTCAGAGATGAAAAGGGTGATATGTAGTTTCATTGCCATTTAAGCTTAACCATAATAAATGAAAATCAATTAGGAGATTCAAAATCTCATGACTTGAGAAGATTCCTCACTTTGAAAGACACTTCCATCAAAAGCCTTTTTATCCACAACATGTGAGAAACCTCATGAAGGAATATCTAAATCTTGGCCATATGGAAGTTATCAATGAAATTGAACCATAAACAATATCATCAAGTTTTATATATGCTGTATCATGCAGTTAAAGAGATCAAAGTACAACAACCAAACTCAGGGTGGTATTCGATGCATCGGCAAAGACACACTACATTAAATTACTTATTTATTGTGATCCTAAGCTACAGGAAGATATCTTTAACATATTGATAATGTTCAGACCTATTCAATAGTACTTACCGCTGACATAGAAAACATTTCTCACCTAGCTTGAAACAATACTAAATCAAAGACCATTAACCCCTTAAGTGTAGATCCTAATGATCTTGAAGCTCTAACTCCAGTACATTTCTTTTCAGGCCCAAGAACATTTACTAACCAGAAACAGATAACCAGCAAGCAAATTTGAGTATTAACCTATATTTAAAATGGAACATATTCAAGAATTGAAAAATTATTATTTTGCGTTGGAAAAAAATAATATGTTATAAATCGCCATAAAAAAAGGTAAGTGAAAATCAGCCAAACAAATGTAAAATTGGGAGATTTAGTCTTGATCATTGAACAAAGCATCAGTTCTCCTTCAAGGTACTAGGTATCAAAAACCTTCCACGATCCAGATATGCTGGTCAGAATTGTAGATTTGCGCCACAGGTAAAAATCTCCTTCTACGTCCAGTGAAACAAGGTAGCTGTTTTACCTTGCAGAGTGATTTGACCTAACCACAGTACTGGCCGGGAGTATCGAGAGGTTAAATAAACCAAATCTAACTAAGCTCGCCTGGCGGCGCCACCGCCGGTGATAATGTGGTGGTCGCCAGCTTGCGCGGTCGGCGACCA
>CP092873.1:79906871-79927664 GCA_030710605.1 Cordylochernes scorpioides
CCTCCGCATATTGGCAAGTGCCGATACACCCTGATTCGCGACCACTGTTGGCCTTCGCCACGATAGACGGGTTGTATCAGCCCACCCGATTGCCTTTCGGACTTAAGACCAGTCCACAGATCTATGAAAGGGCAATCAATCAGGTCCTGCAGGGGCACGGACTTGATTGTGTGGCGCACTATTTTGACGACTTTGTCATATATTCGGAGACACTGGAGGAACACCAAGAACACCTGCGCAGGTTTTTCGCGTTCTGCGACGCGGGAGAACTTGCAACTCAACCTCACCAAATGCGAGTTTTTTAGGCAGACCATCGAATTTCTGGGGTACACAATCACCGCTGGTACCACCACCCCACTTATCCGCAATACCGACGTAATCCACGCTATCCCACCCCCGAACAATCGCAAAACGCTGCAATCCTTCTAGGCGCCGTGAACGTCTATAATAAGTTCATCCCGGACTATGCCCGTTTGCGGACCCCACTCAACAACCTTCTCAAGAAGGATGTGACGTGGGACTGGGATGACAAATGCCAAAAGGCGTTCACCAGCCTGAAGGAAAGCCTCACACAACACCCCGTATTGCACCTCTACAAGGATGAACTACCATGCCAGGTATATTGCGATGCATCAACACTTGGCATTGCAGGCGTCCTCAAACAGTCCACTCCGCTGGGAAGGCCTACCCAGTCCAATATTTCAGCCGCGCTCTGCGTGTACACGAGCGGAACTACACCATCTCCGAACTAGAATGCCTCGCCATTGTCGAGAGCGTGGAGAAGTTCCGTGTGTATCTAATGGGCAGAAAATTCACCATATTTTCTGACCATCACGCACTGCAGTGGCTGAAGACGATCAAAAACCCGTCAGGCAGATTATTCCGATGGAGTTTGAGGTTATCGTGTTACGAATACGAAGTCCCGCTACATAAAAGGATCATTACAACATGAAGCGGACCTCCTATCCCGTAACCCGTTTTGTGATTCTTAGACGCCACCATCATTAAGAACCATCAACTCACTCCTTCGGGAGAATCTAAACTGACCATTGATCGAAACGGACTGCAAACCCTAAAGCGTAGAGGTGTAAACCAAAATTGTCGTCCCTGACGCCCTCGTTCCCGACCTACTAACAAAGGTGCACAGTCGGTACAACCACCCGGGCATATCCCAGATGACCAGGCTCATCTCTACCCAGTACTACTGGAAGGGGATGTCAGAAGACATCTCCAAAACCACCAAAGCCTGCGCCATCTGTCAGTCAACAAAACACCCTCGAGGTCCCACGTTTGGGGAACTAGGACAACTTCCTGTGGCCACTCAGCCTTTTGATCTGGTCGCCCTCGACACCATAGCTGGGCTTGCCAAATATGGTAACGCCAAAACTTACCTCCACGTTGTGGTGGATCACTTTTCGCGCTACACGTGGACCTTCCCCCTCAAAATCTACCAGCCTCACCACCTATCAACAGGTGATAAAGCGAGTGTTGCAGGACGGCTCTCCGAAACGCCTACTCACGGATAGAGCGCCTGCGTTCACCTCACCAAAGTTCAGGAAGTTCTGATTAACAGGAACATCCATCCCCTGCTCACCACCAGTAACAACCCCCAAGCTAATGGTCTATGCGAGCGCCTGAACGCTACCTTAACAGGCAAACTAAGGTTACTCCATTTGGAAAACCCCAAAGCCGCATGGACTAAGCTGGCGAAGCGCGTTACTGTGGTGTATAACAACACGCCCCACTCAGTTACCGGGTTCCCACCTGGCTACCTGATGTTCGGCGTTTCTACCTCCCGAGCTCACTGAGCATGTAAACCCCTACCCCGTTTTAACCACAGCCCGACGGATAGCCCATGAACGTACCCAGGCCAAGCACCTCAAAGACAAACATGCCTACGACCAACAACATAAGACACCCCATTTTGAACCCGGAGATCTCGTGTTGGTAAAAGTTTACCATCACCCCAATACAGGCAAACTGGCTCCGTATTTCACGGGTCCCTACGAGATCTTAGAGATCATCTCTCCCAACGTGGTGAGAATAAACCGACCCAACCAACCTCTAAATCGGAATACCGACACAGTCCATGTAAATAAATTACAGTACTATAACGAAAATATTCGTTATATCGCACCTCCCACTCTGATACCACACCCTGCTAAACCCCAATCTAGGACGCTACCACCACTGTTCGAGCACCTCACCCCAGACCTCTTTACAGTTGAGCGCTTTGCTCCTACAATAGGCAATTGTACCACTACCACCCCTGTTGACCCACAATGTAACATTATCGCCCAACGCGATATTCCCCAACCTGCAATATCCCGTCCAACCCATATAACCAAAGTTAAAACCCCAATCCCTACAGCTAGGGCTGATCCCAAACCAATTCCCTTACAGGCAAGGTTTTTTCGTAACGTGAAAACCTTCCCCTTGTTCCACCTCCTATACCTCATCAACCTTTTCATCCTACCCACTGTACTATTACCCATGGCCACCCTACTGTATGTCAGTGTCTATACACTGCAGCCCAACCGTCTCTTCCAACTACAGGAAGCCCTATTCGAAATAACCATCGCCGTAGTGGAACTAATCCATCGAACCATAGGAATAATTCTCCCGGAGTTATGGACCATCCTTGTCCACAGTCATGCCTTGGTCGCTCTAATAGGTGAAATCATAGGAGAGATTTTCCAAACCCTCTTTAGAGCGCGCCAAGTCGAATAGCAATCTCCCCACCTTCAAACACTCGTCGATCACCCCGCCGTCAGCTGGCGTCCACTTTACAGAAACCTTCCGCTGCGCCGACGTCACGTCCTTTCCGATCACGTGACCGACGTCACACCCTCCCTGCGGAATGTAAACAAACCCGCCGTCACTTTTCGCGTGTCACCACACTTAAAGTTACTTTCTGGAACATACACTCACACACACTCGCATACATTCACGCACCTATATAGTTTTGGCAACCTTATGACCTACGACCCTATAATAAACAAAGATTGGACATTGTTATGTAAAAAAATATTCTTCTTTTGTGTATATTTTTGTTAACCAATTTTAAAGGACTTGTACACAACCAGCACTTTTATTTTTTTTTTATTTTTATTTTTTTATTCCCACCATCCATGTCTATCACCCTTTCAATTTCTTAATCACCTCAAGTTTATTTTTTCCTTTTATTGTTTAAACCTTGTTTTGTCCTAACTGAATGAACAACTGACCTGACGCAATACTTCTCATGTATCAGCCTTCAGTTATCATACAGGAGCTTTGATTTCTTTTTTTTATGTTTTGTTTATATTTTTTCACCGCCCCAAAGGCTAATCAGATTTCTTTTTCTTTTTTTTTCCCTCCATCACCAAAATTTATTGTCTATAGTTTTCTTTTTATTTCTGTTAATGTCTTATATGTTTTGTTTGGATTGCACCTCATAGAGTTTCCCTTGCTGTGGGTTTCCACACAGCAAGATTGAACACCTATGCAGGCAAGATTTTTTTTTTTTTTTCTTCTCCAAAAAATTATCATATTTTTTCCTAGTTTAGCAAGCACCCCTATCTACTCAAATTTCTTTTTTTTACTTATTTCCATCATTTACTTTCTCCCCAATTGTATCTAACCACTCACTATTTTAAAAAAAATTTATTTTTTTTCTTTCCCAAAAAATTATTTTTCTTTTTTTCAGAATTTAATACAGATCCCTTTTAAAATTCTTATTCATAGGGGGCGCATCTGTAATATTATAAAGAATATTGTCTAATAAATAATTATGTACCATGTTGGATATAATGTATTCTGTATGGATTAAAATAAAGATGGCAGTCAAAGGACTTTGGAGATGGAAGAAGTAGAAGAGAAAAGAACGACAGATCCAAGTCGTGTATCTAGGTCACTTAGAACAAAGAGGCCCTCATATTCCAGAGTTGAATGTCCTGAGAGATTGGGATGTTAGGAAGCTTCTTCCCGACCAAATTTACCATCATGGCCGACAGAGACAAGGACCAATCAAAGGTCAAGCAGGGTCCCACATGACCCAAGCCAGGGGGCGGGGCAACCACAGTTCGGTCGGTAACGAGTGTGTCAAGACGTGTGTGTGCATCTTCTAAAAGTAGTGCCTCGAGGTCCAAGATGTGAGTCATCTCAATCCAATTTAATCGTGAAAATCCTTCCATCTCCTCTCCCGAGCCGCCAATGATTAATATTCCGAGGTGTTTTGTGATTCATTAATCGATATAGTGTGCCGATTTCTTCATCCACCGCCATTGATAACGACTGCCCAAACATTCAAAACCCCATCCACGCCCGAGGATTCTCAGGACAAAGCACTTTATCACAGTGAAGTCGACAAGCATTTTTATATATTATAGAGAGTCGATAAGATTCTCAGGATCCTTTTCCCATATACCACACATATATACGAGGTGTGTTCAAAAAGAATCGCGACTTTTGAGTTTTCGCGGGTTACGTATATTCGAATTTCGATCTTTTTGTGGCTTTATGTTGGTACTCATGTCTCTCACTTATGCCGACAAGCTCGGCCATTTTGAAGGTTCACTTAAATGTTGACCGCTGCTTTGCTTGCAGGTGTTTTGGATCGTCTTCGATTTTTACCTATTTAAAAAAATTGATCAAAAAACCTGTATCAAATTTTGTGTGAAAAAGGAAATTAAGTGCGCGGATGCATTCCGAATGTTGACTGTGGCATACGGAGAAGCTACCTTGGACCGAAGCAACGTTTATCGGTGGTACAAAATGTTCTCAGAAGGCCGAGAAGATATGAACGACGAAGAGCGTGCCGAACGCCCGAGCACTTCAACAGCAGACGAAAAAATTAATGAAGTGGAGAAAATGATATTGGCCAATCGTCGAATCGCCGTTCGAGAAGTTGCTGAGGACCTAAACATATCGATTGGCTCGTGCCATTCGATTTTTATCAATGATTTGGGCATGAGACGGGTCGCCGCGAAATTCGTACCAAAATTGCTCAATTGCGACCAAAAACAGCATCGCATCAACATTGCTAATGAGATGTTGGACTCTGTCCGCGACGACCCAAATTTGCTCCAGAGGGTCATAACTGATGACGAAGCGTGGGTTTATGGTTATGACGTGGAAACCAAAGCTCAATCATCTCAATGAAAGCTGCCGCACGAACCAAGACCTAAAAAAGCGCGCCAAGTTCGGTCGAATGTGAAAGTTTTGCTGACAGTTTTCTTCGATTGCAGGGGCGTGGTGCATCATGAGTTCTTGCCACAGGGTAGAACGGTCAATAAGGAATATTACCTGCAAGTTATGCTCAATTTGCGCGAAGCAATCCGCCAGAAACGCCCGGATTTGTGGAAGAACAAAAATTGGCTTTTGCACCACGATAACGCCCTTGCTCACACATCGTTGCTTGTGCGCGACTTTTTGGCCAAAAACAACACACTAATGATGCCGCAGCCACCGTATTCCCCAGAACTGGCCCCCTGTGACTTTTTCTTGTTCCCTAAACTGAAGAGGCCCATGAAAGGACGACGTTACGCTACGCTTGACGAGATAAAGTCGGCATCGAAGGAGGGGCTGAAAAATATTTTTTTAAAAATGATTTTTTGAAGTGCTTCGAAGATTGGAAAAACAGTTGGCACAAGTGTATAATATCTCATGGGGATTACTTCAAAGGGGACAAAATAAGTATTCATGAATAAATAAATAATTTTTGAAAAAAACACAAAAGTCGCGATACTTTTTGAACACACCTCGTACATGGAAAAGAGTCGGTGGACAAGTAGGTAACACCCTCGATTCCCAACAGTCATGAACCGGGATTTAATCCCACGTTAACCTTTTGTTTAATATGTGAATAACCTTCATATATTATTCAATTAAAAATAAAGGAAGCATATCCTGACCACGAGCACATGTGCTTTTTAGATAGCAGAGCGCCATCTGGTGTAGCAAATCTAAAAATCTGCCATCTAAAAAGCACATGTGCTCCTGGTAAGGATATCCCTTTTTTATTTTTATTATTCAATGTTGTAATTATCATAAACCAGGTTGGTCTTTATGAGCGGTACCTAATAAAGTGATTTTAGGAACATATATACATGCAATATAATTTTTATATAAAAATAAATAAAAATAAATACGGTCTAGGGATATCTCTCTATAGAAAAAACTGTGAATAATTTGCAAGTAAATATAAGATAAACACAAGAAAACAGTTTAAATAATTTTCACGATATTCACACACATAGAAATATCTGATAATAATTCACAGATATTTCTGTGTGTCTGTGTGTGTGTGGAAAATGCAAGGATCTAACCACTATGACATTCTATAGAGAGAGAGAAAATACATAATATTTTTCCAATAAATCTGCAAGATAACGATATGATGGAATTTTTCTCTATAAACAGAAATGACTCCCAATATTTCACAGATAAATCGAAAAACAGAAAAGCGTCTTTAATAATAGAATATTACCTAAATACAGAAATGACGACGAATCGTTTACAGATAAATATGCGTAAAAAAAAAACAGGAAAACAATATCTAGAAAAATTTACATAAGGCACCGCAACTCTATTTATTTTCTTGATTAAGGAAGCTTTCGGGTAATCCCTTTTTCAAACTAAAACGTATAAACAAGGTAATCAGGTAAATAAAAATAATTACGACGTCTATGCCTTTTTTTTTTTTTTGTAATTTGTCGAGATCCGCAAACCTCTGTGATAATGAATATCTAGAGATAATTCAAAACATCTTCACTGAATCCCAGTAAATAGATTTTTAAAAATATTGATACAGTAATATTTACATATTTATTCAGCAAAGGAGGCTCCACTATCTTTGAGAAGGTCCTTCTCCAGACAAGGAGGAGGTCTTCTTTGTATCACTCCATTTTCATCCCGAGGATATACTTGTAAATACTGGTCATTCTTTATTTACAGAAAAAAAATCTGCGAATAATTTATAGAGCGATTTGACAACCTTCATGACTGAGTAAAGTAGAATGCCTTTGTCATGAAGACTGGGAGCACTACTCATGGCAGGCTGACTTGGCTCCGAAAGAAATAGCCGCCTCTGACATGAGGAACAGACGCCATGTGCAGCCGCTCCTAACATGGAGTACAGACGCTGATCATTCTGTATCCCTGGAGCCCTTACAGGGTACTATCAGCCAGGCCAGCTGAGCCCAGGTTTTTTACCGAGCTTGTTACTGCTCCCTTTCCTTCTTTTTCATCCGGTTTGGGACCGGTAAAAGCGGATTTGAATAAATCATAGAAAACTACAAGATGTATGACCATTAAATGTTGATTTCAGGGCATCTTCATCTGTGCCATGGTTCAATACAAGGACTTGGAAGTGGAGAACTACGTCTACCCAGCTTGGTCCATCAGTGTAGGATGGGCCCTGACAGGTTCTTCTCTCGCCTGTATCCCTGTCTACATCATCTACAAGCTGGCCGTCACCCCGGGGGCTTCTCTGGGGCAGCGTATACGTCGGGCGATGGGGGACCCTCAGCCCTGCGTCGCCGTTTGACCGCACGGTGGGTGAACTCTTCTCCCTTAGACCAGGGGTCGGAAACCTTGTGACTCGGAAGAGCCAAAAATTACAATTTACTAAATTTCAAAGTTTATAAAGAGCCACAATTTTTTTTCTCAACAACAATAAATAGTACGCTCAAGTTTTTATTTATGCAAGTACTACACTCAGCTTCACATCCAAAGAGCCACATGCGGACCTTTGTATATGAAGTTGCGGCTCTTTATATAGTTCCATATGCAAATATAATTTAAGCAAGTACTATTTATTGTTGGCAAGAAAATATTTTGTGTCTCTTTAAAAACTATGAAATTTTGTAAATTGTAATTTTTGGCTCTTCTGATTCAAAAGATTGCCGACCCCTGCCCATTACCTATTATTTATCAAATCGGGATAATCACCCCGAGATATCTTGACCAACAATCCTTAAATTATCGCTATGACTTAGGATAAAGAATGTGAGTTAAAAGGTGATCCATTGAATATATTTTTTATAGAACAAAAAAAAAGGTAGATCGGGAAATAATCCCGATAGAGACGAAATCCCATCATGGTGAATAGTCAACAAAAAATAAATAAAATTCAGTCTTTGAGTAAATGATTCACTGTGTTATATAGGGGGAGTATATATATATATATATTAATTATATTTTACACACATCAATGAAATAATAATTCTTTATTTTATTCATAATTTAATCTGTAGGGATTATGACCCTATCAGGATATGCATGTCTCTGTCGGGATTATAGGTTGAAGAGATTTTGAAATATCAGCAGTCGAGAATTTGAACCTGGCCCATAAAAAAAAAGGCGTATCTGGATCTGTGAAAGAAAAAAAAAACTTTTTTTTCAAAAAATATTTAGGAATATTGGCTATTCTCAACCAATTTGATTCAAATACATCCACATCCAATTATAAACCTATCCAAATATAACCTAATTTTAGAGAAGAGAGAAAATAGAGATAACCTGGGCTCCTGGAGCGTAAATCTCCAACAACCTGGGCTGTACAGCAGTCTAGAGGAGAAGTCTAGTCACGGGAGGGGGGGGGGGGGGCAAATTGCTGAGGTGAACCAGGTAACCAGGTAGTTCCAGGCCGGCAGGGAGTCAGGAAGTAGGGGCAGGGCTGTCGGGCTGAAGTCTTGTACTCCAAGCAGTAGGGCTGTCTGTAGCCTGTGTAGCATAAAAGCTGGACAGGAGAAGAGGAGGTGATCCACAGTTTTTACGGAAGGGATTATATTGTAAAAAGGTATTTATTAATTTTATTATTTTTTTATTAACAGAGTGGTTATTTTTATGTTTATATTTTGCTACTCTGTAAATTTCCCTCGTGGCTTATCTTTTGTTTACCTTTCATAGTTTGTGCTTGCCTGAAATAAATTGTTGTCTCCTCCTGAAGTTTTTGTCTTCCCTAATTTTCCACGTGGCAATATTAATAACAACATCCAATTATATATATTGTCAATATATAAATGTCATTATAATTATTTGGCTAACCCAACATAGGGTCATAGCACTTTTTATGCAAATATTCTTTAATCTAAGAACGAATGCTTAAAATAATTTTAAACGGTACTTGTATTTGAGTCAGAAAGCGAAATAAAAAAGCGCAAAAGAAAATATTGGTAATGCAAAGAAAAATATTAAAATCATGTTAGATCTTTAAAAAAAAAATCAATAAAGTATCCATGACTAATTTTATTGTATAATTTGTTTCTCAAGCTTTTAGGCTAAGATGCACTTCAATAGGAGCAAATAGGAGTATAACTTTGAGCTGATGAGTTAAGGTATAGTTAGCTAGAGAAGTTATACCCCTAATTGTTCCTGTTGAAGGACATGTTATCCCAAAAGCTTGAAAAATAAATTGTACAAGATACTTAGCCCTTGATGTGAAAAAATAGTACAAATTATTTTGTTTATTATTTTTTTTTTTTTGCTTATCCCTAGTACACGTGGTACAGGCCATGATAATCATGGTGGGTAGTTAGCGACTGCTTTTTACTGTAAGCGCACCACATGTCTACACATGTGAAAGCAGTTCGACTTTGCACTTACAAATGTGCCAGAGCCCCGTTTAGTTAATTGCACTCGCTGGTGGGGTTGGACTTTTGCAAGAATCGGGGGGGCCATTGGAGCATTTTTTTTTTTTTAACAGAAAAAGTGTCCAATGCGGGAATCGAAACCGGGTCGTTGTGGTCGAAAACCAAACGGTTTAACCAGCCTTCCACCGACCCCCCTGGGTTTGTTTTTTTTATTATTATTATTCATATCAATTCATAAATTATGAAAAAGACATCTCCTTATCAGTTGCATCAGTTTCATTTGCAAGATAAGGAGATGCCTTTTTCATAATTTAGCCTTTGATGTTTTTTATTTAAACTATTAATCATGGGAGGAATGTTATATTTTGTTATTTTCTCTTAGTTACTGTTCTGTCAAAATAATATCTTTAACAAATTCTGACATAGGATAAAGTTTGCCGTTATCTCCTTGCTATCGACAGACGTAAGATACCAGTTACTGGATCCTCCTAGAAATTTCTCCCTTTCTTCTCTAACTATGGGCATTCAAAGAGATTTTACACATTGTAATATTTTGAGTCAAAAGGCGATCCATTAATTAAGATTATATAAAAGGGCGTACCTGGATCTGTAAAGAAAAAAAAACATTTTTTTTTCTTTACAGATCCAGGTACATCCTTTTATATAATATTGTAATATGTTTTGTTGATTATTTTCATTGAAGAAAGACTCTATAAAAGACTATTTTATTTTTTAGTTTAAAAAGTGCCACATACCTAATCATGTGAATCTTCTAAACTTATTTTCAATATCTAAAAAACAATAATAACATTTGTCAATGGTCAAATCTATTTAAAGCATTTATATTATATTACACACATTACACAGATAACACATCCTTCCTTTCTGAAAAACCTGATATGATTTCTCTGAAAATTATTATATATAGTACTAGCGGACCCGCCCGGCTTCGCCCGGGTTTTACCCGAGTAAAAGTTTGTCTAACGAATCTCTCGATAAAGTGAACATTTTTTTCCCGGTCCCTTGAAAAATACTCGATAAGTTGAATAAAATCAATATTAATTGGTTCCCTCGGTAATTGGAAGTTAAAGGAATAGTATCTTGCCTTGGAATTGTATCATTATTCTTGTATGGATGTACCCGGCTTCGCCCGGGTTTTACCCGAGTAAAAGTTTGTCTAACGAATCTCTCGATAAAGTGAACATTTTTTTCCCGGTCCCTTGAAAAATACTCGATAAGTTGAATAAAATCAATATTAATTGGTTCCCTCGGTAATTGGAAGTTAAAGGAATAGTATCTTGCCTTGGAATTGTATCATTATTCTTGTATGGATGTACCCGGCTTCGCCCGGGTTTTACCCGAGTAAAGGTTTGTTAAACGAATCTCTCGATAAAGTGAACATTTTTTCCCGGTCCCTTGAAAAAATACTCGATAAGTAGAATAAAATCAATATTAATTGGTTCCCTCGGTAATTGGAAGTTAAAGGAATAGTATCTTGCCTTTGAATTGTATCATTATTCTTGTCTCAAATAAATTGCCGTGTCATCCTGAATTTTGTCTTTCCTAATTTTCTACATTACAAAATCATCGTATCATCATAATAATATTTAGAGCAGATTGTTGAATTATAACAGATAAATTAGAATAATTATCTTGATTATTTCTAGGCGAAAAGTTATTTCAAAAATTGTATTTGCTAGAAACCTTCCCAGTACTATACTAAATAACTTCCCAAAGTTTCATGGCGATCCAATGAGTGGTTTGGTCAGGCATAAAGGACAAACAAACAGACATACATTCATTTTTATATATAAAGATATTAACAGTAATTAAACGTAACAGTAAGAAAATGTTGATTTTAAAATATTTTAATTTTAAAATATTTTAATTTTTTCATATTTTAAATATGTAAATAGAGTCTCTTAAGAAAGACCACCTAAAAACATGAATCAACTTGTTTCTCCTGTTGGTGGTCTCTCATTGAAGATTCTAATTGCTATTAAAGAATCTCTAATAGACCTTTAATAAAAGACTGCCTCTTGGAGAGACGGTGTAGCTACGAAATGGATATTCCCGGCTTCGCCCGGATTTTACCCGAGTAAAGGTTTGTCTAACGAATCTCTAAAGTGAACATTTTTTCCCGGTCCCTTGAAAAATACTCGATAAGTTGAATAAAATCATTATTAATTGGTTCCCTCCGTAATTGGAAGTTAAAGGAATAGTATCTTGCCTTGGAATTGTATCATTATTCTTGTCTCAAATAAATTGCCGTGTCATCCTGAATTTTGACTTTCCTAATTTTCTACATTACAAAATCATCGTATCATCATGATAATATTTAGAGCAGATTGTTGAATTATAACAGATAAATTAGAATATTTATCTTGATTATATCTAGGCGAAAAGTTATTTCAAAAATTTTATTTGCTAGAAACCTTCCCAGTACTATACTAAATAACTTCCCAAAGTTTCATGGCGATCCAATGAGTGGTTTGGTCTGGCATAAAGGACAAACAGACATACATTCATTTTTATATATATAGATTATTCTTTGACACCTAATTTTTTTTATTTTTTTTATTTATTTTTTTTTTATTATTATTATTTTTTTTTTGCTTATCCCCAGTACACGTGGTACAGGCCATGATAATCATGGTGGGTAGTTATCGACTGCTTTTTACTGTAAGCGCACCACATGTCTACACATGTGAAAGCAGTTCGACTTTGCACTTACAAATTTGCCAGAGCCCCGTTTGGTTACTTGCACTCGCTGGTGGGGTTGGACTTTTGCAAGAATCGGGGGGCCATTGGAGCATTTTTTTTTTTAACAGAAAAAAGTGTCCAATGCGGGGATCGAACCCGGGTCGTAGTGGTCGTAAACCAAACGGTTTAGCCAGCCTTCCACCGACCCCCAATTTTTTTTATAAATACAGGTATCTCTCTCTTTTAATTTTTTTCACAGCTTTTACCAGTACGAGGGCACACAAAAAAAAAAGGTTAGAAAAGCTGCACTAACATCCAAGTTACCTATGAACATTATATCTCATCATCAATGTGAATATATATTTCCAAAAATGCATACAAAATAAATTATATGCAAATAAGATTCAATAACTGTGAGTATTATTTTGAGAATTTTAATCACAGATTAATCACCTTAATAATAATTCATGATAATGTAGTATTACGCTATCATTAGTAATAGTATTTTTATCTCAGATGGTGAAATAATTGCAAAGGATTAAAAACGATATATCACAATCGAAATAATTGCAAAAATTTCTTTATTAAATAAAAAATGCCAAGCTTTCAAGTGTTAGCTCATCATCAGGCCAATTGTTTCGCAAATTCTTAAAATATATATAGAGGTGTAGTATAGGTTACCTACCTATATACATATATATTGCAGGAATTTGCGAAACAAATGGCCTTTGATGATGAGCTAACGCTTGAAAGCTTGGCATTTTTATTTAATAAAGAAATTTTTGCAATTATTTCGATTGATATATCCTTTTTAATAGTATTTTTATTCCTAGTTTTTTTTTTCAGCAGATGAGGTTTTGGTCTAGATTAAAACAAAGTTAAACCTTTCTATAATTCTTTAATGCGCTATAGTCAAAACTACAATTGAAAGTGTTAAGTAATTCTTATGTTATAACTTAACATTATAATCATTAATACCGTAGAACCTCCCTTTAGCGGACACCTCTCTACAAAGGACAGTTTTTTATTTGCAAGGACACCTCTCTATAGTTTTAATTTGCAAAATTACCATTTTTACTAGTTAGCAACTCTCCGGTAAGAGGACACCTCTCCATAAAGGACACTTTGACTCTGCAATTAGGTGTTGTCCTTTACCGGGAGTTTCTATTGTATCTGCGTTAGGAAATTTTAACCCCATGTATACAAGCTGATATAATTTGACTTTTATATATTATTTTTTTCAAAATATGTGTATATTTGATTCTTATCAGTGTCTAAATCTTTGGTTGTGTGTAGTGGGACCAAACCCTTTTTACGGAGCCGTATCTGGATCATATTTATGACTTGACGGACTTCAAGTCATTTAAGATTTTTGTTTTGAAAACAGACAGTATGATGATAGATCTTCTGCGAACATTTGAATATTCTAATTATGTGCCATTTATTTAAAACACTTAAAACTATTCTCAACTTCGACTTCATTTTTTAAAAATCAAACTGTACTTAATTTTTCAAAATTATATATCATTTATTTGGTTAACCCAGGATTTCCTGGAGTGAAATTATATATTATTTTAGAAAGAGGTGATGTAATTAAACGTTATTTATTGATTTTATGAAATTTATTTATCAATGAATATATATTCTCATTCAATTCTGAGAATATAAATTATATATTTAAATTATTATATATTTAATATTTTTTAATTATATTTTTAATATAAATTTTTATATTTATAATCTAAGTCATTATTTTTATGTGTGTATTTTTATTTGTGAAATATTTGATCATTTTATTTTATAATATAATAAGAACGTATTTGACCAATTATTTGCTCAAACGCATTTTTATGTCAACCAAATCTTGTGCGCATGTGTGGTATGGCTTTTTAAGAACTATTATTGGTTGAAACTATATTTGTTCATTCATATAATTGTTGATAAATCTCCTTTTTAATACAGTCTATGTATATATCTATTGTTATTTTAGATCTGTTTCTATAATCTAGAGAAAGTAGATGTTCTGTATATATATATCTGTTTGTACAGCTGGTGTAACAATGTTAGAAAATAGAGAGCTTGGTCAAATTTAAATAATATATTTCGTTGAATATCGATAATATAAAAACAAGTTAAAATTCACGCTGATATGTTATTAGATATGTGTGTTGTGAGTGCTTATTAAATTAAAACAATAAAAGGACACATTGTCACATAATCTATAATTAAAAATATTTATTTGTATATAATTATTATTAAAATTAATCATTCAGGCATATATTTTTATTTATTTTTAATTGTAGACTATTTATTTTTCATTTTATCATTGATTTTTCATTATTATCAATGGAATCTGCGAGGATTATTTTTATTATTCATATATACATATAAAGGTTTATTATCCTTTCGACGTTTAAAATTTTATAAAAAGGTTGATGAAGTCTTCACTTGAATTAATCAAAATCCAACCTTCATTTATGATATTCTCTATCAGATATAATATGCTTGAAACCTCAAGAATTTATACTTCTTTATTTAAAAGTGTGTAAGGGCATCTTAATTCACACAATATTTTTTTTTATTCTAATATTTCATATAATATTACGTCACAAATTGTTTCTTGTAACAAGATAGCCTTCCTCCCTGAATAAGTTTGGAGCATTACCAAACAAAATATTAGAATACTACATTAATTTGATAAAGCTTAGTATTAAATATAATCGTAAATATAAAGGTTGCCTGGCTATAATTCATAGTACTTCAAATTAAAGATACTTCTTCCAATATAAATAATAAAGATTTACTGGCCGAAGTATCTTTAATTTGAATAATTTTAAATATAATGTACTATTTGAAAAAGAAAAAGAATGAACAGTATTAAGGTAAAGGATTTCTTTTAATTTTGATTAAACTTTTACCTTAATATTGTTTATTCTTTCTTTTTCTAATAATTTCTAGGTGAGTATTACTCAAATATAATGTACTATTTCAAAAAGAAAAAGAATGAACAGTATTAAGGTAAAGGATTTCTTTTAATTTTGATTAACCTTTTACCTTAATATTGTTTATTCTTTCTTTTTCTAATAATTTCTAGGTAAATATTACTCAAATATAATGTACTATTTCAAAAAGAAAAAGAATGAACAGTATTAAGGTAAAGGATTTCTTTTAATTTTGATTAACCTTTTACCTTAATATTGTTTATTCTTTCTTTTTCAAATAATTTCTAGGTAAGTATTACTCACATATAATGTACTATTTAAATAATAAAAGGGGTATATTGGATTAAAAAATGATTTACCAATGGCGTTTTCAGCAAAACATAATATTGACTTGCACAATATAAATACATTGTTATGACAATGGTTGGCTGGAAGGTAAACTCATTTTCGAATCGATATATATTCCCTTTTGTTATATAATAATTTAATAATATAGATTGCTCTGTTCTCTGTCATAATGCTTTATATAGTTCAATATTCATTTTGTCATATACTTTTCTGTAGAAGGATTTATAATACCAGAAAAATTGAGAAAATATTTAAATAAAGCAAATCCTCAGAAGCCGTTTTTATTATTAAATGCTTTTTTTTTTACCTCTTAGGATGGCTTTTATACATGGTCCCCACATGTACCATTATATATATAAGGGACCAACTATGGTAAATTTGATTTTATCTTTACTTAAGTCATTTTGCTGATTTCATGGAATACAGAATTGACTATACTTTTTCCACCATATATATATATATATTAAAAATAAAGAAGGCATCTCCTGACAACGAGCACATGTGCTTTTTAGCTGACGAGCGCCAACAGCGCGAAACGCGTTCGTGGATGGCTTTTCTTGATTTATCAAGAAATTGGGTTGGCCAAATATCACGGAGTAAGCTAAATAAACGTTTGGTTTATTTTTGCTCCACTAGATGGCGCTCTGTCATCTAAAAAGCACATGTGCTCGTGGTCAGGAGATGCCTTCTTTATTTTTAATATCAACACCTGGACCCACTTATCTTTTATTTTTTCTATTGTTTTTTCATATATATATACATATATATATATATATAAACATAAATATTAACTACAAAACAAACAGGGAACAATTTAATAATTTATATATAAATATTTATTATTTCAATATAAACGTTTGCCATTTTTTAGGTTTGTGAGCTATAGAAAAAATATATAACGAATATAAATAAATAATGATATAGATGGTGTGTGCATAATAGATTGAAATGTGTTATTGGAATGTTCAATTGTCTGTGGTACTATAGCTAAATGTGAACAATTATAATATTTTATTTAGTGTGTCATTATTTCTTAACATACATGCACCACTTGTTTAGACACCAAATATTATTTTTAAAAATCTGTTTAATATAGGTTTTTAACTTTTAATTAGACAATTTTAATTTATGTTTAGACAGCTTTCATTTTAATTTAGACACAACGACTTTTCTATAAAATGAAAAATGTCTAAATTAAAATGAAATTGTCTAATTAAAAGTTAAAAACCTATATATAAAGTAATATATGACAATTATATAAATAGGTTAAAGCCTCTCATATATACACTCATGGACATATCTTAAGGAAGTTGTACTTTTTAGCATGTATATTGGAACTCAGACAATAACTCTGAAATATATTTGATACACAGTGACCTTTATTGAAGACACGCGAGATAACTACACTCATGGACAAAACTTAAGGAAGTTGTACCTTTTAGCATGTATATCGTAATTAAGACAATAACTCTGAAAGATATTACAGTGACCTTTATTGAAGACACACGAGATAAACAAGTGTGAACAAAAAATAGTCTATCGGCAATATCAAAATATGAATCTTCCTTAAGTTTGTTCATGAGTATACATGTTATTAAATAATTAAATAGTATTTCTAGAGATTAGTCTTATACAGATTCTCTAAGCTGAAATGTAGGATACATACAGGAAAAACAGTATTAGTACCTTAATGGTAATATGATATTTATATACATGAAAAATTATATAAAGACAATCAAGCTAATAGATTAGTCTGGGTAAATTAGAAGAAAGGGAATTTATTATATATGGATTTACCGCGGACTCATCACAAATGAAGATAAAAAAGCAAAAGCTAATCACAATCAATATTGAGATGGTGAAATCTTTACATTCTTATAGTGCAATGAATAAAAATTGAAAGAAAGAGGGCTAAAGGACATTTTGGCTCTACAACTAGGACTCCTTTAAAATGTAAGTAATATATATAAGCATAATAAATAACATTAATTGAAACAATTTTTGTTTGTTAAACATTAACTCATGTAGATCCCTTCTAATTTAAGAATCAATTAGAATCAACAACAACAACAAAGCCTTTATTTAGGGCCTCTCGCCCTATACAGGATTCGCCAGTTCACAAGGGATGGGGAAAACACTGTGTGGACTTTTTCCTGGATATAGTCTTGTGGAATCCAAATATCGCCATCGCTATATACCTATTCTTTGATATTTCATTAATTAGTGCCGGAAATGAAGGACAAAGTTGCCCCGTTCTATCATTTAGTTTTCGTCTTCCCTCAGACAGAGCAGCACAGTATCAATCAGAATCAAAGGTTGATGATTCGGATGCACTTACAGTAAAAGCAATCGCCAATCTCTAAACAGAAAAATATGTTCTGGGGATAAGTAATAACAAAAGTTGATAACTAATAACATCAAACTAAATTCAATGAAATATAAAATGTTCGAATTATATTTTGAATGTCACAAACATTTTGGAATTAATAGCAGAACCTTACATGAGAGATAGACCAAAAAATAATAACACTAGTCTCCTCTGGAGATAGTCTCTCTTCAAAGATTTATTTTACGATGCACTAGCGCGCCATCTGTTATGAAAATTAGAAACTATTTCAGACGCGTAAGATTCTTTTTGAAATTAAACAATTTTTACTGCCCTTACTGCAATGGAAAAATAGTTTCTAATTTTCATGAATATTTATTTATTTAATTTGCTACAAGTAGATAGAGAAATGCTCTTCAATGATACATATAGCCAAAATATTGATGGAGAAAAAGCGAACAAACAAACAATTAAGATATATATAATAAACAAAAATTATTAAGATAGTCTTATGTTATCTTACAAAATGAAATCAAATGTTAGTATTATTCTGTGACACAAATTATATTATTTACTGAGTAATATTTATAAATATGTGCATATATATATCACTTGTTTCCCCTTCATGTCTTCTAAAGCTCAAGTCTTTTGGGTTTTATTATCCTCCTTCCAAATCTTGAGTATCTTGTCTGTTCCTCTAGGGGTTAAATCGGGAAGTCTTTATCCAACTGTGCACTGTTTCTGACATTTCCGTTCTTGATGGGACTGTACTGGTCGATGATAAATCCTGATGGGGTAACAAAAGCCATTATGTAACATTTCATCCTAGACTACAGAGGTTCATTATTACACACACACAAAACCTTTATTGAGACTCTCTGGTCTCACACAGATTTTCCATTATATGAGAAGGGGTATTATATAAGTAAAAAAATAAGAAATTCAAGAAAGATACAGCTAATTAGATATGTCTTTGATTTCCAAGGCCTTCATGTAAAAATATATACAAAAATAATAAATTATATACATTTACAGAGGTTCATTATTGAATTGTTAACTTTGATTTCCAGCTTGAATACATTCCTGGAAATAACTTCATTTTTTCTGACAGATATCTATATATACCAAGCCAAAAGAAAATTTGTAATCATATTTCCTTGAAACATACAAGCAAAATAATTAGGGCCAATATATCCGATAAAAAAAGCTTGTAGTTCTTCAGAAAGAAACAAAGAAAGATCATATCCATGAATAAGATTATCAAGTACATAATAAAGGGATGGCCCCAAGGTTTCACAACCACCTATAAGCAAATAAGGCCTTATTTTGTGTTCAACTTAATCTTCATTTATTGAATGAGTGATGCATGGGTTCAGCAATAGTTGTTCTGATGGGTTCCCCTGGTTTGGATAGTTGAAAAGGGAGGATACACGATGTATCTTATTAAAAGTTTCCTTACTTAGGTATATATATATATAGCAATTTAGGCCAACAACCCCATGTATATAACCCACAGCAAGACCTTAATGTTGTATAATAGCAGCACAGCTGTCAGTGATGCACTATCGGCATATGTCTTTACATCATCACATGTAATGCAATTTATGCAAACAGGATAAATAAAATAAATAAAAAAGAAAAGGGGGGAAAAACTCTGTAATTGATTAAGAGTTGAGCTAAAGCAAGGATCGAGCATATAATATTGTCAGAACAATGGTCTAAAGATGGAAACAGCCGCGACACTATTATACAATATTATCAGACAACCCATGAAATCGTTATTAAATTGGGCAATCTATAAAACACTGAAACACAGACACTCGCGGCAATGTATGTGGCCGGTAATTTATGGGAGACTTGATTATTAGTAACATTCCCTTCAAATAGGTAATAAACATACAACATTTCATTTAAACAGTTGGAATATCACCATAAAGCAAATTATGTATGAAATAGGTAACAGAGAACACAAGAAAATTTCTCTAGATATTTATTTAAATATCTTAAAATTTGGGAACATGTCTATACTGACGAGATATGCTATTTACATAGTAAAATTTAGATAGAGGTGACCTGAAGTTACTTTATAGCCCTTTAAGGCCCATGCGAAATCTAGGTTGGCTACTACACAAAAAGGGGGGAAACCTAGATCTCCATCTATTCTAGCGGGACAAAATATACGAACCCTAACACTCCTTTTAAGTCACTTAAAGCCCTTTAGGGCCCATTCAGAATCTAAATAGATTAGCTTCTGTTCGAAAAATAAAAAAAAAAAAGGGGGGGCTAAGCCATAATGGCAAGGGGCTTACCTTCTCTCGAAAGCGGCGGCAAGGTCTGGTCTCCTCTACGTCTCAGGCCCGTCTAAAAATCGTCCTTCTCACTGAGCGACTCCGATCGAATCCCGCCTTTTGGCAAAGAACCTTCTTTTATATCATCTCATTCTCCATTTTCATTCGCCGAAAGAACACCAATCAAAATGGCCAACGGCTCCAGTATCAATTTCATAGACGCCCCAGGCCTCTCCCCTTCAAAATAGAACATATAGTATTACCAAAACAAAAAAAAATCTAAAGAGAGAAACAACCCCTGCGGTAGTGTAAGATTTCAGACTCCCTCCCTCTGTCCTTCCACATGGGTTGAAATACAATCCTCCCTTTTTCTCGGGATGGTATATATATCGCCCCCCCGTCTTGGCTAAAATTGACCCAGGCCCTTTTTACCTGGACTGTAATGTGATGCTTTCCTTTCTCTGGAAGGATATTTTATAAGTTTCAGTCTTTAGAGATCTTCCTTCTCCATTTTTCTCCTTTTTTTTTTTTTTTTTTTTCTGGTCACCTTTACCTAAATTTTTGGTGAGGGGAATATATGTACATATGAAACAACAGTTTCCAGCTCGGAT
>CP092873.1:79927764-79976286 GCA_030710605.1 Cordylochernes scorpioides
ACAGAGATTATTAGAAGCTAATCAAAGCCCCCCTCTTACCCGCCATTCATAGGATAAAGGGAAATTTGCATAACAAAGGAGGAATGCATAATTTCACTATGCAAATATGTACAAAAATAGCAAAGAGATGTTAGCACATATATATATGTACATAATGCTCTTATATTTTCATATAGTGTGTGACATATTCAATCCATAGAAGCCTGGGTTACCCATATGATACCATATGTCTTATATTTACATTATATATTGTTGCATCATGATTAATGCGTGTATTTTTTAAATTATTTATAATATTATTTTTAATATTGTTGCGGCGACGGTCAATAGATGGCGTCAGATTCTGACGTTTATTTTGACGGGAGAAGCGCCCATTGCTTTTATGGATTAATTTCCTCCCTGCAAATTTTCCATCTATTTTCTAGCCATAGATTTGGCCCAGCCACATTGCCAGAAAAACACCTCTTTGGTAGATTGTGAGGATTCCATTAGATCCCGTGTGGATCTCATGGAATAAAGTCTGCCATAGACTGACGAGGGCCATTAGCCCGAAACCATGGTCTCTAGGTGGACGCTTATCAGTTTGCCAAAGCTGGTGTTGTGGCTTTGACACCGACCCGAGGCCGCTAGTTGCGGCGACGGTCAATAAAGGCGTCATATTCTGACGTTTATTTTGACGGGAGAAGCGCCCATTGCTTCTATGGATTAATTTTCTCCCGGCAAATTTTACATCTATATACATATTTATTTTTATAAAACAGATTATTACTATAAAATATTATGCACTATAAAACATTTGTATTTTGATACACTAAATACCCAACCTGCTTTAAACTTTGATGTGATAAATAAAGAGATATTCTAGGTGCTACCTAAATATATAGTTGTCTTATTATTGACTGGTTTAACCTTGTAGGATGGTTGAGACACGTTCTGGAAAGATGTAAGACGTGTCTGAGGAGAGAATCAAGACTGAAGAATCTGCCAAACCGCAGCCTGGTGCAACAATATTAATACAGTTAGTGTTTGATGCAATATAAACAATCATATATACATATAGATTCTTATAGATTCATATAGTGTGTGACAACACACACAAAAAACACAACAACACCTACACATAGGGGGTCGATGGAAGGATGGTCTAAACCATTGGTTTTCGACCACTACAACCCGGTTTCGATTCCCGCATTGGGCACTTTTTTTTCTCATTAAAAAAATGCTCCAATGGCCCCCGATTCTTGTAAAAGTCTAACCCCACCAGCGAGTGCAAGTAACCAAACGGGGCTCTGGCACGTTTATAAGTGCTAAGTCGAACTCCTTTTCACATGTGTAAACATGTGGTGTACTTACAGTAAAAGCAGTCGCCTACTTTCTACCCACCATGATTATCATGGCCTGTACCACGTGTATTAGAGATAAGCAAACAAAAACACCTACACATATTCAATCAGTATAAGCCAGGATTAACCTTATGGTACCCCCGATTCTTGCAAAAGTCTAACCCCACCAGCGAGTGCAAGTAACCAAACGGGGCTTTGGCACATTTATAAGTGCTAAGTCGAACTTCTTTTCACATGTGTAGACATGTGTTGCACTTACAGTAAAAGCAATCGCCTACTTTCTACCCACCATGATTTTCATGGCCTGTACCACGTGTACTAGGGATAAGCAAAAAAAAACACCTACACATATTCAATCACTATAAGCCAGGATTAACCTTATGGTACCCCCGATTCTTGCAAAAGTCTAACCCCACCAGCGAGTGCAAGTAACCAAACGGGGCTTTGGCACATTTATAAGTGCTAAGTCGAACTTCTTTTCACATGTGTAGACATGTGTTGCACTTACAGTAAAAGCAATCGCCTACTTTCTACCCACCATGATTTTCATGGCCTGTACCACGTGTACTAGGGATAAGCAAAAAAAAACACCTACACATATTCAATCACTATAAGCCAGGATTAACCTTATGGTACCCCCGATTCTTGCAAAAGTCTAACCCCACCAGCGAGTGCAAGTAACCAAACGGGGCTTTGGCACATTTATAAGTGCTAAGTCGAACTTCTTTTCACATGTGTAGACATGTGTTGCACTTACAGTAAAAGCAATCGCCTACTTTCTACCCACCATGATTTTCATGGCCTGTACCACGTGTACTAGGGATAAGCAAAAAAAAACACCTACACATATTCAATCACTATAAGCCAGGATTAACCTTATGGTACCATTTCCTTATATTTACTTCATGTATTAATATAGGAATAGGTGGAATTTCACGCATTATCGTACCATCTGGTATAAGAAATTTAAACTATGTTTGACATGTATTGGAAGGTTTCACCTTTCAATTATCATGAACTAGGTTGCTCTTGCTGAGCGGTACCTATTAAAGTGATTTGAACCAGGAAGGTTTCACCACTGATAATCCAGGTCCTCTTATTATTTTTATGATTGCAATGATTTTATCAATGTAAATACACCTATCCCCCGATTTACACGGTACTTGTTTTATACGTTTTCGCTTTTACACGGTTTTCCAAATAAGTTTTTTTTTTGTTGTTGTTTTTATCGCACTATACAAAATGCTACTGTGATTGAACACATGCGCTGTGTACACATCTCACGTGGAATCCCGAGCTTATGTGCTGACTACATATTTTAACCTGTCAATGCATTTTATTTCTGTGTACACCTATCCCCCGATTTACACATTTTTCTCAGGAACGTATCTACCGTGTAAATCAGGGGATAGGTGTAATTAATAAGTTACTTTAGAACATAACTCATTGTAAATAGTTCAACTTGATCAACTTTCTCTCTCCACGATACATTACAGATAACTTCATTAAATCAACTTCCATCATTGCTTAACATACTGTAAATAACTACCTTATGGTTTCTTCTATCTGCTTATGTTGTTGCTTATTTTTTTGATGTATATGTTTATTCAATGCTCTTTTCCTTAATTGTTTATTTTCTTTTTGATAATTCTGTTACCTACTCTACTACAATTATTGTAAATAGTTTCACACGCAATTATCCAGATCGGATATAGCGTGTCTTGTTTGTTGCAACTGGTAATAAATAAGGGCAGTAGAAATTTGTTTTATTTTAAAAAGAAACGTGTCAAAAAATAGTTTGAATTTCTTATAATTAGGATTTATTGAGGTATTATGTTAGCATTTTTATAAGTTGTTTTTCATAGATTAATATATTTATATTTTTGACCAGATGACCGGACTACTTTGCATATATAAATTTTGGTTTTAGAAATTAGTTAGTTATGAAGGGAAATTAAAAGTATTAATTTCTTGGAGGTGTGTTGGTGATTACTCTGCTCGATGGTAGAATAGGAAAGTCTTAGCTCCTAACATATTATCATTGTTTTTTTTTTTTTGCTATTGTTTAGTTCTCACATTCTACTCTCTATGTGTGTGTATGCCTGAGAATTTAAATAATATTCAATATATAAGCAAAACATATGTATATAAAGTAGAACCTCCCTTTACCTGATACCCTGCTAGCGGACACCTCTCCACAAAGGACAGTTTTCATTTGAAAAATTACCATTTTTACTATTTAGCAATTCTGCGGTAAGAGGACACCTCTCCCTAAAAAACAGTTCGGCTCTGCAATTAGGTGTCCTTTACAGGGTGGCTCTACTGTAATAGAATATCCTCTAAATTTCTAAATTCACAGTTAAACCTGTCTATAGCGTCCCCTCTAAATAGCGCCTCCCTCTCTATAGCACCCGATTTTAAAAACGTGGTACGATGCGATTTACATTAAAAGTGACCTGTCTATAGCTCCTCCTCTCTATAGCACCCTATTTTGGTGAGTCCCGAGAGGGGGCGCTATAGACAGGTTTAACTCTATATAAATATATGTGAAAAAAATATAATAAAATAATAATATATATATAGTCGAGTTAAAAAAATAGGCGCAAGGAGAGGTACACACAAACGAACTTTATTCCTTGTAACGGTCTACGTCTAAAATTGTAGCTACACACATTTATGTAGCAATGACACAAAGCCAAACCATGTAAATCTATATAAAAATCTAAAACTCAAAACTATGTAAATAATAAATAGAATACAATATATATAGAAAATGACTTTAAATAATTCACAGATATATATATATCAGATTCTGACGTTTATTTTGACGGGAGAGGCGACCATTGCTTCCATGGATTAATTTCCTCCCGGCAAATTTTCCATCTATGTTTTGCCAATAGATTTGGCCCAGCCACATTGCCAGCAAAACACCTCTTTGGTAGATTGTGAGGATTCCATTAGATCCCGTGTGGATCTCATGGAATAAAGTCCGCCCTAGACTGACGAGGGCCATTAGCCCGAAACCATGGTCTCTAGGTGGACGCTTATCAGTTTGCCAAAGTTGGTGTTGTGGCTTTGTCACCGACCCGATGCCGCTAGTTGCGGCGACGGTCAATAGATGGCGTCAGATTCTGACGTTTATTTTGACGGGAGAGGCGACCATTGCTTCCATATATATATATATACATGGAAAAGAGTCGGTGGATGAGTGGGTAACATCCTCGATTCCCGACAGCCATGAACCGGGATCTAATCCCGCGTTAACATTTTGTTTAATATATGAATAACCTTCATATAGTATTCGTTGTTACAATTATCATAAACTAGGTTGTTATTTTTGAGCGATACCTACATATATATATATATGGAATATCATTTTTATATAAAAAAAATAAATAAATAAATACGGTCAAGGGATATCTCTCTATAGAAATGACTGTGAATAATTTGCAAATAAATCTGAGATAAAAGCGAGAAAACAGTTTCAATAATTTTCACGATATTTATACACATAAAAATATCTGAGAATAATTCACAGATAAATCTGTGAAAAAAAAGAAAAGACAAGAAAACAACCACTATGACATTCTATATAGAGAGAAAATACCTAATATTTCGCTAAAAAATCTGCAAGATAACGATATGATAGAATTTTCTCTATAAACAGAAATGACTCCCAATATTTCACAGATAAATCGAAAAACAAAAAAAGCGTCTTTAATAATATAATATTACCTAAATACAGAAATGACGACGAATCGTTTACAGATAAATATGCGTAAAAAAAAAACAGGAAAACAATATCTAGAAAAATTTACATAAGGCACCGCAACTCTATTTATTTTCTTAATTAAGGAAGCTTTCGGGTAATCCCTTTTTCAAACTAAAACGTATAAACAAGGTAATCAGGTAAATAAAAATAATTACGACGTCTTATGTTTTTTTTTTTTTTGTAATTTGTCGAGATCCGCAAACCTCTGTGATAATGAATATCTAGAGATAATTCAAAACATCTTCACTGAATCCCAGTAAATAGATTTTAAAAAATATTGATACAGTAATATTTACATATTTATTCAGCAAAGGAGGCTCCCCTATTTTTGAGAAGGTCCTTCTCCAGACAAGGAGGAGGTCTTCTTTGTATCTCTCCATTTCCACCCCGAGGAAATACTTTTAAATACTGGTCATTCTTTATATGCAGAAAAAAAAATCTGCGAATAATTTATAGAGCGATTTGACAACCTTCATGACTGAGTGAAGTAGAATGCCTTTGTCATTAAGACTGGGAGCACTACTCAGTGGCAGGTTGACTTAGCTCCGAAAGAAATGGCCGCCTCTGACATGAGGAGCAGACGCCATGTGCAGCCGCTCCTAACATGGAGTACAAACACTGCTCATCCTGTATCCCTGGTGTCCTTACAGGGTACTATCAGCCGGGCCAGCTGAGCCCAGGTTTTTTATCGAGCTTGTTACTGCTCCCCTCCTCCTTTTTCATCCTGTTTAGGACCGGCAAAGGCGGAGTTGAATAATTCATAGAAAACTACAAAATGTATGACCATTAAATGTTGATTTCAGGGCATCTTCATCTGTGCCATGGTTCAATACAAGGACTTGGAAGTGGAGAACTACGTCTACCCAGCTTGGTCCATCAGTGTAGGATGGGCCCTGACAGGTTCTTCTCTCGCCTGTATCCCTGTCTACATCATCTACAAGCTGGCCGTCACCCCGGGGGCTTCTCTGGGGCAGCGTATACGTCGTGCGATGGGGGACCCTCAGCCCTGCGTCGCCGTTTGACCGAACGGTTGGTGAACTCTTCTCCCTTAGACCAGGGGTCGGAAACCTTATGACTCGGAAGAGCCAAAAATTACAATTTACTAAATTTCAAAGTTTATAAAGAGCCACAATTTTTTTTCTTAACAACAATAAATAGTACTCTCAAGCTTTTATTTATGCAAGTACTACACTCAGCTTCACATCCAAAGAGCCACATGCGGCTCTTTGTATATGAAGTTGCGGCTCTTTATATAGTTCCATATGCAAATATTATTTATACGAGTACTATTCATATTGTTGGCAAGAAAAAATTTTGTGGCTCTTTAAAAACTATGAAATTTTGTAAATTGTAATTTTTGACTCTTCTGACTCAAAAGATTGCCGACTCCAGCCCATTACCTATTATTTATCAAATCGGGATAATCACCCCGAGATATCTTGACCAACAATCCTTAAATTTTTAATATGATGCACTAGCGCGCCATCTGTTATCAAAATTCAAAACTATTTTAACGGCGTAAGATTCTTTATGATATTAAACAATTTCTACTGCCCTTACTGCAATGGAAAAATTAATGAGAGGGCCTGGCTCATCATGTGAGTTAAAAGACGATCCATTGAATAAGTTTATCTTCCCCACAGGTTTCCTTTCTTTCTTCTTTCCCCTTATTTGATACATAATAAATAACATTTCGGATTATTGTTACTACTGTACTTGTATTACTGTTATATTCCTGTATATATATTCTTCTACTCGGAGAATCTTCGTCTTAATGAAGTTGTTGTTGTATTTTAAAAATGCAGGTATCTTAATTTTTTTCACAGCTTTTATCGTTCCGAGGAAAAAAAGGATTAGAAAAGCTGCACTAACACATCCAAATCTCCTATCAATGAATATTCCCAATAATATACAAAATTATATCTAAATAAAATTCAACAACCGTGAATTTTTTTTTATTTTTTGAGAATTTGAATCACATTTACCTTTCATTGTTGTTGTCGTGTCCAATGAAGGGCTTCACATGTCTCCATACATCTCTATCACAGCATTCGTTCTCAATCTTGGGTGTGTAAAGCTGTTGTTCTGGGTCCATGTCTATTTCCTGTTGTTGTTGTTGTGTCCAATGAAGAGCCTCAGATGTCTCCATACATCTCTATCACAGCAGTCGCAATGTACTCTATCTTGGGTGTGTAAAGCTGCTGCTCTGGGTCCATGTCAATTTTCTGTTGTTGTTGTTGTCGTGTCCAATGAAGAGCCTCAGAGGTCTCCATACATCTCTATCACAGCAGTCGCAATGTACTCTATCTTGGGTGTGTAAAGCTGCTGCTCTGGGTCCATGTCAATTTTCTGTTGTTGTTGTTGTTGTCGTGTCCAATGAAGAGCCTCAGAGGTCTCCACACATCTCTATCACAGCAGTCGCAATGTCCTCTATCTTGGTTGTGTAAAGCTGTTGTTCTGGGTCCATTTCAATTTTTCTCTCTTCATTGTAAAATTGGATCCGTTGCCACGTTAGTCACCTTGGACCAGAATTTGGTCAAATATTCCAAGGGTCCAGGGGGGACCACAGAGAGATGTGCTAGCTTTTATTAATAATATTTTTTAATATCGTAATATTAGTATCACACACGCGTATAATAATAATCATTATTAATAGTATTTTTATCTCTAGGTTTTTCTTCAGCAGATGAGGTTTTGGTCTAGACTCAAAGTTAAACCTTTCTATAATTATTTACTGCGCTATAACTAAAACCACAATTGAAAGTTTTAAGTAAATCTTGTGTTATAACTTAACATTATAATCATTAATACAGTAGAACCTCCCTTTAACGGACACCTCTCTACAAAGGACAGTTTTCATTTGCAAGGACACCTCTCTATAGTTTTCATTTGCAAAATTATACCATTTTTACTATTTAGAAACTCTCCGGTAAGAAGACAACTCTCCCTAAAGGACACTTTGGCTCTGCAATTAGGTGTCCTTTACAGGGTAGTTCTACTGTATTTGCGTTAGGAAATTTTAACCTCATGTAAACAAGCTGATAGAATTTGACTTTTATATATACAGTGTACTCCGCTTATAACGAAGTCGCATTATCCATGACAATCACTTTGTTATATCCGAAGTTTGTTATATCCGCAGTTGGAAAAAAAAAATGTTTTGTACCAATAATTTTATTTACTATTCAACTCAAAAGAGCAACACAAAGATCAATAACAACCTCATCAGGTGTTTTTGGAGAAGTAGTTTGTGATTTTCTTTTGACATTTAGAAGTCAGTAACAAGTGCTGAACACTCTTTTCGATGTTGTCCAAGTCTGACAGATGCCTATGAAGAGACTTGGACTCATCCTGACATTGAAGAAACAATCGCAGAGTTTGAATGCTCTCCAAGACCTCTTTTGGATGCGGAATGTGGACAATTGGGTCTACTTCTTCATCAACTTGGTCCGTTTCTTCTTCTTCTTTTGCTTGAAGAATGCTCTCGACAATTTCTACATCGGATAACATGGCATTTGTAACGACGTCATTGTCAGCGTCAGCATAAGAATCGAAATCCATCTCTAACGGTATTTTTAAAACTTCTTTCATGCGATCGATCAATCTCTTTTAGGATTTGCAGCTTGACTGACAGAGATAGTGAGTTTCTTGTTTGTTTTCGTTCTCCTGCCATGGTAAACGTTAATAAAATATAAGCGTTTATTAAACAATTTAATTTTGTTTAAATAATGTAAAAAAAATACTTATAATATGTTGCATATTTTAAAATTGTATATTATTAACTTATTTGTTGTGTATCATTAAATTTGTGTCATTCACACGTTGTAATTTGATATATATTATGCATAATATATTAGTCAATTATAATGGTAAATGAGAAAACTTCGTTATAAACGGATAAAATAAAAATTTATACATGCAAATCACTTCGTTATAAGCGAAAATTCTTTATATCCGACTTCGCAATATCCAGAGTTCTTTTAATGGTTTAAGCCCTTCTTTTCTTTCGTGCAGACAATTTCATTCGCTATATGCGGAATTTCGCTATAACCGACTTTGTTATAAGCGGAGTACACTGTAATGTTTTTCAAAATGTGTGTGTATTTCATTCTTATCAGTGTCTAAATCTTCGGTTGTGTGCAGTGGGACCAAAACCCTTTTTACGGAGCCGTATCTGGATCATATTTATGACTTGGCGGACTTCAAGTCATTTAAGATTTTTGTTTTGAAAACAGACAGTATGATGATAGATCTTCTGCGAACATTTGAATATTCTAATTATATGTGCCATTTATTTAAAACACTTAAAACTATTCTCAACTTCGACTTTATTTTTGAAAAATCAAACTGTACTTAATTTTTCAAAATTATATATCATTTATTTGGTTAACCCAGGATTTCCTGGAGTGAAATTATATATTATTTTAGAAAGAGGTGATGTAATTAAACGTTATTTATTAATTTTTAGGAAAATTATTTATCAATGAATATATATTCCCATTCAATTCTGAGAATATAAATTATATTTATATTTTTAAATTATTATATATTTAATATTTTTAAATTATTATTTTTAATATAAATTTTTATATTTATAATCTCTAAGTCATTCTTTTTTGTGTGTGTTTGTATTTTTATTTGTGAAATATTTGATCATTTTATTTTATAATATAAGAAAAACGTATTTGACCAATTATTTGCTCAAACGCATTTTTATGTCAACCAAATCTTGTGCGCATGTGTGGTATGGCTTTTTAAGAACTATTATTGGTTGAAACTATATTTGTTCATTCATATAATTGTTGATAAATCTCCTTTTTAATACAGTCTATGTATATATCTATTGTTATTTTAGATCTGTTTCTATAATCTAGAGAAAGTAGATGTTCTGTATATATATATCTCTGTTTGTACAGCTGGTGTAACAATGTTAGAAAATAGAGAGCTTGGTCAAATTTAAATAATATATTTCGTTGAATATCGATAATATAAAAACAAGTTAAAATTCACGCTGATATGTTATTAGATGTGTGTGTTGTGAGTGCTTATAAAATTATAACAATAAAAGAACATTGTCACAAAATCTATAATTAAAAATGTTTATTTGTATATAATTATTATAAAAATTATTCATTCAGGCATATATTTTTATTTATTTTTAATTGTAGACTATTTATTTTTCATTTTATCATTGATTTTTTTATTATTATCAATGGAATCTGCGAGGATTATTTTTATTATCCATATATACATATAAAGGTTTATTATCCTTTCGACGTTTAAAATTTTATAAAAAGGTTGATGAAGTCTTCACTTGAATTAATCAAAATCCAACCTTCATTTATGATATTTTCCATCAGATATAATATGTTTGAAACCTCAAGAATTTATACTTCTTTATTTAAAAGTGTGTAAGGGCATCTTAATTCACACAATGATTTTTTTTATTCCAATATTTCATATAATATTACGTCACAAATTGTTTCTTGTAACAAGATAGCCTTCTTCCCTGAATAAGTTTGGCGCATTACCAAACAAAATATTAGAATACTACATTAATTTGATAAAGCTTAGTATTAAATATAATCATAAAGATAAAGGTTACCTGGCTGTGTAATTCATAGTACTTCAAATTTTAAAGATACTTCTTCCAATATAAATAATAAAGATTTACTGGCCGAAGTATCTTTAATTTGAATAATTTTAAATATAATGTACTATTTCAAAAATAAAAAGAATGAACAGTATTAAGGTAAAGGATTTCTTTTAATTTTGATTAAAATTTTACCTTAATATTGTTTATTCTTTCTTTTTCGAATAATTTCTAGGTAACTGTTACTCAAATATAATGTACTATTTCAAAAAGAAAATGAACAGTATTAAGGTAAAGGATTTCTTTTAATTTTGATTAAAATTTTACCTTAATATTGTTTATTCTTTCTTTTTCTAATAATTTCTAGGTAACTATTACTCAAATATAATGTACTATTTCAAAAAGAAAGAATGAACAATATATTAAGGTAAAGGATTTCTTTTAATTTTGATTAAACTTTTACCTTATAATTGTTTATTCTTTCTTTTTCTAATAATTTCTAGGTAACTATTACTCAAATATAATGTACTATTTCAAAAAGAAAGAATGAACAATATATTAAGGTAAAGGATTTCTTTTAATTTTGATTAACCTTTTACCTTAATATTATTTATTCTTTCTTTTTCTAATAATTTCTAGGTAACTGTTACTCACATATAATGTACTATTTAAATAATAAAAGGGGTATATTGGATTAAAAAATGATTTACCAATGGCGTTTTCAGCAAACCGAAATATTGACTTGCACAATATAAATACGTTGTTATGACAATGGTTGGCTGGAAAGTAAACTCATTTTCGAATCGATATATATTTCCTTTTGTTATATAACAATTTAATAATAGAGATTTCTCTGTTCTCAAAATAATGCATTATATAGTTTAATATTCATTTTGTCATAAACAATCCTGTAAAAAGGGTTTATAATACTAGAAAGCTTGAGAAAATATTTAAATAAAGCAAATCCTCAGAAGCCGTTTTTATTATTAAATGCTTTTTTTTTAACCTCTTAGGATGGCTTTTATACATAGGTCCCCAAATGTACCATCATATATATAAGGGACCAACTATGGTAAATTTGATTTTATCTTTACTTAGGTCATTTTGCTGATTCCATGGAATACAGAATTGACTATACATTTTCCACCATATATATATATATATATATATATATTAAAAATAAAGAAGGCATCTCCTGACCACGAGCACATGTGCTTTTTAGCTGACGAGCGCCAACAGCGCGAAACGCGTTCGTGGATAGCTTTTCTTGATTTATCAAGAAATTGGGTTGGCCAAATATCACGGAGCAAGCTAAATAAACGCTTAGTTTATTTTTGCACCACTAGATGGCGCTCTGCCATCTAAAAAGCACATGTGCTCGTGGTCAGGAGATGCCTTCTTTATTTTTAATATCAACACCTGGACCCACTTATCTTTTATTTATTTTTCTATTGTTTATATATATATATATATATATATAAACATAAATATTAACTACAAAACAAACAGGGAACAATTTAATAATTTATATATAAATATTTATTATTTCAATATAAATGTTTGCCATTTTTTAGGTTTGTGAGCTATAGAAAAATATATAACGAATATAAATAAATAATGATATAGATGGTGTGCATAATAGATTGAAATGTGTTATTGGAATGTTCAATTGTCTGTGGTACTATAGCTAAATGTGAACAATTATAATATTTTATTTAGTGTGTCATTATTTCTTAACATACATGCACCACTTGTTTAGACACCAAATATTATTTTTAAAAATCTGTTTAATATAGGTTTTTAACTTTTAACTAGACAATTTTAATTTATGTTTAGACAGCTTTCATTTTAATTTAGACACATCGACTTTTCTATAAAATGAAAAATGTCTAAATTAAAATGAAATTGTCTAATTAAAAGTTAAAAACCTATATATAAAGTAATATATGACAATTATATAAATAGGTTAAAGCCTCTCATATATACACTCATGGACATATCTTAAGGAAGTTGTACTTTTTAGCATGTATATTGGAATTCAGACAATAACTCTGAAATATTTTTGATACACAGTGACCTTTATTGAAGACACGCGAGATAACTACACTCATGGATAAAACTTAAGGAAGTTGTACCTTTTAGCATGTATATCGTAATTAAGACAATAACTCTGAAAGATATTACAGTGACCTTTATTGAAGACACACGAGATAACCAAGTGTGAACAAAAAAAATAGTCTATCGGCAATATCAAAATATGAATCTTCCTTAAGTTTGTTCATGAGTATACATGTTATTAAATAATTAAATAGTATTTCTAGAGATTAGTCTTATACAGATTCTCTAAGCAGAAATGATGAATACATGAAGGGAAAAAGTAATAGTACCTTAATGGTAATATGATATTTATATACAGGAAAAATTATATAAAGACAATCAAGCTAATAGATTAGTCTGGGTAAATTAGAAGAAAGGAAATTTATTATATATGGATTTACCGATTGATGATTGGGATGCACTTAAAGTAAAAGCAATCGCCAATCTCTAAACAGAAAAAAAAAATGTTCTGGGGATAAGTAATACCAAAAGTTGATAACAAATGGCATAAAACTAAATTCAATAAGATATAAAATGATTAAATTAGATTTTAAATGTCACAAATGTTAGAATGGTTTTAGGTTTTATTTTATTTTAGAAATTAATACATACGATTTTAGTAATTGAAAATAGTTTATTAAAAATTAACAGAACAAAACAAAAGGTTTAACTTATACCTTAGAGTTATTTACATTCTTAATTTTACATCAGTGTAACAAGATATATATTTTAAAACAATTTAAAAGAAATAATTATCAATTAATATTTTATAAAAATTAAAGTCTAAAATTGAATTCATATATTCAACAACAAACATTTTGAAATTAATAGCAGAACCTTATATGAGAGATAGACCAAAAAATAATAACTCTAGTGTCTTATGGAGGTATAGTCTCACTTCAAAGATTTATTTTGTTAAATTTGCTACAAGTAGAGAGAGATGCTCTTCAATGATCCATATAGCCAAAATTTTGATAGAGAAAGAGCGAACAAACAAACTTTATTAAGATAGATATAATAATAAACAAAAAGGATTAAGATAGTCTTATGTTGTCTTACAAAATGAAATCAAATGTTAGTATTATTCTGTGACACAAATTATATTATTCACTAAGTAATATTTATATTTACACACCTATATATATCACAACATGTTCTCCCTTCATTTCTTCTAGAGCTAAAGTCTATTTGGTTTTATTATCCTCCTTCCAAATCTTGAGTATCTTGCCTGTACCTCTAGGGCAGGCATGTCAAACTCGCGGGCCTCATGCGGCCCACAACGAATAAATTTGCGGCCCACCAGACAATATATTTTAATTTTAAAAAAATTATAAATTTAAAAAAAATTCCCCCGAAGTAGGAAAGATGGTTGCAGAAAAGAGATGCCAAATATCAGGGAGAAAATATTAACTTTACTTTCTTTTTTCCTATTAGTATTTTTTAAAATAAACCTACATAAATGTTACTATAAAAAATTAATTACTTGTTTTCTTTTTTGCGGCCCACATAATCTTATTACTTTTTTATTTGGCCCGTGTTAGGATTTGAGTTTGACATGCTTGCTCTAGGGGTTCAATCAGGAAGTTTTTATCCCACTGGGCACTGTTTCTGACATTTCCGTTCTTGAGGGAACTGTACTGGTCGATGATAAATCCTGATGGTGTAACAAAAGCCATTATGTAACATTTCATCCTGGACTACAGAGGTTCATTATTACACAGACACAAAGACTTTATTGAGACTCTCTGGTCTCACACATATTCTCCATTATATGAGAAGGGGTATTATATAAGTGAAAAAATAAGAAATTCAAGAAAGATACAGTTAATTAGACATGTCTTTGATTTTCAAGTCCTTCATGTAAAATTTATATACATTCATAGAGGTTCCTTATTGAATTGTTAACTTTGATTTCCAGCTTGAATACATTCCTGGAAATAACTTCATTTTTTTTCTGACAGATATCTATATATACCAAGCCAAAAGAAAATTTGTAATCATATTTCTTTAAAACAAACAATCAAAATAATTAGTGCCAAGATATATCTGATAAAAGCTTGTAGTTCTTCAAACAAGGAGAGATCATATCATGAATAAGATTATCAAGTACATAATAAAGGGATGGCCTCAAGGTTTCACAGCCACATATAAGCAAACAAGGCCTTATTTTGGTGTTCAACTTAATCTTCATTTATAGAATGAGTGATGCATGGGTTCAGCAATAGTTGTTCCCAAGACCCAAAGGGTACAAGTTGGACTTGCTATATTAAGCACATCAAGAAATTTCAGCCATTTGAAACCTTGCTCGTGAAGCACTTTTCTGGCCAGGAATATCTGTTGATATCACTAATCAGTCAACCGTTGTTACATTTGCCAATACTTCCAAAGCTACAAGACAAGCGTGTCATTGAGACCATTTACATTACCATACTGTCGCTGCTCCATGTTATAAGTAAAAATACTTTTTTAATGATCTGGTATAGCCAAAACATAAAGAGAGAGAGGGAGAGATTGAGATTGAAACTAAATTTATTACAACGTCCATATCTTATCTTATATTAATAAAATGCAAATTTCATAAGAGGACATCACTAAAAACTTTTGTTACAATGCATCAATTTCAACCAAATTTTCAACATTTATGTAAAACGAGATGGAGCAGGTTTTGCTTAACATCAAAATATTTTTCCCTAACATTAACATGCGTAACTTAGCTGTTATCGATTAAATACAAAAAATCAACAGAGTTAATTTTATTTATATATAAATACAAAAAAAAAATTCAGCAATTCATTCAACTCAATCTAAAAAAAATATTCAAAACAAGCAATTTTAAGATAACACCATATGTAAAACAGTCGGCCAAGAAAACAACAACGATATTACATCTTTCTCACATATTCACACACAATCTTGATTAATAATTAAAACTAATCTTTAACATTGTTTATTATACTTCATAATATATAATATTCGTTAGGCAAACTTTCACTCGGATAAATGTAATATAAAAAGCCAACAATGAAGAATGAATGTAAGATAAAAATCCAACAATGAAGAGTAAATATAATATAAAAAGCCAACAATGAAGAATGAATGTAAGATAAAAAGCCAACAATGAAGAGTAAATATAATATAAAAAGCCAACAATGAAGAGTGAATGTAAGATAAAAATCCAACAATGAAGAGTAAATGTAATATAAAAAGCCAACAATGAAGAGTGAATGTAATATAAAAAGCCAACAATGAAGAATGAATGTAAGATAAAAAGCCAACAATGAAGAGTGAATGTAATATAAAAAGCCAACAATGAAGAATGAATGTAATATAAAAAGCCAACAATGAAGAGTGAATGTAAGATAAAAAGCCAACAATGAATAGTAAATGTAATATAAAAAGCCAACAATGAAGAATGAATGTAAGATAAAAAGCCAACAATGAATAGTAAATATAATATAAAAAGCCAACAATGAAGAATGAATGTAAGATAAAAAGCCTACAATGAAGAGTAAATGTAATATAAAAAGCCAACAGAGTGAATGTAAGATAAAAAGCCAACAATGAAGAGTGAATGTAATATAAAAAGCCAACAATGAAGAATGAATGTAAGATAAAAAGCCAACAATGAAGAGTGAATCTATCTATATATATATAATTGAATGTCTGTCTGTCTGTTTGTCTGCACTCTATAGATTCAAAAACCATACATCCAATCGCCGTGAAATTTTGGGATATTATTAGGTATATCACCGGGAAGGTTTTTGAAAAATAATTTCCTGAATATCTTGAATATCCTTAGAGTTATTTGCAGATTTGTAGATTTAACTCGCAAGCAGCGCCCCCATTGTGACGATGATAACAATATATCGAGAGATTCAAATTTACGAGTTTCAAATTATCAAAATATATCTTTTTTTTTTAAATAAGTTTTTAGAGAATTGTTTTAACAAATGTTCGCTAGACAAACCTTTACTCGGGTAAAACCCTGGGCGAAGCCGAGTACGTTTTATAAGTTTATAGAATTGGACAAACATTCACTCGGCCGGGCGAAGCCGGGCACATCCGCTAGTAAGATTATATAAGGTTAAATATTTAAAATGAATAAATAAGATTATATAATGATATATTTATTAATAAATAGATATAAATAGATAAAATAATAGAGAGAGAGAAAGAAAGAGCTATATATATAATTAACAAATGGATGATGGTGATAGACTTTTGTTGTGTACAAAATTAAATAAAAAAGGCTATATTATTTTACCAACAAATTATATTTTAAATTAATTAATATTTTTATACACGCACACATATATATCACAACAAAGTTGAATCCATCTTTAATTTCACAAGGTGGTTTACTCATGGTATGTTATTCAATAAAAGGTGAAGGATTAGTAATCAGAAGCGATGAAAGATGAAGATATGTCCTATTGTGATATACAATGTGTGCATAATAGCAAAAACAATTAATTAAAATACTATTTTTATATATAAGCCAATTTATAGAGAAGTGTGTAGTACTTAATAAATTATCACACACAAAATATAAGCCGTTCAAAATCACTTTATTAGGTACCGCTCAACAAGAGCAACCTAGTTTATGATATTTGATACAGTGAATAATATGTGAAGGTTATTCACATATTAAGCGAAATTTTAACGTGGGATTCAATCCCGGTTCATGACTGTCGGGAATCGAGGGTGTTACCCACTCGTCCACCGACTTTTTATTGACAAGATATAATTAAAATAAATAATACATATATAAATTTATAAAAAGACATACCTGTATCTATGAAAGAAAAACTTCTAAGTTTTTTTGTGAAAAAAATTGGTAAAGAGGGAACAATACCTAGAAATATTTGAGAAAAAAATTGTTTTCTTTCACGATCCACATGTACGCTTTTTGTAAAATATAATGTATTCAATGGATCGCCTTTTAACTTAATTAAATAAACAACTTTTATATCATTGCAATAAGGTCTGTAGAGATATTTGATGATATATGCGAAAAGAAACACATTGCCAAATTTATTGTTACAAATTTTATCAATATATGGCAATTAAATTTATAAAATAAATAAATATTAGAATAAATTATATAAACATACATTATTTTAATAAAAGAGGATTTTCAAAACTTCAAAATTCGTTTCATATTTAAAATTTTATAAAAATTATTTCTAAAACTGTGTTTTCAAGCTGAGCTCTCTGAAATTACTGCTAGTAAGATTTGGCAACCCGGTCTATTGTCACAATCATATGACTGAATTGTTTATTATTTTTCAACTTTCATTCTTTCCTGTAGGAACGTCTTTATTTGTTCCTACTTTTCTTTTGTAATTATTTTAAAATTCTTATTTATGCACGTTTTATAAATAAGTTATTTCATTTATATTTCACTTTTTAATACGTTTTATATTACAACAAAAGATCTGCTTTATAAATACGTATTTTTTTAACTAAAAAAATAAACAATGGCTTGGACCAAATATCAATTATTAATAGCCGTTGTAATGGTGGTTACCGGCTCCCTCAACACATTGGCAGCTAAGTAAGTTTACCATTTATTTTTCATTAACTTTTTCTTTTGATTTATTTGGCGTTTAAATAAAACAAAAAATAACTGTTAAAACGAAAGTTTAAAATATTCCTATTATATAAAAATAAACGGTTATTAATTATATAATCATTATAAGTTTTAATATTTTATCTTGACGAAGTATATATTATATAATTTATAGGATGAGTTGTAAAGAAATAATGAACAAATTTATAATATTGGTTTCAGAACAAGTATAAAGATAGTCATTCATTGATGTATATCAAAGAAATTGATAAATCTTTACCATGACCACTCCCTTTTATAATAGCTGACTAACCATTCCCAATTGTCAATTAAAACACTATGTTAATAATTAGTCATCAACTAGACAGGTTGGGTTTATTCTGTTCATGTATAAACTTTAATAGGAAAACTTTTTTTTTTTCGTTTACTGAGAGCTACCAGCTTTCATGTATTCCAATTTTACAAGGATACAAACATTTTCCATCCATCATTTATAAATATCAGTTTTGGAAGGGGGGTTAAATTTGCATGTAGGGGCGGATTCTGCCCAACCCGTCCAGAAGCGTGAGAATTTTTCGTGTCAGTGTTAGCTCGTGGCTCATACTTGAGTCTCTATCTTCCACTATTTTTAACTTCCTTTTATAAAATGACACTTCTTTCTTTGGATAAGTATAATTATTAATCAAGTCAACAGAGAGAACTATCCCTGCCAACCCAAAATATATAAGTTTTAGAGATTAGTCAACCACACTTTGGAAGAAATATTCCAGCAGACAATTGGTTCACTTCAGTAGAATTAGTTGATGAGTTGAAAGAACATGCCCTTACATATTTAGGAACGATGAGAAATAACAAACCTTAGATTCACCACAATTTAAACCACACCCTAATAGAGAATCAGGAACATCTATTTTTAATTTCTCTGGAAAAACCACTTTAGTCTCTCTAAAAAAGAAAATCAGTAATTGGGTTGATAAAAATGGTAAAAAAGGAATAATTTTATTGGTGGTCTTGGGAGAGCCTTGATGGATGAACATCTAGCAACACGTAATCTCAATTCTCTCCCACTGGAATTACAGACGATAATTCAAGAAGAATGATGGTTCAAAAAGGTGCTACAAATGTCCATCAAAAAACGCAGTAAAAAATAAAAACCCTTTGCTCTGTATGTCAACTAAGTGTTTGCAAAAAACATTTCTTAATAATTTGTGAAAACTGTAAATAGGTTATATATAGAATATTTTTAAAAGTCTAAATCTGGATACAGAAGAACCTACTCACCATGGCACATTTACTAGGGATAATAATAATAAAATAATCAAATAAGTTAAATTAGGTTAAGTATAGGTTAGGTTGTGTTTTAAAAAATGGAACTATTTTTCAATCATTGTGAGTAAATCTGCTAACATAGAATAATCTAATCTGAGTAGAATTACCATTTGACTGTTGACTGTGAAAACATGTAGTATTTCACGCTAGTCCTACTCACAATAAACAAAAGTAGTTCAATTTTTAAAACAACCTAACATACAAGGTAATAAGACCAAACCCAAATAAATAGTGTGTGACATCTCAGTAACAGCATTGTTACCATCCTCTTCTTTCTTATCTCCACTCAATCATATTAGGGTATCAAGTTTGTAAAGCTTGTTGATGATGTCTTCTTCTTTCTTATCTCCACTCAATCATATTAGGGTATCAAGCTTGTAAAGCTTGTTGATGATGTCTTCTTCTTTCTTATCTCCACTCAATCATATTAGAGTATCAAGCTTGTAAAGCTTGTTGATGTCTTCTTCTTTCTTATCTCCACTCAATCATATTAGGGTATCAAGCTTGTAAAGCTTGTTGATGATGTCTTCTTCTTTCTTATCTCCACTCAATCATATTAGGGTATCAAGCTTGTAAAGCTTGTTGATGATGTCTTCTTCTTTCTTATCTCCACTCAATCATATTAGGGTATCAAGCTTGTAAAGCTTGTTGATGATGTCTTCTTCTTTCTTATCTCCACTCAATCATATTAGAGTATCAAGCTTGTAAAGCTTGTTGATGATGTCTTCTTCTTTCTTATCTCCACTCAATCATATTAGGGTATCAAGCTTGTAAAGCTTGTTGATGATGTCTTCTTCTTTCTTATCTCCACTCAATCATATTAGAGTATCAAGCTTGTAAAGCTTGTTGATGATGTCTTCTTCTTTCTTATCTCCACTCAATCATATTAGGGTATCAAGCTTGTAAAGCTTGTTGATGATGTCTTCTTCTTTCTTATCTCCACTCAATCATATTAGGGTATCAAGCTTGTAAAGCTTGTTGATGATGTCTTCTTCTTTCTTATCTCCACTCAATCATATTAGGGTATCAAGCTTGTAAAGCTTGTTGATGATGTCTTCTTCTTTCTTATCTCCACTCAATCATATTAGGTTATCAAGCTTGTAAAGCTTAGTCATCAACTAAACAGGTTGGGTTGATTCCGCCCATGTATAAACTTTAATAGGAAAAATATATTTCTTTCATTTACTGACAGCTACCAGCTTTCATGTATTCTAATTTTACAGTGATACAAACAAGGGCTTGGGACCAGCAAAGGCAGAGTTAAAAGTCCTCATAGCATTCAGTACTTTTGTGTGATGATGGTAACAATGCTGTTACCAAAATGTTATACACTATTTGGTGTTATTACCTTTGTGAATAGAGTTACTTTGTAGACAGACATGAGTGTTTCAAACATCGTAGAGAAAGACACCCAAATCTTAAGCCTAACAGCTGTTTCTGAAAGTTGATCCATTATGAAACACCCGGGCTCTCTTTATTTTGCAATAGTTCACATATTTCTAGGTATTACCATCTTGATAGACTGGCTACTGTGAATTTGGTATATACACAGTGTATAAACACAAGGTAATAACACTAAATCTAAATAAATAGTGTGTTGGATTTGGTCTTATTACCTTGTGTTTATTTAATCTATAATCCAAATTGTGCCTTATCATTGGTATTAGAGTGTTTATCAAGCAAGTAAAATAAAACAAAAATGTTTTTTTTTTTTTTTTTTGCTTATCCCTAGTACACGTGGTACAGGCCATGATAATCATGGTGGGTAGTTAGCGACTGCTTTTTACTGTAAGCGCACCACATGTCTACACATGTGAAAGCAGTTCGACTTTGCACTTACAAATGTGCCAGAGCCCCGTTTGGTTACTTGCACTCACTGGTGGGGTTGGACTTTTGCAAGAATCGGGGGAGGCCATTAGGGCATTTTTTTTTTTTAAACAGAAAAAAGTGTCCAATGCGGGGATCGAACCCGGGTCGTAGTGGTCGTAAACCAAACGGTTTAACCAGCCTTCCACCGACCCCGACAAAAATGTAAAAGCAAGGTAATAAGACCAAATCCAAATAAATAAATAGTATGTGACTGTTTCGGTAACAGTGTTGTTACAATCTTCAGACAAAAGTACTGAATGATTTTGTCTTGGTCTTATTATCTCATGTGTTTATAATCTATAATCCAATTTGTAAGGCACAAATTGAAGAGCTTATTTTATGTTCCACTTCTCAGGTCATTGACCAAGCCTTGCATCGGTATAGGAAACACAATAAAACATCAAATAATTCATTAATTCCATATTTAAAATGATATATAGGTTTTTACTTCATTAAGATTACCATAGCGGGGACATTTTAGAAACACAGAATTTCGGTGGAATAATGGTCTAAACCAATGGTTTTCAACCGCTACGACCCGGGTTTGAATCCCGCATTGGGAACCTTTTTCTGATAAAAAAAATGCACCAATGGCCCCCGATTCTTGTAAAAGTCCAACTCCACCAGTAAGTGCAAGTAACCAAACAGGGCTCTGACACATTTGTAAGTGCAAAGTCGAACTGGTTTTCACATGTGTAGTCATGTGGTACACTTACAGTAAAAGCAGTCGCCAACTTCTACCCACCATGATTATCATGGCCTGTACCACGTGTACTAGGGATAAGCGTAGAGATAAAAAAAAAAAACATAATCTCCAAGGAGAATCTTCTATAAGATAAGTGTGTCTTATTAGTAAAGTTTCTTGTGTGTGTGTGATTAGAAAACATTTTTTTTTTTTTGCTTATCCCTAGTACACGTGGTACAGGCCATGATAATCATGGTGGTTAGAAGTTGGCAACTGCCTTTTACTGTAAGTGCACCACATGTCTACACACGTGAAAAGCAGTTCGACTTTGCATTTACAAATAAATGTGCCAGAGCCCCGTTTGGTTACTTGCACTCGCTGGTGGGGTTGGTCTTTTGCAAGAATAGGGGGACATTGTAGCATTTTTTTTTTATCAGAAAAAAAGTGCCCAATGCGGGAATCGAACCCCGGTCATAGCGGTCGAAAACCAACGGTTTAGACCAGCCTTTCACCGACCCCCCCAAGAAAACATAGGGTAACAAAGACTGAATCAATTTTCATTTGGTGTGAAGCTGGTAACAATACTGTTACATCACCCACAATTTATTGATTTGGTCTTGTTACATTATTTGTGACATTTCTTATAGATTGATTCACACAGTAGTCTTGGCAGAAAAGAGTAACAAACAATGATTTAGCATTTCATTTATTTATATAAACACAAGGTAATGAGACCATACCCAAATAAATAAATAGTGTGTGACGTTTCGGTAACAACGCTGTTACCGAAATGTTACACACAAATTTATTTATCTAGATTTGGTCTTATTACCTTTTGTTTATAATCTTTAATACAATTGTGCCTTATTTATTTATATAAATAAAAAGTTTATTCACAGATAAAAATTCCCAAAACCAAAGAATGACTGACACTTGATATAATACAATAAAACCTCCATGAGAGGACACTCAAACTCGAACGACCTCTCTACAAAAGAGAGTTTTCATTTGCAAAATTACCATTTTTACTATTTATCAACTCTCCTGTAAGAGAACACCTCTACCTAAAGGACATTTTAGCTCTGCAATTAGGTATTGACTTTTACAGGGAGGTTTTACGGTATCACAAACCCTATTCTAGCTGGTTTTGATAGTTACAATTCTAAGGCAACTACAAGAAAATAAGACCTAATCCAAATAATTTAATTGTGTGTGACGTTTCTGTAACAGCATTGTTACCATCATTAGACAAAAGAATAAATGAGAAAAAAATATTATTTTTGTCTGATGATGGTAACAATGCTGTTACCTAAACATCACCCACTATTAAATTATTTAGATTAGGTCTTGTTTTCTTGTAGCTATAACCCAAATTGTGCTTTATTACAATTCTAAGGCAATGTGTCTAATATAGACTTAGGGGTTCTGGTGTCATTATTCCCCGATGAAATTTCTACAAATAAAACACTATGGAGACCTGCTACCTCATCAATGGTAAACCCACCTTCCCTGCAGCAATCTCCAGACAGCTCTCATTGTTGTATTAGCTGGTTGTCCATGCATGGGGCTAAGTGTCTTAATTAAGTCACAAGCCCGGATGAAAAAGGAAGGAGAGCAGTAACAAGCTTGCTAAAAAACCTGGGTTCAGCTGGCCCAGCTGATAGTTCCCTGTAAGGGCTCCTAATCCATGGATACAGGATGTCTGTACTCCATGTTAGGAGCAGCTGTACATGGCATCTGTTCCTCATGTCAGAGGTGGCTATTTCATATTGGAGCTAAGTCAGTGGCCTACCACTGAGTAGTGCTCCCAGTCTTAATGACAAAGGCAGACACATTCTACTTCACTCATTCATTATGGATGTCAAATCTCCTTTGATATGCTCTACTCATCATCAGCAGACACCATCAAAAGTTTTGTTTTACAGGCTTTATACCCATATATGGTTGAGTGGAGAAGAAAAAGAAGAGGTCTTTTTCCTGTATATTATTATTATTACTAGCCGAATGACCCAGGCAACGCCCGGGTTTTACCTGATTAAATGCTTTTATTCAAATACTATTCGTTACAATTATAAATTGGCACCGTGGATGTCATTCTTGTGAAACGTCCCGCTTCAAACTGTGTCTGAGAAGCGATATTTTTTATAGAAAGATGATCTGGCTTTTGTTTTCTGCTCGAATGAATGTTTTTCTGTTAGAATTTTGTTCCTGTGTACAAAAAAAAAATGAACTGGTTTCACCCGTTGTCTCTGCTTTTTGGAATTTTTCCCGATATAATTTTGAATATGATAATCAAACATAATACAGCAATATTGTCATCATCAATTTCTAACTAAAAAACAACTATTTTTTCTAAGAACCCGTCAATTTCAATTTTTCTTGCCTAAAAATGCAAAAAATATCTCTTCCAGATTTTTCTCTATGTCCTGTTAAAACACGTTTTACATGTACATTAGGTCAGCTGATATTACTTCCCATCTTCACCGCTAGAGGCGCTGCTTGCGAGCGAAAGGGCAAATTTGCAACGCAATTTGCAAATAACTTGAAGAATATTCGGGATAGAGACCTGAAATTTTCACTATAAGTTTTTCCAGATTCTAATATATATACTGTTAAAATTTCAGTCAGATTAGTTACGTATTGTGGACGTGTATAGCCGACATAGAAACACACATACATACATACACTGACTTTTATATATATAGGGATTAAATGTAAAGATATTTTTTAAATTCCTTTCCTTTGTTAGATTCTGTGGCAAATCAAATGACCATGTCTTTTAAAAAAGGCTTTTGTCTGTATGGATGTGTATTATCAGGTTCTGCTCTGCATAGCTTGATATGGAAGTTTTTGGGAGACCTGGAGAAATTTGGCTATATATCAAAGTAAACCTAACTTGGAAATTTTCCCAAGGTAATAAGACCAAATAAATAAATAGGGTCTAACATTTCTGTAACGGCGTTGTTACCGTCATCAGACAAAAGTACTGAATCTCTGGTATGATGGTAACAGCTCTGTTACTTTAACGTCACACACTAATTTATTAGGATTTGTGGTCTTATTACCTTATGTTTATAATCTAAATTGTGTTTTATCATTTGAAATTTTTTCTTAATCTGGTTAGGTAGAATTTGTCCAAATCTCTTCAGATTTCCCAAATTGTTGGTGACTTTGTGGTATCAAGTTTGATGGGCAAGATTCTGATCAGTCATTTTCAACTTTGGATGAAATGGCAGAAATGGATGGTGATACTGTTGGGCTCCTCCCGTTACGCTCTATCGACATGTGTCCCTACAATAAATTAAATGATCTATAAAATAGTGGTCGGTTCTCTCATCAAAATAGACGCTGGAATTGATCGCCGTCTATTGGCCGCCTCTACAGACTAACTGACTCGGGTCAGTGACAAACCCATATAATTTCAAATTCTCTGGGATCATCCAACAACTTTAATGGATCTCAGATAAAGATGAGCATGTTATTATTAAAAACTATAAACCTGAATATATGACCAAATTAACAATTTTTTTTAATAGAAATATAAGGTGTTGAAAATATTATTTCAAATTTAAATATCAAGGAAGTACCAGGTCCAGATTTTACCAGTAATAATATGATCAAACGTGTAGGTACACCTTTAATTCCGATTTTATAGCAAAGATTCAACAAATGTGTTGAATTAGGTCACTATCTGGATGTATGGAGAGAAAGACTCTATTTATGAAGATTATACTAAAACCTAGCAAAATAAGCTATGAGACAAGCAAAATCTATAGACCTATACTATTGACATTGACATTTGTAATATATTTAGAACAAAAAAGGTTTTTAATAAAATCATAAAGAGAACAATCTATGAGTATAAGGCAACATGGGTCTTATTAAATTTAAATCAACGAATGGTATAATGGTAGATATGGAAAAAAATATATACTGAAACACAGACAGGAGAACTGGCTTCTTTGGCAGGCACATTCGACAATGTATGTTGGCCAGCAATTATTAGAAGACTTGATTATTAGTAACATTCCCTCCAAATAGGTAAGAATCATACAATATTTCATTTAAACAGTGGAAGAAGGGCAAATTCCTCACATGAAAATACAAATATTACTAAAACCTGACAAAGAGATACCCTCAAGGCGGGAAAAATCGTATTTACCGCTGTTTCTGTATTAAAGTATCACAATAAGGTACAATACACAACTCCATTCCATCAGAGTCGGTAGTTCTATAATCCAATATAATTTGTAATAATAATAAGATGTGGGGGTAGCACCATAAAACAAAAGAATGAAATATGTATGAGAGGAAACAAGAAAATTTCTCCATATAAATTATATACTAGATATTTATTCAAATAAATTAAAATTTGGGAACATTTCTATATTGACGAGATATGCTATTTACATAGTAATCTTGATAGAGGTGACCTGAAGTTACGAATTTGCCTTTATAAAGGGGAAAAAAAAACCTAGATCTCCATCTATTCTAGCGAGACAAAATATAAGAACCCTATCATTCCTTTTTAGTTACTTAAAGCCCTTTAGGGCCCATGCGAAATCTAGGTTAGTTTCTATTCAAAAAAAAAAAAAAGGGGGGCGCTAAGTCATAATGACAAATGGCTTACCTTTTCTCGAAAGTGCCGGCAAAGGTCTGGTCTCCCGACTGAAGACTGTCCTCTCACTGAGCGACTCCGATTGAATCTGCCTTTTGGCAGAGAAACACTCTTTTATCCTTGTCTCTCTCCATTTTCATTCGCTGGCCGCGCCAAAGTTTCTATTGGTTGGCATTTTCATTCGTCGAAAGAAAACACCAATGAAAATGGCCAACGTCTCCAGTATACAATTTCACCGACGCCCCAGGCCTCTCCCATCAAAATAGAACATATCGTATTGCCAAAACAAAAAAATCTAAAGAGGGAAACAGCCACGGCACTAGTGTAAAATTTCATCAGACCCCAGGCCTCCTCCACATGGGCTGTAATACGATCCTCCCTTTTCTCGGGACGGTATATATAACGCCCTCCCCCCGTCTTAGCTAAAAATCGCCACAGGCCCCTTTCACTTGAACTGTAATATAACGCTTCCCTTTCTCGGGAAGGATATTTATAAGGCTCAGTCTTTTAGAAATCTTCCTTCTCCATTTCTTCTGGTCACCTCTACCTAAATTTTAGATGAGGGGAATATATGTACATATGGAACAACAGCTTCCAGCGCGGATGTCTCTGGATGTCACTGGTGTCTTCTTCTCCACCAGGCATCAGCTTTCGGCATGGAAGTCTGGTGTCATCAAGTGTCTAGGTTTCTGGGCAAAAAGGTGGTCTATAAGTCTATGTGGGAGGGAAGCCATGTATCCATTTGATGTTGATCATACATACACCTTCTGTTGGGGTATGGTTACAAAAACGTGCCCCAACAATACTTCTTTTTATACTTCTGTCTGATCTCTCTTACATTAACTTCTGAGGCTTTATCTGAAATAGGATGATCAAATATAATATTTGCAGAGCCAAAGTGTCCTTTAGGGAGAGGTGTCCTTTTTTTTTGCTTATCCCTAGTACACGTGGTACAGGCCATGATAATCATGGTGGGTAGTTAGCGACTGCTTTTTACTGTAAGCGGACCACATGCCTACCTACACATGTGAAAAGCAGTTCGACTTTGCACTTAAAAATGTGCCAGAGCCCGGTTTGGTTACTTGCACTCGCTGGTGGGGTTGGACTTTTGCAAGAATTGAGGGCCAATGGAGCATTTTTTTTTTTTAAATCAGAAAAAAGTGTCCAATGCGGGAATTGAACCTGGGTCGTAGTGGTCGAAAACCAAACAGTTTAACCAGCCTTCCACCGACCCCCCTCGGTGTCCTTTAAGGAGAGGTGTCCTCTTACCAGAGAGTTGCTTAATAGTAAATATGGTCATTTTACAAATGAAAACTGTCCTTTATAGAGAGGTGTCCTCTAGCGAGAGTGTCCTCTCATGGAGGTTCTACTGTATATTTATGTAGGATTTGATTATAAAGAAGTTGGAAAAACGGAAGCAAAAAGAACAGAAGAGACATTTACAATGACAACCGAAGACTTTTTACTTTCTCTTTCTTTTTAAATTTTGTTTTAAAATTGTAAACTTAAAAATAAATCCATTTATATCTATTCCGATTCCTAAGTGTATTTAACAAGGAAAGGTAGAAAAAAAAATTTTCATCTATTAATGATAACTGATTTAATAATGGTATTTGAAGTTTACCACATTAATAGATTAAAAATAAACCTAAAATAATCTATTGTATAAGTTAACAATTTTGTGTTTTCATTCCAGAAAAGTTTTCTATTCATTATTATAAACAAAAGGTAACAAGACCAAATGTCGCCATTTCTATAATCCAAATTGTACCATATCACTATCCATTCTTATCTTTAGATAAAAAAAGAAGAAGTTTGCACATTTTATTCTTATCTGTTTGTTTGCTTTGTCTTCCCAGGAATTCAGTCTAAAGGTGAATGTGTCTTCTGAATGACTTATCTACGTGATAAAGCACAATTTGGATTATAGATTATAATACAAGAAAATAAGACCTAATCCAAATAATTTAATAGTGTGTGACGTTTCGGTAACAGCATTGTCACCATCATCAGACAAAAGAATAAATGTTTATAAATAATTTATTCTTTTGTCTGATGATGGTGACAATGTTATTGCCGAAACGTCACACACTAATAAATTATTTGGATTAGGTCTTATTTTCTTTTATGACTTATCTACATATTATTCCATTCAAGTCAAAAAGGCACAATTCATTGAATAGATTTATATAAAAATGGGCATAACCTGGATCTCTGTGAGAGAAAGAAAAAAATATTTTTTTACAAAATATTTGGAGGGATTGTGTTCCCCATTTTACAAATTTATTACACAATAAACTTAAATGATAAGGTACAATTTGGATTATAAATTATAAACACAAGGTAATAAGACCAAATAAATAAATAGTGTGTGACGTTTCGGTAACAGCGTTGTTACTGAAACGTCACATACTATTTATTATTTGATTTGGTCTTATTACCTTGTGTTAATAATCTTAAAAGTAATTTACAAATTCTTGTAGATCTCATGGAATCAACTTTGTGGCACTTTGGCTCAGTGTCCTTCAGAGAGAGATGTCCTCTTACTGGAGAGTTATTATTTAGTAAACGTGGTAATTTTGTAGATGAAAACTGTCCTTTGTAGAGAGGCAGGAGTATCTTCTTATGGAGGTTGTTCTACTGTACTCTTCCTGCTAATCATTTATCAGGTATCTATTAAGATACCAAATATAAGTAACCAAAGTATATATATATTATATAATCTAAAATGCAAATATTTTATTTTTCAAAAACATGTATTTTATTTTCATCATTGACTATTCTTTTGTTTTTGACCATAGATTTAGAATGTATAGTTAACCTACCTATTTTTTAAATTCACGAATATAGGATTCATTTAATAAATTCTATATTACTGTGATAAATAATTCTATGTGCAATTTACTTCAAGTAATTCAAAATAAAAACTACTTGATGGGTAAATAATTATCTTTCCTATTTTCACGACAGCACCTTCAATTCTCTATCTTTTTAAACAACAAAACAAAATAATCATAACATATATATATGAAATTTCTGTAATACAGTATTGTTACAGAATGTCGACGTAGAAATTACTTAGTTGAATTTGACCTTGTTATATACCTTGTGATAATCTTATCTATAATCCAAATTGTATCTTAGCACATCTCTTTCCAGTTTAATCATACTTTAACGACATCACTTGATTTCAAGTTGTTATAAAACAACCATGTTGTTTTATAACCACAGTTAAAACAATTGGGATCTCTGAATAAGGAAGTTATATGTTGCTGTTATAAAAGAAGCTGTGCAGTTCTACCTTAGGTTTTTAATTGGACAGCTAGATGCTTTAAATACAGTTGAACACCTATAAACTCCAAGAGGACACCCACATTAAAGGACACCTCTACAAAGGATAGTTTTCAATTTCAAAATGACCATTTTTACTCTTTTGCAACCTTACAGTAAGATGATACCTCTCTCTAAAGGATACTTTGGCTCTGTAATTAGGTGTTGTCTTTTACGGATGTTCACTACTGTGCTATTTTTCTCTTTCTCTAAAGAAATGAATAGTTTATTTGTTTCTTGTAAAATGAGGTTGGATGGTAGAGGACTGTATGAAGGAGGAAAGGAACTGTACAACAGTGTAATTTGATAACTTTCTCGGGAACTTACAAAAGATCTCATTACATTCCATGACAGAAATCTTACTCTATTTCTTTCCATGTATATATGGAGCTCTTCACTTCCCTCTAAATCTTCCTATTTCTCAGATGTTAACACTTTTTAAAATTAACATTGAATTCTTTCTCTTTAAATTAGGATCTTGTAGTGGCTACAACAGCACTGCTCTCATGGAATCTACTGAGAAACAAACTGGCATAGAAACACTTAGTGAACTGATTAGGTACAATTTAGATTATAGATTAGAAACACAAGGTAAAAAGATCAAATCTCCAAATAAATAAATGCTGTGTGATGTTTTGGTAACAACAGCCATTACAGAAAATTCATACACCATTTATTCATTTAGATTTGGTCTTATTACCTTGTGTTACTTGGTGAAATGGTTTACTAAGGCAGACTTCTATAGTGCAGGACAGCCTAGGTATATGGTCTTCTTCTTCTTTCTTATCTCCACTCAATCATCATATTAGGGTATCACGCTTGTAGAGCTTGAGACTTTTGATGATGTCTGCCGGCGAAGAGTAGAGCTCATCAATGGATGAGCCAATACAGTCAATAATGTGTTTTGGGGTTGCAGGTTGAGAATTTCACTTAGTACATAGTGGGAAAACCTTGAAACCATTCTAGAAAGTCATTGTCCGTAGATGACCAGAATTAAGTCTGGAAATCAAAGACTGTTGCTTGTCTCTCCTGCTCTGTACCAGTCATGTGCAGCAGTAGATTTCCTTTCCTGCAGGCATTGGGTTTTGATGGTACGGAGGAGGTCTCTTTCGTCTAGTTGGGTGGTAGATTCTCTGGCAGGTATATGGTGATATATGGATATGCTTCAGGAGCCTGGGTCCCTATATATTATTATTGAGTGGCCACAATTCTTAGATCCATAATAAAGTTTGTCAAAATTTTTCCTTCTTGAAGTATCATTGAAAAGATTGCTTCCAGATGTTGAGAAAGTTGGATAAGCAATTCCTTGAAATTTGTGATTACTTGACAAAATCATCAACAGAGAAGATACAGGTCGAAAGATAATGTTTTTACTTGTGAAATAGAAACAATTTTAAACAGTTAAAGGTTCAGAAAAATACTTGCTTAAACCCGATGATAATGCAGCTTAAATCCGATGACAATGCAGCTTAAAACCGATGACAATGCAAGTTGATAACATTTCAGACATCTGGGTGATCTGAGCGTACTTTTTTTTAAAGGATTGTTTTCTACTCGTTGTTCAAATATGGTCTGTAAAATACAGTAATAGATAATTTTACATAGTTTGGGTACTACATTGATAATAATTTTTGCTCTCTCATTGAGTTGATGAAAGAGCTAATTGACTATTTCAATTATGTAACAGTGTGTCAATCTCTCAACACCTATGGACAATGGACGGATGTGTCACAAGGTTCATCTGACAGATAAGACAAGGGCAAGATTTAGGGGATTGTTGCCTGCTGTGATAAGATTCCTGCGATTACTCTTCTCATAATTGCTCTTGTCATAATGCTATTTGCCAACACCCAATGTTCTACCCAAGTGTTATCTTTCTCCAATTCCTCTGTTTTCTTCTATGGTGACCTGAGAATGGTGATGAGAAAGGTCGGTAACCTTTTGACACCTTCCTATTGGTCATTGGAGTCGCATAATCTGTGATCATTATATAGTTTTGTTAGAAGAGAAAATTGCTATAAAGTATCTTCTTTCTTATCTCCACACTGGGTGAAGTAGAATGACCTTTGTCATTAAGACTGGGAGCACTACTCAGTGGCAGGCCGACTTAGCTCCAAAATAAATGGCCGCCTCTGACATGAGGAACAGACGCCATGTGCAGCTGCTCCTAAAATGGAGTACAAATGCTGCTCATCCTGTATCCCTGGATTAGGAGCCCTTACAGGGTACTATCAGCCAGGCCAGCTGGGCCCAAGTTTTTTAGCGAGCTTGTTACTGCTCCCCCTCCTCCTTTTTTATCCGGGCTTGGGACCAGCAAAAGTAGAGCTATAAAGTATAAAATAAGAATATAAACAGTAGGTTACCAGCAGATAAGAAAAAATTGTTTTCTATGACTATTTAAAAATATGCTGTGATATTATTTCTCATTCAGTACTTTTGTCTGATGATGGTAACAACGCTGCTACAGAAACGTCATACTATTTATTTATTTGGATTTGGTCTTATTACCTTGTGTTTATAATCCAAATTATCTCACAGTGGTATTATAACAGTTACTTGGTTATAACATTCTAAAATGACAATTTTTAAGTATCAATTATTTTAACTGTTGCTATAACATGGTTATTTATCATGAATGAAGAAATGCATTACTACTCTTTATATTCTTATATAGTTTGACTAAATTTTGGTAGATTATTGAATTCACCTCGTTGTTTACTGTGAAGTTATGCCTAAATTGACATCTTAACGTAACCTATTTATTACCATTAGTTCAGTCCAAAGACTGGTATGTGTCTCCTCTCAATCAGACTCCTCCAAGATGATAAATTATGATTATGAAATCATGATAGATGTTTTCACCACTATGTACTAAGTGCAATTCTCAACCTAAAACCCCAAAACACGTTTTTGACTGTATTGACTCATCCATTGATGAGCACTACTCAGCATCCCCAGCAGACATCATCAACAAGCTCTACAAGTTTGATACCCTGATATGATTGTTGAATGGAGATAAGAAAGATGATAGGTTCCTAGCCATAGTCTAGTGACTTGGTTGTCTTGTTGGTTCATTCCTTGAGAATTTTTCATGGTAAAAATAATATGGTGTTTTTTTCCTTCTATAACTAATCTCTCTAACCTATTTAGAAGCTATAATATACAGTAGAACCTCCCTGTAAAGGACAACACCTAACTGCAGAGCCAAACTGTCCTTTAGGAAAAGGTATCCTCTTACCGGAGAGTTTCTAAATAGTAAAAATGATAATTTTGCAAATGAAAACTCTCCTTTGTAGAACAAGAAAATAAGACCTAATCCAAATAATTTATTAGTGTGTGACGTTTCAGCAACAGCATTGTCACCATCATCAGACAAAAGAATAAATGAGAAAAAATATCACAGCAAGTTCTTAAATAGTACTGTTATATTTTTTGGATTATAGGTCTTATTTTCTTGTATTATAATCTATACATCCATATTTCCAAAAAATTTTTAATTTTATTTATTTATTTTTTGAAATTCTTATTTCTTTATTCTTTCTTATAATCTGTATATATTTACCATATGTATATATTCTTTCACCATTTTTATTTCCCACTTTCTCCGTTTTGTAACCCCATGGAGAATCCTCTGTAAGACCTGTGTGTCTTAATAAAGGCTTTTGTGTGTGTGTGTATTATAATCTATAATCCAAATTGTGCTTTATCATACACCTTTATAAAGAGGTGTTTGCTAGCGGGGTGTCTGTTAAAAGGAGGTTCTACTGTATCTAATTTGTGGTGATTGCTTCCATGATACTTTCCTCCGTAGTATTTGAGTCAGGCTCTTATCTATGTGAGGAAGTTAGCTCCAAGGATGTTGGCTGGAAAAACAACCTAGTTGAAAAGATGTAAAAAGCATCAAGACCAAATACAACAACAACAAAAAGGATTTTATTAGGGCCCATTGCCCTGTATGGATTCGCCATACAACAACAAAACAATACAGTAATTTTTTTCTCCCTTTCCCCATGTGCACGTGAGCTTTTGTTTGAAAAGGAATTTATTTACACATCTGTTCTAAAAAATTTCCTCACTACCTCTTTTGCGTATGAATCTATTTACAATTGATCTGTAGAATGAGTTCTATTGCTATATTTTTCTTTTCTGAGATAGTTCTCAGTGTCTGCAGTGGGTTGCTAAATCTCCAGAAGGTGTTTTTAAGAGGTCAAGACCAAATACTCATCACCACATTTTTGATAAGGTATAATTTGGATTAAACACTCATGGACAAAACTTAAGGAAGTTGTACCTTTTAACATGTATATCGGGATTTAGAAAATAACTCTGAAAGATATTACAGTGACCTTTATTGAAGACACATGATCACCATTTGTCCATGCGTGTATAGAATCATTAAGTAACAAGACCACATCCAAATTATCCGAACATTTCATTAATTATTATTGATTTTTGCCACTTTTATTTTTTTAAAATTTGCACTAAAAATACCACTAGATTAAATTTTAAAATATTTTATTATCCCAAAACAAAGTCAATGGTAGAGAGGGGGAGTAAAAATAAAATAATAATTTAAAAAATGATTATTCAATTATCTCCATCCAAAGAAAACTTTTCCAACAATGGGAGCACCAATAAAGAAACACAAGGAAAGATATGTAAATAGGGTATATATTTACAAGATACACAAATACCAATGGTCAGACCTCATTATGACATTACTTGGGACGAGAGAGTTCAGCTTGCTATAGCCATAAGGTAATAAGACTAAATCCAAATAACTAAGATGTTTTGGTAACAACATTGTTACTGAAATGTTTTATTTATTTGGAGATTTGGTCACCTTTTTGTTTAGACACTTGATAACAGTACTAATTAAAAACATGCAGTAATATTTTTTTTTTCTCATTTAATACTTTTGTCTGAATCAGAAGCCCTTACAGGGTACTATCAGCCGGGCCAGCTGAGCCCAGGTTTTTTAGTGAGCTTGTTACGGCTCCCCCTCCTCCTTTTTCATCCGGGCTTGGGACCAGCAAGGGTGGAGTTCCATTTAGTACTTTTGTCTGATGATGGTAACAATGCTGTTACCGGAGTGTCACACACTATTTATTTGGTCTTATTGCCTTGTAAAGGTACCACTGTGTATATAGAAAGGAAAAGTTTCTAAAGAATTATATGTCCTTCCAGTTATCTCTCATTTTCCCCCGTTGCCATCCCATAATCCAGTAGAATCCCCATATCAGATGATAAGTCTCCCGATATACCTCGCCAACATCTCGTGGGTGAGTGAGAGATTATTCACCATAGGATTGCCTGTCTGGACTTTTGACCCCTCGGAAAATATGTAAATTGTGTAACATGTGTGATGTAACAAGATTTTCTTATTTTGACCTTTAATAAACCCATAGCAATAACAAGTTAATAAAACCAAAATCCAAATAAATTAATAGTATCTGATGTTTCTGTAACAGCATTATTACTGTATGAGAAAGTGAAAGTTGTATAAGCTTATGATTTTGCTTTGTTTTAAAAATGAATTGATGTTGGTTCCATATGCTTGAATTGAATATGATACCTTAGTTCTATATATATTTTATTGCTTAATATAAAAAATATGTAAATTGACATTTAGCTGCAAATTTAGCTACTGTCAACATATTAGTATTATCTTCTACCATGGCTATAAGTTGCTTTATATGATAAGGTACTATTTGGATTATAAAATAGAAAGATGCTATATAGAAATATGTTGTATAACAAGATCTTGTATAACAAGTCTTATTACCTTGTTATAATACAAGAAAATAAGACCTGCCCAAATAATTTATTAGTGTGTGACATTTCGGCAACAGCATTGTCGCCATCATCAGACAAAAGAATAAATGAGAAAAAATATCACAGCAAGTTCTTAAATACTACTGTTATCAAGTGTTTAAATAGATAAAGGAAAAATAGTTTTTTTAAGACAACTTGAAATATTCTTCCTAGAATTGAAAGTGGATTTAAATATATATATATAATTAAATAATTCTAATTATTTCTAATATTATATAATATTTTTATATATTAATAATTAATTCTAAATAAGTTATGCTTTACAAGAAACAGTAGCATTAAAAAAAAAATTGTTTTTCAATGCTCCATGAGAGGTTTTTAAAGATAAACTACTAAACTCCAATGATGTTTAATAACCCCATGAACTGTGTGTGTGCAGCTTGGCAGATCTTCAATATTCCATTGGTATTGATGGCACTCTCAGGAAGTTCAACCATCCTTTCTTACAGGTACTGTAACCCTTCCTTGTAGTTCCCAATTCTTTCATATATTTATATCCTGTTGGTCTTCTTCTTTCTTATCTCCACTCAATCATATCAGGGTGTCAAGCTTGTAAAGCTTGTTGATGGTGTCTGCTGGGGATGAGTAGAGCTCATCAATGAGATTTGACAACCATCATAACTGTGTGAAGTATAATGCATCTGCCTTTGTCAATAAGACTGGGAGCACTACTCAGTGGCAGGCTGACTTAGCTCCAAAAGAAATGGCCGCCTCTGACATGAGGAACAGATGCCATGTGCAGCCGCTCCTAACATGGAGTACAGACTCATCCTGTCTCCCTGGATCAGAGGCCCTTACAGGGTACTATCAGCCGGGCCAGCTGAGCCCAGGTTTTTTAGCGAGCTTGTTACTGCTCCCCCTCCTCCTTTTTTATCCGGGCTTGGGACCGGCAAAGGCGGAGTTCATCCTGTTGGTGTAAACACCCAACTTATTACTCAAGATATCCCACCCTCACCTATAAAAAATCATTTGAATCAACCAGCTTTCTGTTTGCACATGTGTGGTGTATCAAGATTTCCTTTATTTTGACCTTTAATAAACCCATAGCAATAACAAGGTAATAAGACCAAAATCCAAATAAATTAATAGTATCTGATGTTTCGATAACAGCATTATTACTGTATGAAAAAGTGAAAGTTGTATAAGCTTATGATTTTTCTTTGTTTTAAAAATGAATCGATGTTGGTTCCATATGCTTGAATTGAATATTAGACCTTACTCTTATATATTTTATTGCTTAAAAAGGAACACAACAAAACAAAAAAGAAACTACAATTTAAAAATGATTTGATAACTAACAAACTAGCTTTAGCTAAAAATAGTAACTTTTACTTTAATAACAACATTGGCTTTTTTTGAGATTCTTATAAAATGACCCACTACATCTCTGAATGCACTATTGTTAACGAGGAATGGAATAAGATCTTAAAGAACATTATCCAATCTACGTGAACCCAGTTCAGCTAATCAGAATAATGTCTGAGAAAAATATATAGCGATAGAATTGTTTAACTTTCATAAAGCGTTAGAGAACAAGGTAATCTCTAAGAACTAAAATTACAGAACAATTTCCTTCCATAGTGTGTTATGTTGAATACTTTGATTTCTTTTTCATTTTCCCTTCTCTCCTTTGTTTATGTTTCTTTTTTTTTTCCTTTCTCCATGAAAATGATGTATGGTGAGTCCTTACAGGACGGAAATGTCCTAATAAAGCTGTTGTTGTTGATGTTGATATTCTTATAATGGGGGGGTCCTCTAACATATCAATAACTGAATCTTTGACAGTTTTACATTCCTATTGTGGGTACCAGGTTGAAAATCTTTTAAAAGCTGTGGGAATAAGTAACAAAGGAATGTTTGCTGCTGTTGCGATGGGCCTGAATCATGTGACAACAATTGCTTGCTCAAGATGTTATCACACCAACAGAGGACAATGTAGATCTCATCTTATCATCCGTCCTCATTCCTCTTCGATAATTTTTTCTCTTCCCCCTCCAAATCCGAACTATCCCATGATCAATGTTTGCCAGATTGTTGAAACTGTCTCTTATATACAGTACACACTCCAAATACACACACAACACACTAAATTGATTAAACATTTAACAATACCTTTCATTTAATTAGAAATCATACATAACCATCACTCTTTACAGTGAATTCGGCAACAGCATTATCACCATCATCAGACAAAAGAATAAAACTTTATTAAATTATTTGGATTAGATCTTATTTTCTTGTATTATAATCTATAATCCAAATTGTGCTTTATTAACACACTAAAATGATATGTTAACAATACCTTTCATTAAATTAGAAATCATATACAACCATCATTCTTCTCTATACAGTGAAATAATACAAGAAGACCTAATCCAAATAATTTAATAGTGTGTGATGTTTCGGCAACAGCATTGTCACCATCATCAGAAAAAAAAGAATAAAACTTTATTGTTCTGCGCTGCCTGGAGTATAGGAGCTCTATCTGCTTCCTTGTTTCTTGTGGTGAATCTGTATAAGTCTAGTGGTCTTAAAGCTGTATATGTATGTGTGTTTAATGGCCAGTTTATATCACTTCTCCACCAAGCAATGTACTATATTTTGGCTGAGTCAATGTTGTAGCTGACAACACAAGGTGTGTCGTAGGCCTGTGCCATGTTTGTGGGGGAGGCCCTATGTCTGGGGGCCTACTACTTGGTGAGGTACATCTTCCAGAAGAAGGGAAAGCCTCAACCTCCCAGTACTGATGGCAACGTGGACTTCAAGCCATGGATCTTCCTGCCCCCCACTCTCTGTGACATGACGGCCACCTCTCTCATGTACCTAGGCCTCACCATGACCTACGCTTCCAGCTTCCAGATGCTTAGAGGTCTGTACTATGGCTTCTCTCAACAAGTTATTTCTACCATCTATGGCAACATTCAATTTATGATAAATATACTCTACTATATATATATACAAAATATATTTTCATCTATGTTTATATATTCTTGGTTTCTCAAGAAGCCTCTGGGACCAAAAATCTTTTTGGTCGCAGTGGTACAGCCTACTCCACGCTGACGAGCGCCAACAGCGCAAAATGCGTTCATGGATGGCTTTTCTTGATTTATCAAGAAATTGGGTTGGCCAAATATCAGTGAACAGGCTAAATCAATGTTTAATTTATTTCTGTTCCAGATGGCGCTCGGCCTTCTGTAAAGCACATGTGCTCCTGGTCAGGATATGCTTACTTTATTTTTAATATCAACACCTGACCAACTTATTATTTTTTCTATTTGTTTTTTCATATATATAGATGGAAATTTTGCCGGGAGGAAATTGATCTAAAGAGACAAGGGTCGCCTCTCCCGTCAAAATAGACATCTAAAACCAGACGCCATCTATTGATCGTTGCCGTAACTAGCGGCCTCGGGTCGGTGACAGAGGTGGACACTTTTCAGTTTGCCAAAGCTGGTGTTGTGGCTTTGTCACCGACCCCGGCCGCTAGTTGCAGCGACGATCAATAGATGGCGTCTGGTTTTAGATGTCTATTTTGACGGGAGAGGCGACCCTTGTCTCTTTAGATCAATTTCCTCCCGGCAAAATTTCCATCTATATATATGAAAAAACAAATAGAAAAAATAATAAGTTGTATAATTTTTAAAAATTTATAGAAATGTCATAAATATAAATCTTTGTAAATATTATTTTATTTTAATCATCTTTCTAAAATAACTCTGTTATTCTTTGGCCACCAGATGGCGCCACTTCAAATATATAAATGAATTGTTTTTGTTTTTTAGAGTAGGTTAGGTTAAGTTAGATATAATTTTTATAAATATGTAAATTGTAATATAGGATTAATTGCTAAATTCTATATTTACTCTAAATTTAATGTATTCTTTTGCTCAAGAGTTCACAAAATAAACTTCTTGAGATTAATTTTCTTTTTTTAAATTATATTCTTAGCGACTGCACTTTTAATTTTAAAAAATCATTTTAAATTTACATAGTTTGTAACATATATATGTACCAAAAGAAGCACCTCTCCCTTTGTGCATCAGATCGAAGGCATTGTGCATCACCCCAGTAAATACTAGTGATAAAGAGTGAACCACATAACACCAGTTTTAGCAAATTCAGACAAAAAAGCCAACAACCTGTTGTATACCATGGTTTTGGTACAGGGGCAGCTTCAATTTCATAACCTCCTATGAGACAACTTGTGAAATCGGTCAAAAATATCAAACAGATGTTTGAAGCTGTTAAATGGCAATTTTCAGGCTGAATAACATCTTTTATTATCTTGACAGCCATCATGACTGGGTGAAGTAAAATGCCTTTGTCATTAAGACTGGGAGCACTACTCAGTGGCAGGCTAACTTAGCTCCAAAAGAAATGGCCGCCTATGACATGAGGAACAGCCACTCCTAATATGGAGTACAAACACTGCTCATCCTGTATCCCTGTATTAGGAGCCCTTACAGGGTACTATCAGCCAGGCCAGCTGAGCCCAGGTTTTTTAGTGAGCTTGTTACTGCTCCCCCTCCTCCTTTTTCATCCAGGCTTGGGACCAGCAAAGGTGGAGTTAAATATAAAGTTATAATTATGTCTATATATTTTTAATTAAAAAGGCATATATTGGTTGAAAATATCATTTATTTTATCAATATATTTAATTAAGATTTATTTATAGATTTCTCTATTTTCAAATTTGTCTATATATTTGCCAAAAGTGAAGCAGATAAACATTACCAACAGAATGGTGTATTACTAGCAGATGTCCATCCACCCACACCTGTATAACAACAACAACAAAAAGGCTTTTATTAGAGCCCATTGCCCTGTATGGATTCGCCATACAACAACAAAATAATACAGTAATTCCTCTCCCTTTCCCCTTGTGCACGTGAGCCTTTGTTTGAAGAGGGATTTATTTACACATCTGTTCTAAAACTTTCCTCACTACCTCTTTTGTGTATGAATCTATTTACAATTGATCTGTAGAAATTATAGAGTTCTATTGCTATATTTTTCTGAAATAGTTCTCAGCGTCTGCAGTGGGTTGCTAAATCTCCAGAAGGTGTTTTTAAGTTTTTTTCTCTTTCTTCACCTAAATATTTGCATTCTTTGATATAGTGGGAGATTTCATCAGATATCATATTAAATAATATTTATAATTAGATATAGAGATTTCAAATATAAATTAACAGGTTCCTATAATGAAGGAGGACTCGGTACAGGTTTGATGGACAAAACTTGATGCAAATTTCAAATACAGACAGTTTGGAACTGTGTACGGGAGGAAAGGTATTGGAGATAATAGATGGTCTACTTGATTTAAATCTCTTGAATATTAATTACAATAATACACCTATCCCCCGATTTACACGGTAGATACGTTCCTGAGAAAAACGTGTAAATCGGGGGATAGGTGTACACAGAAATAAAATGCATTGACAGGTTAAAATAGGTAGTCAGCACATAAACTCGGGATTCCTCATGAGATGTGAACACAGTGCATGTGTTCAATCACAGTAGCATTTAGTATAGTGCGATTAAAAAAAAAAACTTATTTGGAAAACCGTGTAAAAGCGAAAACGTGTAAAAAAAGTACTGTGTAAATTGGGGGATAGGTGTACAAAGCAATATAGCGCCAGATTCCACCCTTTCTTCACCTAAATATTTGCATATATTACCTGTATAACATGTTTGATGTCACCACCAGGTGCTGTCATTGTCTTCACCGGTCTCCTCTCCAGTGCGTTCCTCCAAAGAAAGCTTGACAGGAACCAGTGGATAGGAATTCTCATTGTGGTGGTCGGCTTGGCCATCGTTGGTGCCTCAGATATCATCTTCCCCTCTACTGGAGACACCCACTTCGATACCAACCATCTCATCACAGGTAACTCCTTTCTCTTGTTGTGTCATACAAGGTGTGTCCAATAAATAATGGTCAAAAATAAAGAAAAATAGAATGATTAAAAAAATATATAATTAGTATTTTTCAAAATAGTCCCCTCCTGCATATATACATAATTTCCATCTCTTCTCCCATTATTTAAAATATTTAGAAAATGCATCTTTCGGGATGTTCTTCAAGACCTTTTTCGAATCCGCTATGATGGACTCTAGTGTCAAATCTCCTTCCTTTTAGAGCCATTTTGAGTTTTGGAAAGAGAAAAAAATCATTTGGAGCTAGGTCTGGGGAATAGGGAGGTTGTGTGTTGAAGTATTTGGATGCCGTGTTTAACCAAATAAGTCAGTACAGATGTAGCGGTGTGTGGTGGTGCATAATCATGATGGATAATCCAATTTTTGGAACTCCACATTTCACTTCTTTTCAGACGAATTGATTTACGTACACGTCTCATAATGTTTAAATAAGACTCCTTATTGATTGTTTGACCTTCCTCTAGATATTCATAATGCACAATTCCCTTTATGTCAAAGAACGTGACCAATAAGACTTTGTTTTTTGACTTGCAAAGTCAAATCCCGACTTGGTTCTTGGTTCATCTTTTCCTTTCCACTCCATGGATTGGCGTTTTGTTTCCGGGTCATACCCGTAAACCCATGTCTTGTCTCCAGTTATTACTTTTTTTTTTCCAATTAGGGTTTTCTTCCACCATTTCAAGCATTTTTTTGGCAACTTCAACGCGATTCTCCTTTTGTTGGATTGTGAGCATTTAAGGGACAAATTTTGAAGGTGTCTTCTTTAACTGCAAGTCTTCTTTAATTATCGATCCAACTAATGATTTTGATATCCCTGTTTCTTCCACAATGTCCCGTAACCCTATTCGTGGATTCTCTTTTATCAAATTTGAAATTTGGCTCACCTTTTCAGGGTTCCTGTGCAGAATTGAACGTCCAACAAGCTTCTCATCTTTCACCGATTCCATTCCATTTTTAAATCGTGAAAACCATCTAAATGTGGTGGGCTTATTTACATTTTCATTTCCAAATGCCAATTTCAACAAATCTAAATTTTCTGAAGCCGATTTCCCAATTTTGTAGCAAAATTTAATACAAATTCGTTGTTAGAATTTTCTATCCATTACAAATTAGAAATTGTTATGCAAGGCATTCTTTTTACAAGCTTACAATTTATTGACTGCGCGTGCAATCACGTGATGTGATATACCACAGTGTAGCTGAAGCTTTCTATTTTTTAATAGACTTAAAAAAAAAAATTATCATTTCATTTTTTCTTTGTTTTTGACCGGTCTCATCATTTATTGGACACACCTTGTACATGCTACTTAGTTGTACTGGGGTCAGAACCAAACAGGGCTCTGGCACATTTGTAAGTGCAAAGTCCAACTGCTTTTCAAATGTGTAGACATGTGGTGCACTTACAGTAAAAGCAGCCGCTAACTACCCACCATGATTATCATGGCCTGTACCACATGTACTAGGGATAAGCAAATAAAAAAAACTAGGGTCAGATGGATAGATTAAGATATTAGACATAAGTTAGGCATATCCTGACTACTAACACGGGCATTTTATAGATGGCAGAGCACCATCTATCCATTCATTCCTTGATATTTGGCCCCTGATAAATCAAGCCAACTACAGTTTCTGTTGGCCCAGCATGGTGCAGGCTCTGCAATCTAAAATCTTTTGGACCTAGAGGCTTCTTGAGAAATCAAGAAATGGGTCAAACTTTAACATATATACAAGCATCTCCTCCTATAAATAATATGTTTTTTATAGAAAAGGAACAAACAACATCTAATTTTTGATTTATTTATATATTTTTTATTATCCTTAGTATGCGTAGAACAGGCCATGATAATCATGGTGGGTAGAAGTTGGCAACTGCTCTTCTTCTTTCTTATCTCCACTCAATCATATTAGGGTGTAAAGCATGTAAAGCTTGAGACTTTTGATGGTGTCTGTTGACAACCATCATGATTGGGTGAAGTAGAATGCCTTTGTCATTAAGACTGGGAGCACTACTCAGTGGCAGGCTGACTTAGCTCTAAAATAAATAGCCGCCTCTGACATGAGGAACAGACGCCATGTGCAGCCGCTCCAAACATGGAGTACAAACGCTGCTCATCCTGTATCCCTGTATTAGGAACCCTTACAGGGTACTATCAGCCAGGCCAGCTGAGCCCAGGTTTTTTAGTGAGCTTGATACTGCTCCCCCTCCTCCTTTTTCATCCGGGCTTGGGACCAGCAAAGGCGGAGCAACTGCTTATACTGTTAAGTACACCACATGTCTACACATGTGAAAAGCAGTTTGACTTTTGCATTTACAAGTATACCAGAGCCCTGTTTGGTTACTTGTACTTGCTGGTGGGGTTGGACTTTTGTAAGAATCGGGGACTATTGGAGCAATTTTTTAAATTAGAAAAAAATTACCCAAAATGGGATTCGATACCTGGTCGTAGCGGTCAAAAACCAATGGTTTAAACCACTGGTCCACCGACCCCCCCAATATTTTATTTAATGATGATATTGCTTAATATGTTTAATGATTTCCTTATGCCTTTTCTACCAAAAACCTTGCAACTAATCCTTTACTCTGTGAACAAAAGTGAAATTGTCCAGGGATCAGGTAGATAAATTAAGATAAAAAGCATCTCTGTTGTTGTTGTTTCTTATCTGTTAGGTATATTAATTCAAAGAATTTTTATCTATGTAAATAAATTATATATATATATGAATAAATATAAATTGATGATTATAAGATTAGCTAGCATATGAGGATTAACAATTGGCAACTGAGTTAGTGCCTTCTTGATTCTTTTTTTTTTTTTTTTTAATATTTCTTCTTAATTCTTAAATTTTACTTTTACAGTTTCTATGCATAAAGATAACATTAAAAATAAATTTAAGTAACATTTTCTCTTTTTTACCCCCAAAAAACACCAACATTATCCCCTTGTGTAAAGATTACATGAATTCCATGAGTTCATGCTCCTCGAGCTGTTTTATGATAAGCAGCAGCCTCTCCCAGCGCCCCTCTCTTGATTATGCAACTAAAAGTTGCTGATGGCTTGCTCCATCTGTAGGAATAAATATCAACTAATCATTGATTCCCCCCCCCCCCAAATATTGACCAAATACCCTTTCTTGATAATATAATGGCTTGATTTAATAATAAAAAAAAAAGGATATTTGTGGCCAGTGTTCAATGGTAGTTAATATTTATTTCAACAAGATAGCACAACTCATGTGCTACTTTTTACAAACTTTTTTCCCCCTTAATTAATAATTATGTTTGATATTTTTAAATTGAGTTGTTTCCCAATATTTCTCAAATATTTTAATATATTAATCTGTTTCTGAGATTGGCGATGGAACTATTGAATGTTAAGAACAATTTCTATAAGTTGTTGCTGTTTCTTATCCCCTGTTGTTGTTGTTTCTTATCCCCTTGTGTAAAGATTACACAAATTCCATGAGTTCATGCTCCTCGAGCTGTTTTATGATGAGCAGCGGCCTCTCCCAAAGGTCCTGTTTAGTGCATCTAATGCAAGCCAAAATGTGTTCTGGAGCTGCAGGTGCCAAGCTACATTTAGGGCAAGTGGGATAAATTTTGTTATTATTTTCTATCTTCAATGGCTTGAGATGGCCTGTTCTAAAGATGTGCCCCTGTGCTCTTTAACCCTTCCATTTCCTATATATATATATATATATATATATATATAGATGGTTTGTTATCACCTTATATTTACCTCAACTGTATGTGGAAAGATGATTCTATAATTGTAGAAATTTCACAAATATTCTTCTTTATTTTGGGCACAGTTCCATTTAAAGGACAAGACAACAAATGAGCCTGTTTAAAAGAAATAGCGTTAAATAATTCAAACTTTAGCATACAGGTGGTGCTAGATGTTCTGCTTATAAGATTCTTCTTCTTCTTTCTTATCTCCACTCAATTATATTAGGATATCAAGTTGTGACCCTTGATTATGGTATCAAGCTTGTAAAGCTTAAGACTTTTGATGGTGTCTGTCAGGGAAGAGTAGAGCTTATCAATAGATGAGTCAATGCAGCTGTCTTCTTCTTCTTCTTTCTTATCTCCACTCAATCATATTAGGGTATCAAGTTGTGACCCTTGATGGTGTCTGTTTGACAACCATCATGACTGGGTGAAGTAGAATGTGTTTGTCATTAAGACTGGGAGCACTACTCAGTGGCAGGCCACTGACTTAGCTCCAAAAGAAATGGCCACTTACAAGATTGAAGAAGAGCAAAAGTAACCCTGGCTGTGTGTGTAGGGGACCTGTTGATCATCATGGCCCAGATTGTAGCGGCCACCCAGATGGTGTTGGAAGAGAAGTTTGTGAGCAAGCACCGCGTGGCGCCACTGCAGGCCGTGGGATTGGAGGGCACATTCGGTGTGTTGGTGCTGGGACTGCTGCTCATCCCCATGTACTACATCCCTGTGGGCAACATGATCTTCCACAACCCTAAGGGCAACCTGGAGGACGCCATCGACGGCTTTGTCCAGATTTACAACAACCCCATTATCCTCACTGCCATCTTGGGTTAGTACAGTACCTGTTGTTGTTTCTTATCCCCTTGTATAAAGATTACATGAGTTCATGCTCCTCCAGCTGTTTTATGATAAGCACCAGCCTCTCCCAAAGGTCCTGTTTAGTGCATCTAATGCTAACCAAAATGTGTTCTGGAGCTGCAGGTGCCAAACTACATTTTGGGGAAGTGGGGTAGATTTTGTTATTATTTTCTATCTTCAATGGCTTGAGATGGCCTGTTCTAAATCTTGTTAGTGTTGTTTGATGCTGTCTGAGGTTCAGAGCTCCTCCTGGGTTCACTCCACTGTACCAACTGTGCTTAGGTGGGATCCTCCAGTTCTTGTTTATTTTTGTTTTGGCTACTGTTTCTATCAAAGGCAAGCTTTAAAATGCAGTCTGTTTCATCGCGTTAATGGGTCTGCAAAGACTTTAAACACACAGGCAATAGAGATCGGCAAATAAAGCCAATTCTGTGTGGTGCAGGTACCATCTTCAGTATCGCCTTCTTCAACTTCGCAGGCCTGACTGTGACCAAGGAACAGAGCGCCACCTCCAGGATGGTGTTGGACAGCATACGTACCCTGGTGATCTGGCTGGTGTCCATCGGTGTGGGCTGGCAATCCTTCAACTACCTGCAGCCCATAGGATTCGTGGTGCTGCTCGTGGGAATGGCTATGTACAACCACATCATCACCTTGGATCGCTGTCTGGGCCGCTCTGATGACACGGCGCCCCTGTTGCCTCACATTACCCAACAGGATTCCTCTCCAGAAATCATCAGTTAGTTATTCCTATCTTCCAAAGACATATTGTTACTCTTCTCCATACAGATTTCTTTAGCAGAGTTTTTCTCTAAAAATTCACTTTTTTCTTTCAACTCTTCTCTTTTTCAATTCTTTAGTTTTACAACTCCCTCCTCCATAATGATAAAAAAAACCCCAACAAGTTCTACTGAAATAATTATAGATAAATATATTTATATTGTGTATATATTATACATATACCCCTTTCCTTATCTTATTTATAGAAATCTTTTTTTTTTTTATGAGAAATATATTAAATGTTTTTTTTTTTTTTATGTTTTTGGACTCTCCTTTTTTTTTGTTGTTTCTTTCACTAAATGAGTTTAAATTCTGTTGTTTTTTTTACTGGTTTTGTGAAAGAAGAAAATATTATTCCCTATTAAAATTATTTAAAAAAACTAAATTGGCTTTTTAAAAAAATAGTTTGTAAAACTTTTTTTTTTGGAGGATTGGGGGTTGAAGGATTTGAAGATTGAATTCTCATGGTAAATATGCAAATTAGACAAAAGAAGTACATCAAAAGGTATGCGAGTATCCTGTTACAACTGCAATTTTAAACAATCAACATTTGCTTAAATTGGGAGCCTATTCTACACCAGTAATTGTTGTTTGAACCAACCATTTATTGTTTATTCTGGCATTTTGAAATCACCCTTCAAGGAAATAATAAGTTTAATGCATCCAATGTATATTCCATGTATCTATTTGAAATAAAAATATACTCATGGACAAAACTTGAGGAAGTTTTGATGTCTTCAGTCATCTTTTTTTTTTTTTAGGAAGACAAGCAATTTTGCTTACACTTAGTTATCATGTGCGTCTTCAATAAAGGTCACTGTAATATCTTTCAGAGTTATTGTCCCGATATACATGCTAAAAGGTACAACTTCCTTAAGTTTTGTCCATGAGTGCAAGTCCCTCATATCCCCAGGAATGAGTTTCTTTTGAGAAATTATTTAGTATCTCTTAAGTTTTTTGGACTTAAATTGTAGCAATTCTTCAGTGCTGCTGAGTATCAACTGGTGTGGGGTTTAGATATAGAGAATAAATAAAATCTCAAAAGATAGTCCTCCCTGGAACTTCTTTACTTAAAAATAGTGCTTATATATATATACAGTAGAACAACCTCCATGAGAGGACATTCATGCTAGAGGATACCTCTTTATAAAGGATACTTTTCATTGGTAAAATTATCATT
>CP092873.1:79976386-80012262 GCA_030710605.1 Cordylochernes scorpioides
GCCAGATTGTTGAAACTGTCTCTTATATACAGTACACACTCCCAATACACACACAACACACTCTTCTTCTTCTTTCTTATCTCCACTCAATCACACTAAGGTATCAAGCTTGTAAAGCTTGAGATTTTTTATGGTGTCTGCCGGGGAAGAGTAGAGCTCATCAATGGATGAGTCAATACAGTCAATAATATGTCTTGGGGTTGCAGGCTGAGAATTGCACTTAGTACATAGTGGGAAAACCCTGCAACCATTCTGGAAAGTCATTATCCGTAGATGACCAGACTTAAGTCTGGAAATTAAAGACTGTTGTTCTCTTGGGAGGACAGAACCGGTGCTTGTCCCTCCTGCTCTGTACCAGTCATGTTCAGCATCAGATTTCCATTCCTGCAGGCATTGGGTTTTGATGGTACGGAGGAGGTCTCTTTCGTCTAGTTGGGTGGTAGATTCTCTTGCTTCAGGTAGGCCAAGAGCTCCAGCCTTTGCCAGAGAGTCTGCCAGCTCATTACCAGGAAATCCAACGTGAGCTGGAAGCCATTGCACTGTGACTGAGCTGTTGTCTGGGAGTCGGTTTACAGACTTAGCAATGCTCTTGAGGAGAGGTTACAACACACTAAAATGATAAAAGTTTAACAATGCCTTACATTAAATTAGGAATCACATACGACCATCACTTTTCTCTATACAGTGAACAACAGCATTGTCACCATCATCAGACAACAGAATAAAGTTTTCTTTATTCTTTTGCCTGTTGATGGTGACAATGCTGTTACCGAAATGTCACACACTATTAAATTATTTGGATTAGGTCTTATTTTCTTGTATTATAATCTATAATCCTAATTGTGCTTTATTAACACACTAAAATGATATATGTTAACAATGCCTTTCATTAAATTAGGAATCACACACAACTCTTCTCTATACAGTGAAATAATACAAGAAAATAAGACCTAATCCAAATAAATAAATAGTGTGTGACGTTTCGGTAACAGCATTGTCACCATCATCAGAAAAAAGAATAAAACTTTACTGTTCTGCGCTGCCTGGAGTATAGGAGCTCTATCTGCTTCTTTGTTTCTTGTGGTGAATCTGTATAAGTCTGGTGGTCTTTTATATGTGTGTGTTTAATGGCCAGTTTATACCACTTCTCCACCAAGCAATGTACTATATTTTGGCTGAGTCAGTGTAGCTGACAACAAGGTGTGTCGTAGGCCTGTGCCATGTTTGTGGGGGAGGCCCTATGTCTGGGGGCCTACTACTTGGTGAGGTACATCTTCCAGAAGAAGGGAAAGCCTCAACCTCCCAGTACTGATGGCAATGTGGACTTCAAACCTTGGATCTTCCTGCCCCCCACTCTATGTGACATGACGGCCACCTCTCTCATGTACCTAGGCCTCACCATGACCTACGCTTCCAGCTTCCAGATGCTTAGAGGTCTGTACTATGGCTTCTCTCAACAAGTTATTTCTACCATCTATGGCAACATTCAATTTATGATAAATATACTCTACTATGCTCCCAATATATTTTTTTCATCGCAGTAAGGACAGTAGAAGTTTGTTTTATGTATAAAAGAAACATTCACGCTTTTAAATCCTTTTATTTTATATGTATAGATGGCGCGTTATTGCTTTGTGTTAATTTATGCCTAACTGGCCTTGTCTTTATAGTTTGCTGAAGAGCATTGCTCGAAGCAAATATTTAAATGTAATGCTACTGTCCTATAAGCTTATGTCCATAGTTTACTTGAAAACCATTTCTAAGATTCCATCCTTCAGTGTAGCATATAAAAGCAGAATGATCGAATACAGTATTAGAGCTCTGAGAAGCGGTCTGGTGGATTAAATTGGCGAAACCGCTGGGAGGGTTCACCACTGATGAGCCAAGCCCTCCCAATATATTTTTTCATCGCAGTAAGGACAGTAGAAGTTTGTTTTATGTATAAAAGAAACATTCGCGCTTTTAAATCCTTTTATTTTATATGTACTCTACTATATATATATCATCATTAGTAAAGTTTTTTTTTTACTGGAGTGATGCACAGTGCCATTGGTCTGATGCACAATTAAAGGGAGAGATGCTTCTTTTGGTACATATATATACAAAATATATCTATGTTTATATATTCTTGGTTTCTCAAGAAGCCTCTGGGACCAAAAATCTTTTTGGTGGCAGTGGTACAGCCTACTCCACGCTGACGAGCGCCAACAGCGCAAAATGCGTTCGTGGATGGCTTTTCTTGATTTATCAATAAATTAGGTTGGCCAAATATCAGGGAACAGGCTAAATCAATGTTTAATTTATTTCTGTTCCAGATGGCGCTCGGCCTTCTGTAAAGCACATGTGCTCCTGGTCAGGATATGCTTACTTTATTTTTAATATCAACACCCGACCCACTTATTATTTTTTCTATTTGTTTTTTTCATATATATATAGATGGAAATTTTGCCGGGAGGAAATTGATCTAAAGAGACAAGGGTCGCCTCTCCCGTCAAAATAGACATCTAAAACCAGACGCCATCTATTGATCGTTGCCATAACTAGCGGCCTCAGGTTGGTGACAGAGGTGGACGCTTTTCAGTTTGCCAAAGCTGGTGTTGTGGCTTTGTACCGACCCCGGCCGCTAGTTGCAGCGACGATCAATAGATGGCGTCTGGTTTTAGACGTCTTTTGACAGGAGAGGCGACCCTTGTCTCTTTATATATATATATGTAGTATATTTTGAGTTAGATAGTTCACAACCTTCTTCTGATATTAATTATATATAACCCCATATCTATATATAAAAATATGTATCGAACAATGGAAGTGACAAATAAAACAAAGAAGGAGGTAGACCAGACGACAAAGGCCAGACGAAAACAACCCGGCGCCATAAAGTGGCGTGATTACAGTAGCCAATCAGGAATCACCACATATATATGTACCAAAAGAAGCACCTCTCCCTTTAATTGTGCATCAGATCGAAGGCATTGTGCATCACCCCAGTAAATACTAGTGATAAAGAGTGAGCCACATAATACCAGTTTTAGCAAATTCAGACAAAAAAAGCCAACAACCTGTTGTATACCATGGTTTTGGTACAGCTTCAATTTCATAACCTCCTATGAGACCACCTGTGAAATCGGTCAAAAATATCAAACAGATGTTTCAAGCTGGTTAAATGGCAATTTTCACAGGCTGAATAACATCTTTTATTATCTTGACAGCCATCATGACTGGGTGAAGTAAAATGCCTTTGTCATTAAGACTGGGAGCAATACTCAGTGGCAGGCTAACTTAGCTCCAAAAGAAATGGCCACCTCTGACATGAGGAACAGCCACTCCTAATATGGAGTACAAACACTGCTCATCCTGTATCCCTGGATTAGGAGCCCTTACAGGGTACTATCAGCCAGGCCAGCTGAGCCCAGGTTTTTTAGTGAGCTTGTTACTGCTCCCCCTCCTCCTTTTTCATCCGGGCTTGGGACCAGCAAAGGTGGAGTTAAATATAAAGTTATAATTATGTCTATATATTTTTAATTAAAAAGGCATATATTGGTTGAAAATATCATTTATTTTATCAATATATTTAATTAAAGATTTATTTATAGATTTCTCTATTTTCAAATTTGTCTATATATTTGCCAAAAGTGAACCAGATAAACATTACCAACAGAATGGTGTATTTCTAGCAGATGTCCATCCACCCACACCTGTATAACAACAACAACAAAAAGGCTTTTATTAGAGCCCATTGGCCTGTATGGATTCGCCATACAACAACAAAATAATACAGTAATTCCTCTCCCTTTCCCCTTGTGCACGTGAGCCTTTGTTTGAAGAGGGATTTATTTACACATCTGTTCTAAAACTTTCCTCACTACCTCTTTTGTGTATGAATCTATTTACAATTGATCTGTAGAAATTATAGAGTTCTATTGCTATATTTTTCTGAAATAGTTCTCAGCGTCTGCAGTGGGTTGCTAAGTCTCCAGAAGGTGTTTTTAAGAGTTTTTTCTCTTTCTTCACCTAAATATTTGCATTCTATGATATAGTGGGAGATTTCATCAGATATCATATTAAATAATATTTATAATTAGATATAGAGATTTCAAATATAAATTAACAGGTTCCTATAATGAAGGAGGACTTGGTACAGGTTTGATGGACAAAACTTGATGCAAATTTCAAATACAGACAGTTTGGAACTGTGTACGGAGGAAAGGAGATAATAGATGGTCTACATGATTTAAATCTCTTGAATATTAATTACAATAATACACCTATCCCCCGATTTACACGGTAGATACGTTCCTGAGAAAAACGTGTAAATCGGGGGATAGGTGTACACAGAAATAAAAATAAAATGCATTGACAGGTTAAAATATGTAGTCAGCACATAAACTCGGGATTCCTCATGAGATGTGTACACAGCGCATGTGTTCAATCACAGTAGCATTTAGTATAGTGCGATTAAAAAAAAAAACTTATTTGGAAAACCGTGTAAAAGCGAAAACGTGTAAAAAAAGTACTGTGTAAATCGGGGGGATAGGTGTACAAAGCAATATAGCGCCAGATTCCACCCTTTCTTCACCTAAATATTTGCATATATTACCTGTATAACATGTTTGATGTCACCACCAGGTGCTGTCATTGTCTTCACCGGTCTCCTCTCCAGTGCGTTCCTCCAAAGAAAGCTTGACAGGAACCAGTGGATAGGAATTCTCATTGTGGTGGTCGGCTTGGCCATCGTTGGTGCCTCAGATATCATCTTCCCCTCTACTGGAGACACCCACTTCGATACCAACCATCTCATCACAGGTAACTCCTTTCTCTTGTTGTGTCATACAAGGTGTGTCCAATAAAAAATGGTCAAAAATAAAGAAAAATAGAATGATTAAAAAAAAATTTAATTAGTATTTTTCAAAATAGTCCTCTCCTGCATCTATACATAATTTCCATCTCTTCTCCCATTATTTAAAATATTTAGAAAATGCATCTTTCGGGATGTTCTTCAAGACCTTTTTCGAATCCGCTATGATGGACTCTAGTGTCAAATCTCCTTCCTTTTAGAGCCATTTTGAGTTTTGGAAAGAGAAAAAAATCATTTGGAGCTTGGTCTGGGGAATAGGGAGGTTGTTGAAGTATTTGGATGCCGTGTTTAACCAAATAAGTCAGTACAGATGTAGCGGTGTGTGGTGGTGCATTATCATGATGGATAATCCAATTTTTGGAACACCATATTTCACTTCTTTTCAGACGAATTGATTCACGTACGCGTCTCATAATGTTTAAATAAGACTCCTTATTGATTGTTTGACCTTCCTCTAGATATTCATAATGCACAATTCCCTTTATGTCAAAGAACGTGACCAATAAGACTTTGTTTTTTGACTTGCAAAGTCGGGATTTCCTCGTTCTTGGTTCATCTTTTCCTTTCCACTCCATGGATTGGCGTTTTGTTTCCGGGTCATACCCGTAAACCCATGTCTTGTCTCCAGTTATTACTTTTTTTTTCCAATTAGGGTTTTCTTCCACCATTTAAAGCATTTTTTTGGCAACTTCAACGCGATTCTCCTTTTGTTGGATTGTGAGCATTTAAGGGACAAATTTTGAAGGTGTCTTCTTTAACTGCAAGTCTTCTTTAATTATCGATCCAACTAATGATTTTGATATCCCTGTTTCTTCCACAATGTCCCGTAACCCTATTCGTGGATTCTCTTTTATCAAATTTGAAATTTGGCTCACCTTTTCAGGGTTCCTGTGCAGAATTGAACGTCCAACACGCTTCTCATCTTTCACCGATTCCATTCCATTTTTAAATCGTGAAAACCATCTAAATGTGGTGGGCTTATTTACATTTTCATTTCCAAATGCCAATTTCAACAAATCTAAATTTTCTGAAGCCGATTTCCCAATTTTGTAGCAAAATTTAATACAAATTCGTTGTTAGAATTTTCTATCCATTACAAATTAGAAGTTGTTATGCAAGGCGTTCTTTTTACAAGCTTACAATTTATTGACTGCGCGTGCAATCACGTGATGTGATATACCACAGTGTAGCTGAAGCTTTCTATTTTTTAATAGACTTAAAAAAAAAATTATCATTTCATTTTTTTCTTTGTTTTTGACCGGTCTCACCATTTATTGGACACACCTTGTACATGCTACTTAGTTGTACTGGGGTCAGAACCAAACGGGGCTCTGGCTCATTTGTAAGTGCAAAGTCCAACTGCTTTTCACATGTGTAGACATGTGGTGCACTTACAGTAAAAGCAGTCACTAACTACCCACCGTGATTATCATGGCCTGTACCACGTGTACTAGGGATAAGCAAAAAAAAAACTAGGGTCAGATAGATAGATATTAGACTATAAGTTAGGCATATCCTGACTACTAACACGGGCATTTTATAGATGGCAGAGCACCATCTATCCATTCATTCCTTGATATTTGGCCCCTGATAAATCAAGAAAAGCCAACTACCGTTTCTGTTGGCCCTTGTCAGCATGGTGCAGACTCTGCAATCTAAAATCTTTTGGACCTAGAGGCTTCTTGAGAAATCAAGAAATGGGTCAAACTTTTAACATATATACAAGCATCTCCTCCTATAAATAATAATATATATGTTTTTTTTTTTTATAGAAAAGGAACAAACAATTATTTTTGATTCATTTATATTTTTTTATTATCCCTAGTACACGTGGTACAGGCCATGATAATATATATATGTTTATCCCTAGTACACATGGTACAGGCCATGATAATATATATATGTTTATCCCTAGTACACATGGTACAGGCCATGATAATATATATATGTTTATCCCTAGTACACATGGTACAGGCCATGATAATATATATATGTTTATCCCTAGTACACATGGTACAGGCCATGATAATATATATATGTTTATCCCTAGTACACATGGTACAGGCCATGATAATATATATATGTTTATCCCTAGTACACATGGTACAGGCCATGATAATATATATATGTTTATCCCTAGTACATATGGTACAGGCCATGATAATATATATATATATATATATATTTGCTTATCCCTAGTTCCAGTGGTACAGGCCATTATAATCATGGTGGGTAGAAGTTGGCAACTGCTTATACTGTTAAGTGCACCACATGTCTACACATGTGAAAAGCAGTTTGACTTTTGCATTTACAAGTATACCAGAGCCCTGTTTGGTTACTTGTACTTGCTGGTGGGGTTGAAATTTTGAAAGAATCAGGGACTATTAGAACAATTTTTAAATTAGAAAAAATTACCCAATATGGGATTCGATCCCGGGTTGTAGCGGCCGAAAACCAATGGTTTAGACCACTGGTCCACCACCCCCCCCCTATATTTTATTTAATGATGATATTGCTTAATATGTTTAATGATTTCCTTATGCCCTCTCTACCAAAAACCTTGCAACTAATTCTTTACTCTGTGAACAAAAGTTCACAGCCTGCTCATCCTGTATCCCTGGATTAGGAGCCCTTACAGGGTACTATCAGCTGGGCCAGCTGAGCCCAGGTTTTTTAGTGAGCTTGATTCTTATAATATATAGAATAAGATTCTTCTTTCTTATCTCCACTCAATTATATTAGGATATCAAGTTGTGACCCTTGATGTGACCCATCATGAATAGCAGAATGCATCTGCCTTTGTCATTAAGACTGGGAGCACTACTCAGTGGCAGGCCACTGACTCAGCTCCAAAAGAAATGGCCACTTACAAGATTGAAGAAGAGCAAAAGTAACCCTGGCTGTGTGTGTAGGTGACCTGTTGATCATCATGGCCCAGATTGTAGCCTCCACCCAGATGGTGTTGGAGGAGAAGTTTGTGAGCAAGCACCGCGTGGCGCCACTGCAGGCCGTGGGATTGGAGGGCACATTCGGTGTGTTGGTGCTGGGACTGCTGCTCATCCCCATGTACTACATCCCTGTGGGCAACATGATCTTCCACAACCCTAAGGGCAACCTGGAGGATGCCATCGATGGCTTTGTCCAGATTTACAACAACCCCATCATCCTCACTGCCATCTTGGGTTAGTACAGTAGCTGTTGTTGTTTCTTATCCCCTTGTGTAAAGATTACATGAGTTCATGCTCCTCCAGCTGTTTTATGATAGGCAGCAACCTCTCCCAAAGGTCCTGTTAAGTGCATCTAATGCAAGCCAAAATGTGTTCTGGAGCTGCAGGTGCCAAACTACATTTTGGGCAAGTGGGGTAGATTTTGTTATTATTTTCTATCTTCAATGGCTTGAGGTGGCCTGTTCTAAATCTTGTTAGTGTTGTTTGATGCTCTCTGAGATTCAGAGCTCCTCCTGGGTCCATTCCACTCTACCAACTGTGTTTAGGTGGGAATCCTCCAGTTCTTGTTTATTTTTGTTTTGGCTACTTTTTCTATTTCTTTAAAAAGTACAGTACCTACCTCTACACACCCCCTTATTTTTTCAATCATCTCTTTCCCAGAAAATCATAATCCCCTGCATTCTCTCTCTCTCTCTCTATGATTTGGCAAAAAAAAAAATCAATTAGGAAACTGAGCTATAGTTAAAAATACTATTTTGTAAAAGGATGTTAAAGCCTGAGTTAAGAAAGGGCATTCTACAAAGTTCTACAAAAGTATGGAAGGATGTTAAAGCCCTGACATATAATAAAACTATTTCAAGGAACTTATCCCTGAATTATTATTTTTTTTAATGCCAAATTAAATGATCATTTAAGTCCATTAAAATAAAGATCATCGAAGTAGGCACAAAACTGGGCATTCAGAATTTGCCAATGCTGGTGTTGTCTCCAACCAGAGTAAGCTAGGTTGCTGAGATGGTTAATTGATGGACGTGTTTTTTTTTCCATCTATTTTTATGAGAGGTAGCCATCGTTTAATAACCTCCCAATATTTACTCTTTATTTGCATTCCTAATCCCACCCAACAAATGCAGATATAGCTCGGCTATAAAAGACATGTAAAACACTAAACTTATAACCCATTCATTTTCGTTTTTTTTTTCTTCATAAAATTGGATGAACTTTAAGCTCGGTTCAAATATAATAAAAATAGTTCTTTTAGAAATCTCTCATATCTATATATATATCTACTTTGCGTATATAGAAGAACCTCTACAAGAGGACACCTCTCTGTAAAGGGCACTAGGTGTTGTTCTATATAGACTTGAAATCTTATTTAAAACTCAAAATATTATAGAATTTATAATACAATATAATGTGGCTTATGATTGTAAAATGATGTTTGACAAGTTTTACCGCAAATGTTTCTTTTGAACAAAAAATCGTAATTTATTTCAAGGAGAAATAACGACTATTTCTATCCTTAGGGATGAAGTATGAAAGGATGAATTGTGAAGAATAATGATGAACAGAAAAATAAGTGTCCAGGGATAAAAATTCTAATCCCTGGACACTTTTATTTATATATTAAGTCTTCTTTAAAAAAAAAAAATAGATCGGCTACATCAAAGACTTTCCACTTCCTCAAGTTTTGTGTGAGTGTATATACATATATATATATATTTGCTAACAAATATACTTGATAAACAAATTATTTACAGAAGTTTATTTAAAAAAAAAAAAAAATGCAAGCTTTAAAATGCAGTCTGTTTCATCACGTTATGGGTCTGCAAAGGCTTTAAACACACGGGCAATGGAGATTCTCAGATTCGTAAATAAATAAATTGATAAAGCCAATTCTGTGTGGTGCAGGTACCATCTTCAGTATCGCCTTCTTCAACTTCGCCGGCCTGACTGTGACCAAGGAACAGAGCGCCACCTCCAGGATGGTGTTGGACAGCATACGTACCCTGGTGATCTGGCTGGTGTCCATCGGTGTGGGCTGGCAATCCTTCAACTACCTGCAGCCCATAGGATTCGTGGTGCTGCTCGTGGGAATGGCTATGTACAACCACATCATCACCTTGGATCGCTGTCTGGGCCGCTCTGATGACACGGCGCCCCTGTTGCCTCACATTACCCAACAGGATTCCTCTCCAGAAGTCATCAGTTAGTTATCCTCAAAGACATATATTGTTACTCTTCTCCATACAGATTTCTTTAGCAGAGTTTTTCTCTAAAAATTCACTTTTTTTCTTTCAGCTGTTCTCTTTTTCAATTCTTTAGTTTTACAACTCCCTCCTCCATAATGATAAAAAAAACCAACAAGTTCTACTGAAATAATTATAGATTAAAAATATATTTATATTGTGTATATATTATACATATACCCCCTTTATTATCTTATTTATAGAAATCTTTTTTTTTTATGAGAAATATATTAAATGTTTTTTTTTTTTTTATGTTTTTGTACTATCCTTTTTTTTTGTTGTTGTTTCTTTCACTAAATGAGTTTCAATTCTGTTGTTTTTTTTCTGGTTTTGTGAGAGAAGAAAATATTATTCCCTATTAAAATTATTTTAAAAAATTAAATTGGCTTAAAAAAAAAATTGTTTGCAAAACTTTTTTTTTTGAGGATTGTGGGGGTTGAAAGATTTGAATGAAGATCTAAAATATTGAATTCCCATGGTAAATATGCAAAAGAAGTACATCAAAAGGTGTTCGAGTATCCTGTTACAACTGCAATTTTAAACAATCAACATTTGCTTAAATTGGGAGCCTATTCTACACCAGTAATTGTTGTTTGAACCAACCATTTATTGTTTATTCTGGCATTTTGAAATCACCCTTCAAGGAAATAATAAGTTTAATGCATCCAATGTATATTCCATGTATCTATTTGAAATAAAAATATACTCATGGACAAAACTTGAAGTTTTGATGTCTTCAGTCATCTTTTTTTTTTTTAGGAAGACAAGCAATTTTGCTTACACTTAGTTATCATGTGCATCTTCAATAAAGGTCACTGTAATATCTTTCAGAGTTATTGTTCCGATATACATGGTAAAAGGTACAACTTCCTTAAGTTTTGTCCATGAGTGCAAGTCCCTCATATCCCCAGGAATGAGTTTCTTTTGAGAAATTATTCAGTATCTCTTAAGTTTTTTGGACTTAAATTGTAGCAATTCTTCAGTGCTGCTGAGTATCAACTGGTGTGGGGTTTAGATATAGAGAATAAATAAAATCTCAAAAGATAGTCCTCCCCGGAACTTCTTTACTTAAAAATAGTGCTTATATATATATACAGTAGAACAACCTCCATGAGAGGACATTCATGCTAGAGGATACCTCTTTATAAAGGATACTTTTTATTGGTAAAATTATCATTTTCACTATTCAGCTACTCTCCTGTAAGCGGACACCTCTCTATATAAAGGACACTTTGGCTCTGCAATTATATGTTGTCCTTTGATAACCATCATGATTGGGTAAAGTAAAATGCGTCTGCCTTTGTCACTAAGACTGGGAGCACTACTCAGTGGCAGGCCGACTTAGCTCCAAAAGAAATGGCTGCCTCTGACATGAGGAATAGATTCCATGTGCAGCCGCTCCTAACATGGAGTACAGACTCATCCTGTATCCCTGGATTAAGAGCCCTTACAGGGTACTATCAGCCGGGCCAGCTGAGCCCAGGTTTTTAGTGAGCTTGTTACTGCTCCCCCTCCTCCTTTTTCATCCGGGCTTGGAACCGGCAAAGGCGGAGTTTGAGATAAAAAAGAAGAAGAAGATGTTGTCCTTTACAGAAAGGTTCTACTGTACAGTCATTCAACACCCCAATGGATAAGAATTTCATACTGAATTCAAGCTCGTATTGAATTCAAGACAATGTAATTATAAATATGAAAATGAAACTTTTTTTGTACACAGTGCATGTCTTGTTCAGCCCCCCCCCCCCCCCCCTTTTTTTTTTTTTTAGAAGGGGCAATAAAGGATCACCCATAAATATAAGATAATAAGACCAAATTCAAATGTTGTTTCTTATTCTCTTGTGTAAAGATTACACGAATTCCACGAGTCATGCTCCTCGAGCTGTTTTTTTATATTGGATTCTAAATTCAAACACAAATAGTTAATTACATTTCTGTAACAGCGTTGTTACCATTAGACAACACTGTTACTGAAACGTCGCACACAATTTGATTTTATCTTGTTACCTTGTATTTCTAATCTATAATCCAAATTGTATCATGGATCACAAAAATATTTAAATAAGCAAATAGGTTTGATACCATTTTAAAATAGGTACATAAGTAAGCCGTTTGATAACAATACAAACATCAAATTTGCCTTAAAATTATTCCAACAAGACATTATTACATTCAGTCTTACCTAGAATAAAAGAAATATGAAAAAAAAGTTTTTTTCTGTTTATTGATTAATAAAGAATTTACAAATTACATGCCTCATGGAAACAGTTTGTAATGATGTTCAGAAAAATGGAGTAATGACAAAATTTTATATTTTTATTAAGATCTTTTATGCCCAGATTCTTCTAAGAGCTACAGATAGGGAGTGGAATAAGAGGGGGAAATAAATTAGAATTTACAAAGTTGAAATATGTAAATAGAGAGATTACTTATTATATCTACATATCAGTTATATATATTTTTACATATCCTATATTTACAATAATTTTGTGTATTCTTTTCACAAGGGGATAAGAAACAACAACAAAACAAGATCTAGTGTTTATTGCCTTAGTATTGAAATTAATATTTTCCCAATGAAATCTAATCTCTCCATTTATAAGATCAAGTAATAGCCTTTTCAATTTTGAATCAGAATTTGGAAAATTCCATCTATTTGTAATGAGAAATGCATTAGGAATTACTTGATGCTTTTTGCAGAATTTTAGAAAATAGATGTGAGAAAAATGTTCGTTTATAATCTATAATCCAAATTGTGCCTTATCAATAAGATCTAGTGTTATGTTGTGGTGTCCAATGTAGAGCCTCAGATGTCTCCATACATCTCTATCACAGCAGTCGTTCTCTATCTGATCTAATGTTATATAAGCTATATGGAAATATATAGGATATTTGTGCAACACCATACATGATACTTACCATGAATCAAGTTTTATAAACCATACTAAAGTCAATAGCTTAGTGAGAAATTGCAATGTGGATTATAGATTAGAATCGTAAGGTAACAAAACAAAATTCAATAAGTTAGGCTTTACATTTCAGAGTATCAAATGTCAAGCACAATTAATTGAATTTAGATTTAGTCTTGTTCTCATCAAAACTCATGTTTTGATAGCTTAGTGTAGCATTTTTTGTACTTGTATTTTCATGGTGGGAAAAAATTGATCTGAAGCAAAAACTTCGTACTTAAAACTACACTGTTCTATTTAATATCCCACTCAACAAATGACCCTGCGTGGGTAATACAGGAAGTATATCTTGTTATTGAATATATTTGCATATATCCCAGGCTTGATAAATTATGTTGTTGTTGTTGTTTCTTATCCCCTTGTGTAAAGATTACACAAATTCCATGAGTTCATGCTCCTCGAGCTGTTTTATGATGAGCAGCGGCCTCTCCTAAAGGTCCTGTTTAGTGCATCTAATGCAAGCCAAAATGTGTTCTGGAGCTGCAGGTGCCAAACTACATTTTGGGCAAGTGGGATAAATTTTGTAATTATTTTCTATCTTCAATGGCTTGAGATGGCCTGTTCTAAATCTTGTTAGTGTTATTTGATGCTGTCTATTTCTGAAGTTCAGAGCTTTGATAAATTATGGCAGGGATATCTTCCTAACTCCAGATACTTTGAATTGCATAAGCAGTACACAGATGGAATATGTAAATCAACCTTTTATTGAGCTTAATTGCATAGCCTAGACCTGAAACTGTCAAATATTGTGGAAAGATATGTGAAACAAATTGAATATGCAAAAATTGGTGTTGAAATTATGGCAGTGACCTCCTTTTAGGTCTAATTTTATATGGTAATACTGAGATAGGCCAAATATTGTGTGGAAACGCATGCAAATCAAATATAATATGCAAATTAGCCTTTTATTAGACTAATTTGCATACTTGAAACGGTCTATGTGGAAATGTAGGAGGAACAAGCATGATAGACAAATACACTAACTTGGTTTTTCTTTTTTACGCAATTTATTTAGATTTTTATTTGAACCTGTGTTAAGAGACAACCAGTAATATTCAGTTTAGGTCCCCAATGCTTATTGTAAAATAACTGAATAGCTTTCAACATTTCTATGACTCTGAAATTAGATTTAGGCTTATGAAGAAATTGTTTTAAAGTTTGTGGATTTTCAGCCATATACAAGCTAACAAATCTCACCATGAATTTTACCCATCTTCAAAATTTAAAATTGGATTTTCAACTTTTGAAAAATAAAATTACATGAGGTAAATATGCAATTGTGTATAATTGCAATAATTATAATTGCAATAAATATAATTGTAAAAATTGTGTAATAAGCTCAACAACTGTTTTACCAGCAAGTTATTTACCAATCTACTTTGAGAAAATCCTCTGCAATACATATAAATAATAAGCAAAGCAACTTCCGAAGGTGAGTTTTCAGCTTTATTGTATATATTTATCTCTACCTTTCAGGTATCACAAATCTTTCTACAGTAGTATATGAATAGAGTTGATATTTATTCCGATAGATGGCGCAAGCCATTAGCTGATAGTACCCTGTAAGGGTTCCTGATCCAGGGATATGGGTTGATCGGCCTCTGTACCCCAAGTTAGGAGTGATTGTACATGTTCCTCATGTCAGAGGTGGACATACAATATTGGAGTTAAGTCTGGCCTGATACTGAGATGTGTGCTCCCACTCTTAACGACTCAAGTAGACATATTTTACTTCTCTAGCATGAAGTTTATGATTCACAGATTTGACGATATGTCTCATTTTTTGCACGATAAGGAGATGCCTTTTTCATAATGACTCCTATAGTTTGTGATACCTAAAAGCTAGAGATGAATATACAATAAATCAAGAAACTCACCTTCTGAAGCCATTTGCTTATTATTTATACAATCTATTATTTCATTTTTGCTTAAAATACAGTAGAACCTCCCTGTAAAGGACACCTAGTTGCAGAGCCAATATGTTCTTTATGGCGAGGTCTTCTCTTACCAGAAAGTTACTAAATTGTAAAAATGGTAATTTTGGAAATGAAAACCGTCCTTTGTAGAGAGGTGGCCTCTAGTGCGAGTGTCCTCTCATTGAGGTTCTACTGTATTTGCATCTGTTTAATGCATATTATTAATATACTAAACACACATTTATGACAACTTCTATCCAGTTGCATAGTTTTACAGAGTCCTATATTTTTCCTATTTCCATATATACTTTACTATTTTGCCATTCACAACCTAGTTCCTCAGTCAGTTCAGTATCTAAGTTGGACAGTTTTCTTACGTGTTGAATGCTATGAGTGCTGTGAGCAATATGTCGGAGGAACATCCCTATAAACCAAATACCGAGCGATTCTGTTCTTTACGCGAACCCCCATTTACAGAGACTTTATCGCCTCAGTGAGATGAAACAAGATATGCACAAGTTGCTGATTGTGTCCACCATATATTTACCGAGGAGTGCTCACATACCGTTGCTCACAAGACTTTGTTCCTTCCCTCGACGAGTTTAGCCTACCTATCTGCCTAAAATATATTGCGCATGCTGATTGTTGTGAACAGCATAGGCACTAACATTAAGGGTTTGTAATATTTTATATAACACAACAGTTTATTGTAATATTAAGGGAATAATTTCATTAGCTTTATTATAGCTAATTTTGTGTATTTTTTCCTATATTTTCATTTATGAGTTGTTTTATAAGTTGTTATATATATAAATGTATTTTGTGATGCCATATATAACGCCCTGTGATGTGATTTATGTGATGTGCATATTTGAAGCCAATAAACTATATTTTTGTCTAAATTGTTATAAAAATCAAAATTTGTTTGTCTATTTATTGATAAACTCCTGTTGCAAATATTGCCAAATTTTCCATATAATGTTGATCTTGAGGATGGTTTTAGGCTAATTATTATAATCACACAATAAAAATATCATATACAGTAGAACATACTCCATGAAAGGACATTCATGCTAGATGACACCTCTCTACAAAGGACAGTTTTCATTTGTTAAATTGCCATTTTTAACGCCTTACCTCACCCACACCCATCAGCCAACATGTCCTGTATGACACCTCAGTGCTTCCATGGCTACCAGTCTCTCCTGATCTCTCACCTATAGAACATGTCTGGGATCTAATTCGATGCCATTTGAGTTCACTGCCACAGCCGCATTCAGAAGATGAACTGTTGCTGACAGGAAATGTGCAGCCATTCCTCAGGACATCGTCCTAATTAAGTCAGTACCAAGACGTGTTGACATAGCGGTGGTCCCACAACATATTGACTGGATGGCAATGTCGCTCAGTGTATCTGTTCTAATAAATATCATTTTTTGTTCAACTCCGCCTTTGCCGGTCCCAAGCCCAGATGAAAAAGGAGGAGGGGGAGCAGTAACAAGCTCACTAAAAAAACTGGGCTCAGCTGGCCCAGCTGATAGTACCCTGTAAGGGCTCCTAATCCAGGGATACAGGATGAGCAGCGTTTGTACTCCATGTTAGGAGCGGCTGCACATGGTGTTTGTTCCTCATGTTAGAGGCGGCCATTTCTTTTAGAGCTAAGTCGGCCTGCCACTGAGTAGTGCTCCCAGTCTTAATAACAAAGACATTCTACTTCACCCAGTCATGATGGTTGTCAAACAGACACCATCAAGGGTCACAACTTGATACCCTAATATGATTGAGTAGAGATAAGAAAGAAGAAGATTTATTGTTCGCTATGCAGATTTTCACAACTTTTTCCTACTAATTCTTGGTGTTGCAAATTCAGTGTCACATATTTTAAAATGAAAGTACATACCTTAAATCAAAGTATAAATATGAAGGAAGTAAATGTAAGGTACATACCTTATATTTTGAAAGTAAATAATTAATGGATTTGTGTGGCTCAAATCTTTGTGAAATCTGTAACCTATTGTTCTCCTCAAAACATCAAGTAATATTTACGAAACAGTGTTTAACTTTAAAAATATATAAAGAAAATTTTCTTGAAATATAAAAAAAAGGAATATACAGTTAAACCTGTCTATAGCGCCCCCTCTAAATAGCGCCTTCCTCTCTATAGCGCCCGATTTTAAACATTAAAATGTAAACATTTTACATTAAAAGTGACCTGTCTATAGCACCCTATTTTGGTGAGTCCCAAGAGGGGGCGCTATAGACAGGCTTAACTGTATATATACAGTGTAGAACCTCTCTGTAAAGGACAACACCTAATTGCAGAGCTAAAGTGTCCTTTGGGGAGAGGTGTCCTCCTACCGGAGAGTTGCAAATTTGTTGGTAATTTTGCAAATGAAAACTGTCCTTTGTAGAGAGATGTCCTCTCATGAAGGTACTATTTATATATAACAAAAAAAAAAGGCATATCCTGATAGCTCAAATGAGAGCCTTAATTAGAGATATTGGTAACATACTGATGTTAGAGATAGTAGTTGAATATTATCAGGGAACTACAAGAAAATAAGACCTATTCCAAATAAATTAATTGTATTAGGTCTTATTTTCTTGTAGTTATAATCTATAATCCAAATTGTGCTTTATCATGTAATCAGCAAAATTAATGGGACATTATTTTCTACATAAACATATCAATGCCATACTCGAAATATACAAGGTATGATCATAAAATTCGGGGAATTGAGTCATAAAAGATTTATTAGATGAATATATACAAAAAATGGTTAATATTCCTCAAAATACTGTCCGAGGGAATCTATACAGCGTTTCATTATTTTTTCCCAGTTCTGGAAGCACCCAGAAAATTCGTAAGAAGTAATGGCCCTCAAAACGCTCAGCGATTTTTCCTTTATGGCATTAACGGTATCAAATCTATGTCCTTTTAGAACTGACTTTATTCTGGGAAAGAGAAAGAAGTCATTTGGTGCTAAATCAGGCGAGTACGGGGGATGAGGCATTGTCAGCATGCTATTTTTAGTCAAAAAATCACCCACGGAAAGAGCTCTGTGTACTGGGGCGTTATCGTGATGAAGCATCCATTCACCCGAGATCCAATTTTCCGGTCGTTTCTTCCGTATTGATTCCTGTAAACGGCGTAAAATCGCTAGATACACGTGTTGATTAATTGTTTGCCCTTGTGGGAGGAATTCATAATGCACAATGCCTTGGTGATAAAAAAAAGTCACCAAGAGAACCTTTGTTTTTGACTTAGGCATTCTTGCTTTTTTCGGTTTGGGGCATTTTTCGGGATTCACTGGCTCGATTGTCGTTTGGTCTCTGAGTCATACCCATAGACCCAGGTTTCATCACCAGTAATCACCTTTGTGAGGAAGTTTGGATCTTCGTGGATGTTAAATAGCCAATCTTCTCAGGCATTAACCTTTTCCTCCTTTTGGGCCTCGGACAGAATTTTTGGAACAAATTTCGAAAACTTTCTTTCAAGTCCAAGATCCTCGGTCAATATATATTTAAACGTTCCATATGAAATCCCTGTTTCTTCTACTAGTTCTCTGATCGTTGTCCTAGTGTCTTCCCGTATTAAAGCACCAATTTTTTGGGTCAGTTCTTCGTGATTTTCCAAAGGAGGTCTACCCTGGCGTGCGTTATCTTGGGTTGACTATCAACCAGATTTGAAACGGGCAAGCCACTTTTTATGATTGTGATAAGGCTGCCTCTCCGAACGCCAATTTCAACATTTGAAATGTTTCTGACGCCGTTTTTCCTAATTTTTGACAAAACTTTATGCATACCTTTTGTTCACTTTTAAGATCCATTGTAAAAAAACGCCGCGCCTTTGTTTCTTTTCTTTAAAAAATGCTTATAGGGGGTCGGTGGAAGGCTGGGTAAACCGTTTGGTTTTCGACCACTAGGACCCGGGTTCGATTCCCGCATTGGGCACTTTTTTCTGTTTAAAAAAAAAAATGCTCCAATGGCCCCCGATTCTTGCAAAAGTCCAACCCCACCAGCGAGTGCAAGTAACCAAACGGGGCTCTGGCATTTGTAAGTGCAAAGTCGAACTGCTTTTCACATGTGTAGACATGTGGTGCGCTTATAGTAAAAGCAGTCGCTAACTACCCACCATGATTATCATGGCCTGTACCACGTGTACTAGGGATAAGCAAAAAAAAAAAATGCTTATAAAATTCTTATTATTTGAGATATCGAAAAGATATCAATATTTTCCAGTAGAGAGAACAAGTTCTCGTGATTATGATGATAATTTTTATTTTTCGAAAACTCTTTCAGAAAAACTCTTGAGACATATGAATCTTTTCAAGTTACTATCACCCCCTTAAGCTCGAGAAATCTAAATAGGTATATAAAAAAAAGGTAAAAAGCCATATAAACAAATAGGTATTTCAACCCTATGTGTAAATTACATAATTAATATAGTAATATGGTAGTTAAAAATTAAAACGTGAAAATCAGGCCCCAACATAAAATAATGTCAAAATATTATGATGCATTAGCGCGCCATCTGTTATCAAAATTCGAAACTATTATAGACGCGTATGATTCTTTTAAAAATTAAACAATTTCTACTGCCCTTACTGCAATGAAAAAATTAATGGGAGGGCCTGGCTCATCAGTGGTGAACCCTCCAATTAATTTTTCTATTGCAGTAAAGGCAGTAGAAATTTCAATGCCAAAATACCTAAAAGTTTCGTACATACTTCAATTTTTAGCTTTATAAAGGTGAAATTTCAATAAAGTCTGGCTGTCATTCATGACCCGTTCGTTGAAATGGCCGTTAGTCTCTCTATATTTTATCAGTTTGAATTGTTTTAGGTTAATAAAAATTGCCGTCTGAGGATTTTCTTTTCTCATCTTTCTACATGACAATATAAAAGTGAAGAAAATTTCAAAGCTGCTGATGTAGCACAACGTAAAGAGAAACGAGTAAACAAACTGGAGAAGAAAGAGTTTAAAGATGTTCCATAAAAGATCATGTTGAGAAAATGAATCTGAGAAATTAACAACTGTGCAAGGTTACAGCAAATATAAGAGACATAAAGATTGCTAATTGATTTTGAGTAGAAAGATTAAGAAAGATAAAGACATTTCATTCAAAACAAAGAATTGTAGTCATTGGTATTTACCGTTGTCACTTTTGGATATGAGAGCTTTTGAAATGTGGACATGGAAAAAGCTACTCATGGTACCATGAATAGATAAAAGGTGAAATGCTTCAATCTTAATCCTGTTAGATCCCTATAACCTCAAATATGTAAACAAAGTCTGACCTACTTCAGACATATGATGAGAGCAAATAGTATAGAAAAGATTGTTGGGAAAAATTGAAGTAAAGAGGGGGAGATCTACAATGAGCTGGCTAGAAAGGGCCAAGAAAGCTACTGGAAGGCCACTAGATGTTCTGTAAATGATGGTCACTAACAAATCGGAAAATATTTGTCTTTATAGTCACCAAAAGTAGACCTGATGGACACTCACAACCACATATTCTATATACAGTTACGAGCGTCATGCGTTCTTAATTCTTTAGTTTTCATCTCTGTCACCGTTTGCTTTTTTATTGGAATGGCGCTCTCCTATTGGTTGGCTACGATCACGCCACCTTTGCCCCCCCCCCCCCCCCCACTCGCTTTTTGGTTTTTGTAACTATTGTGTTGGAGCGGGTCGCACCTTAAATAAATGCATATATTAGTTAATAACTAAATGGAATCCTCTCTTTCTTTTTCCCAGTAAGAGACGCCTACGGAAGCCAACAGTACATAGACAGATAAAGCACATAGGCTATATAGTTATTAACTCATATATACAACAACAACAAAAGCCTTTATTTAGGGCATTCCGCCCCATACAGGATTCGCCGCATTTACACGTCAACAAGAGGAGAGGGAAGAGGAAACATTTACAACAAAAAATAAGGTTTGTTACCTATTTACAGATGGATCATCCTCCAGTATCCTTTGCCCTGCATTCTTTCTCATGCGCCCAGCTTCCGTACAGAACTTAACGTATCTATCAATCAGTAATCTATCATTCAGATCTGAAGAGAGAAGTTGACACATGCTATGGTATCCAGATTGACCAGAGGTAACTCATATATTCATTTATATAAGGCGCCAATATATAATTGTAACAAATAGTATTTGAATAAAAACATTCAATCGGGGGTAAACCACGGGCGTTGCCCGGGTCATTCGGCTAGTCTTCAATAAGACTTAGAACGGGCTAATGTTTTAGCTCTATAATAAATAACCAGATGGCGCTCTGCCTTCTGTAAAGCACATGTGCTCCTGGTCAGGATATGCCATTTTTATTTTTGATTTCAACACCTGACCTTTTTATCTTTTTTTTTTTTCTTTCATTTTTTTTTTTCATGTGTTAAGCGTATTTACGCAAGTTTGGCCTTAAAAACCCATTTCTTGGTTTTTCAAGAAGCCTCTGGGACCAAAAAATATTTTTGGTCGCAGTGGTACAGCCTACTCCACGCTGACGAGCGCCAAAAGCGCGAAACGCGTTCGTGGATGGCTTTTCTTGATTTATCAAGAAATTGGGTTGGCCAAATATCAGGGAACAGGTCAAATCAATGCTTAGTTGATTTCTGTTCCACCAGATGGCGCTCTGCCTTCTGTAAAGCACATGTTCTCCTGGTCAGGATATGCCATTTTTATTTTTAATAAATAACTTGTAAATGCAACGAACCCATTATCGCGTGTATTATACCTATTATTAATTATAGGATATAAACACTCCATCTATATTTAAAAGTATCTTTAGAGCGTATGTCTTCTTTCTTTTTTTCAATAACCACTTTACTCTCTACTGCCCCTACAGCAAAGAGTAATATATTGGAAGGGCCAAGGTATGGTGGCTCCCTTATTGTATTGGCCATTGCAGTAGTACAACAACAAAAATGCTTTTATTAGGGCCCATTGCCCTGTATGGATTCGCCACACAACAACAAAATAATACAGTAATTTTTTTTCTCACATGGGGACTGTTCACGTGAACCTTTGTTTGAAAAGGGATTTATTTACACATCTGTTCTAAAACTTTCCACACTACCTCTTTTGTGTATGAATCTATTTACAATTGATCTGTAGAAAATATAGAGTTCTATTGCTATATTTTTCTTTCTGAAATAGTTATCAGCGTCTTCAGATGATTGCTAAATCTCCAGAAGGTGTTCATTGCAGTAGTAGTAAATTGTTTATTTTATTTTAAAAACCATACATGTTCAAAATTTGAGAAAATTAATGACGCGTATGATTCTTTTAAATAAAACAATGTTTTTACTTCCCTTATTTGAATGATAAAAATATTGAAAGAGCCTGGTTTATCAATGGTGAACCCCCAGTGGTTTCACCAGCTATATAGAGACATAGGAAATAAAAGCATTTAAGAGCACGAATGTTTCTTTTACACACGAAACGAATTTCTACTATCCTTACTGCGATGAAAAAAATATATTGGGAGCTTGGCTCATCAGTGGTGAACCCTCCCAGCTGTTTTGCCAATTTAATCTATCACAGCCCTGGCCAACCTAAATGACGCCACGGGCCGCACGGAATCGTAAACAAGGTCTAAAATTTTTAACTACATCAAAATTTTAACTTTAAAATGTATTAAAAAATACTTCCTTGATGCTTAATATTTTTATTTATTATTTTTCGGCTGCTTTTTTAAAATAAAAATAATAATAACAATTTAAAATAAAAATAAATATTTCTCTATTAATTACCATTATTCCCAACTTTTTTCTTCCTTTTTATGGAATCAAATATGTATTTTAAAATTGTGGGACATATTAAAAAAATATATATTATATTTATTTCAATATATTTTCTGTTTTCAAATATACAGACGAGAAATGAAAGTTACAAAAAAATATATAAAGTTAAATGGCGAGCCCCAAATTTTTTTACGGCGGGCCGCGGGTTGGCCAGGCCTGAGCTATCAGAACGATGGGTCAAGCCATCCCAATATATATTTCCATCGCAGTAAAGACAGTAGAATTCGTGTATAAAAGAAACATTCGTAATTAAATGTTTTTATTTCCCATATATAGATGGCGCGTTATTGCTTTATATTAATTTACAGACATATTAGACACAAATATAAACATGATAATATTGAAACAAATTATAGAATTATAACAGATAAATTGATTTTTGACTAGTTTTGCTTATAATTCCAACGGTGATTTTAGAAAGGAATCTTCTTCCTTCTTATCTCCACTCAATCATATTAAGGTATCAAGCTTGTAAAGTGTTAGGATTTTATAAGTTGTTTTTTCCAAGATTAATTTATTTATATTTTGACCAGATGACTGGACGGTTTTACATGTATATAATTGGTTTTTAATGATGTAAATTAGTTAGTCATGAAAGGAAATTAAAAGTGTTGATTTTATTAGAGGTGTTAGTATTTACTCTGCTCGATTGGTAGACTAGGAAAGAATTGGTTTCCTAACAGGTTATGGGCCCAGCAGAACGCTTCCACTGCGCCGTAGAGAGAAATTAGAAGTTTAGGCTAAAGAAGTGTAGCTGAAGCTGAAGTCTAAAGAAGTGAAGCTAATGTTTGAAAAGGAAGAGTTTAAAGAAGTGAAGATAGGGTTGGAAGAAGTAGTGTTTGAAGAAGTGAAGGTGAAGTTTGAATAAGAATAAGTAGAAAGTTTAAAGAAGAAGAAAATATTTGAGTTATATTTTTTTTTTTGTCAGATTTGCATAACTGGAAATATCAATGGCTGACGAGTTCAGAATACCTAAACTTGATGGTAATAATTATTATTCCTGGGCTATAAGAACTAAATCTATTTTAATCCAGAAGGATATATGGGATGCGATTGAGCCTGGATTTCCTAGGAAAACTACAGAAAAACAGAAGCGGAAAGATAGCTTGGCATTATCTGTCATATTATTAGCAGTTGAAGATTCATTCCTAGATGACATCGGTGATTGTAAACGAGCGATCGATGCATGGCAGATGCTGGAGGATATCCACACAAAGTATGGATTACTACATATATTACAGCTACTGAGAGAATTTTTCAATATTGTCAAAAGAAATGACGAAGACATGAAGGAATATTTCGCGAGAATAATGGAATGCCATAGAAAATTAGCAAAGTGCCACCATGGATTTGGGGATGGCGAATTGGCGTTAATTATGTTATTGGGATTACCAAAGAGCTACGAGCCGCTGGTTCTCAGTTTGGAACAGCAAGAAGAGAAGCTATCTACTAGTGTGGTAAAATCCAAGTTACTTTTAGAAGAAAAAAGACAGAAACAGCGTCAAATTCCTCGGGAAGATCCTAATTGCGCTTTTGCGGTAAGAAGAAAAGAGGATGCATGCAAATCACCATGTCAAGAGCGAAAATATTTGAATATGATCAACCAAGGAATTATCATAATACGTGGACGGAAGGGAAAAGGGAAAATTATAACTACCCGAGGCAGATAAGGTGTTTCAGTTGTGGCAGGTTAGGACACATAGCAAGGAATTGCAGATTTTCCAACTCCTCAAGGAGAATTAGCGAAGGTATCTCCAGGCAGATAAGGTGTTTCAGTTGTGGCAGATTAGGGCACATAGCTAGGAATTGCAGATTTGCCAACTCCTCAAGGAAAATTAGCGAAGGTATGCTGAAACAAGGTACGCTAGACCTGACTCATAAGGTCCTATTTGCGAACAACTTTAAAAACAATAATTCGCAGAATATCTGGTTTCTGGACAGTGGAGCTACTGAACGTATGACGTCGAACAGACTGAAATTGACGAACACAAAAAGTATTTTCAACTTCAGTAGAAATGGCTAACAATGAGGAAATAAAAGTATCAGAGATGGGTGATGTAACCATCAAACTCGGTCACGAATATGGAGGTGAAACCTTGTTCTTGGAAAACGTTTTATACGTTCCTGAATTGGACGGAAATATTTTGTCTGTTGGAAGGATTGAGGAAAAGGGAAACAAGGTATTATTCCAGAATGGCAAGGCCTCTGTTTTTGGAAGCGATGGCGGGTTAATTTTGAAATCTAATAGAAGAGGAAGAATCTATACAGTGGAAGAACTAAAGAAGGAAGATGAAGGGGAATACCAAAATGAAGCTGCGATCCCAAGGGGATATTCAGGGACTGATGGGGAAACAGTATCGGTAGAGAAAGATCTGAATAACTTAGAACGAAGAGAGGATGGAGAGCAGGCCTATGAAGACGAAGCACTGAGGAGAGAAGACGAAGGCCAGAATGAAACTATAATCCCAAGAAGATCTTCAAGAATTGCGGCTAGGCAGAAGGAGTATTGTAGATCAGCCTTCCACCGTGGGATAGTTGAACATAAGAGCTATCAAGATGAAATGCCGTCATCATACGAGGAGGCGCTTAATATGCCCAAAGCACAAAATCGGCTGAGGTCTATAGAATGTGAAATGGCATCACTTCGGGAACACAGAGTATGGGATGTTGACTTGCCAAATGGTGTTAAACGAAGACCTAACCAGGATCTTGACCACTCTAGGCCTCCGATGAGGGTATGAAAACAACTTTAAAATGGGGGGGCATTGTTAGGATTTTATAAGTTGTTTTTTTCCAAGATTAATTTATTTATATTTTGACCAGATGACTGGACGGTTTTACATGTATATAATTGGTTTTTAATGATGTAAATTAGTTAGTCATGAAAGGAAATTAAAAGTGTTGATTTTATTAGAGGTGTTAGTATTTACTCTGCTCGATTGGTAGACTAGGAAAGAATTGGTTCCTAACATAAAGCTTGTTGATAGTGTCTGCTGGGAAAGAGTAGAGTTTATCAATGGATGAGTCAATACAGTCAATAATGTGTCTTGGGTTTGCAGGTTGACACTTAGTACATAGTGGGAAAACCTTGAAACCATTCTGGAAAGTCATTGTCCGTAAATGACCAGACTTAAGTCTGGAAATCAAAGGAAGAAAGGAACCTGAATATTTGGATTTCTTCCTCCTTTGAAGTCTTGAACAATCGCTGAATAACACCAGGCCGTAACTCCTAACAGTTTCCGAGTTTTTTTTTTTGACTTCGTACAACATATTCAAAAGAAAATATAGAAATTGGTTCATTTTAAGCCACCTCTATCACCCAGAAAGTCTGTGTACACTTGCATTGTTACTGAGTGAGTATTCAAAATTTCAGACTTCTATACCGTCTGGAAGATAATTAAATTAAAATTGAAGAAAATTGAAAATCGTCTGAACATTTTTGAAAAAATTAGTGTGTTGATTAGTAATTAGTTTTAGATATTAGTTAAAATGTGTGTGTGTGTATGTGTGATATAACTCTCTCTTATAGATTCTTGAAAATAAAGATAATTCGGCCAGTAAATCTTTTTTATTGACGTTTCAACAAAAATCTTTTGTCCTCGTCAGGAGCAAACAAAAATTAAAACATTTGGCAAAGCGTTAAAATTATTCTAAGGCATTTTTGTCTATGAGTGTATTCTATTTTCTTGTTTTCTTTGGACTAATCATGCGTTTCGGTCTATGAGCCTAAAAGTCGTAATAAGGTTTAAGAAAATGCAAGTTGTAGCATTATCATTGTTGCAACTAATTATTACAGGATTCTTACAACACAGCGGTAAAAAATTCAATATACGAGATATATAATATATAGAGATAAACATATATTAAAAAAAAAAAAAATTCAAAAGAGAAAAATACTTTTTGTGCTCATTCACGATGAAGGTGAAACTGCAGAAAGTTGCATAGCTGTTATAACCCGGGTTCTATTTGTCCTCTGGAGTGAGGAGGGCAACGTGTACCAGAGTTACTATCGGGGTAAGAAACCTTTATTGTTGAGCATAGTAGAATTGTTTTGCAAAGTTCATTCAGAGACGTGTTTCTTAAATATGATTTTTAATATCAAGTTGAAAATATTGGGCTTTTCTCTCCGGGGATAGGTTACTTTTAAAATATATTGCCACATGGAAAATTAGGGAAGACAAACTTCGGGATGAGACAGCAATTTATTTCAGGCAAGAACAAACTATGAGTGATGAACAAAAGATAAGCAAAAGAGGGAAGTGTACAGAGTATAGCAAAATATAAACATAAAAAATAATACTCTGCTAATAAAATAATAAATACTTTGTTACATAGCTCCTTCCCTATGGGAGCTATGACCTACAGCTAGCAATTAGTGTAGTTACTGACATGGATCTAACGTGCTTCTGCCAAGGATTACATCTAAGTCTTGAACTTTGTCCCTAGTACCTTTGCGTCCTTTTTCTTGCGGCGTAAAGAGCGGCTTTGTCATCGTATCGTCTATAGGGGCATCGTCATCTTGGAGGGAAGTCTTGGCTTTGACACGTCGGTGGAATCCTGGAGCCAGTCTCCGAAAATGTATTTCCCAGCACCCATGACCTCTAGATCTTTTTGGCCATCTTCAGTTTGTCTTCCCTAATTTTCCACGTGGCAATATCAATTCTCTCTCTGTCGTACCTTCGATATATTGATACAAGGGATTATTGAGAACAATTTTAGATATCTCTAACTTTCGGATTCTAACGTCCTTCTACAAGATTATTCTTAAATGTAACGCCGCCTCTTAGAGAGATAGAGAACAAAAACATTCATTTTTTTATACAAGTCATAATTCTCAATACAGTTAAACCTGTCTATAGCCCCCCCCCTCTAAATAGCGCCTTCCTCTCCATAACACCCGATTTTAAATACGTAGTACGATGCGATTTACATTAAAAGTGACCTGTCTATAGCACCCCCTCTCTATAGCACCCTATTTTGGTGAGTCCCAAGAGGGGGCGCTATAGACAGGTTTAACTGTATATAGAGAGTAGTGGAATGTATAGAAATCAATAAAATATCCTTACGGAGATAACAACTACAATCAACATATCTGTGTGACGACATATATTGATGAGATAATGACGAACCCCATCTCATGTAAGACTGGTTGCAAACACATTTTTACAGTACAGTTACGGTAGAATTGAAAAAGACAATACCTAACATGATTGTTTCTCCTTTCATTTCTTATTTTTCTTTCGCATTCTATGAATACATAAATTTCATACCCGTTTCAAATACTCCGTTCTTCGATTGAGAAAGTTTTCCATAAGACGAGATATCTTTTAAAATGGCTTATGTATGGATGAATCAAATGTAAATACAGTGGTACCTCGACATACGAGTTTAATTCGTTCCGCCACCTTGCTCGTATCTTGAATTACTCGTATCTCGAAGCAAATTTCCCCATACAAAACAATTGAACTACCATTAATCCGTTCCAACCTCCAAAATGTCACCCCAGTTATTTTTGTTACGTGGTTTTAAATAATAAAAACGTATTTATAAATATCAAATATTTATTGCACAAAACAAAAAAGAGAATGTAAATAAATAAATTAGATATCCTCACTGGTCTTTGCCTTTTTCGCTACATTTTGCTCGCTTTCACCTGTAGGCCGTTTAGAAAAAAACATGTCCAAGGATGTTTGTTTCTTCCTCCCTCTCAGAATGTTCCGAAATGAGTTAGGCAAGTGTCATTAAAAAGGTCAGATGCACGACCTGTGCATCCTGTGCATAAATGAACTAAAACTGTAAATGTAAACGAAACACAAAACGCGAACACAAAACACAATTTATCACAGCGGAAGCACGCTGCTAACTGATCGTGATGGCGCGACTGCGTGTTACTACCTGTTGTGTTTTAACTTTAAAAGCACACAAAAATATAATAAACTTGAATTTTTTTATTCAATTCTCAAAAAACAAAGCTTTGCATATAGAACAAATAATAATGAAGAAGAAGAAAGAAACATTTTAGGAAAAGCAAAAACAAAACAAAAGTACTGGTCAAAAAGAAACATTTAAAATAACAGATTAATATCTTCAACACTACCGAACCGAAATCGTATCTCGAATTTCGCTCGTAACTAAAAGCAAAAAATCACTTGCTCGTCGGCTCGTATCTCGAAAAACTCGTATGTTGGGGCTCTCGTATGTCGAGGTACCACTGTACACGTGTTTATTCTTTATATACACTCATGGAAAAACTTAAAAATTTGGAAAGTCGTCTGCTTTTTTTTTTTTTTTAAGGAGACAGACTTGTGGTTATCTTGTGTGTCTCCAGAATAAAGGTCACTGTAATATATTTCAGAATTATTGTATGAATCCCGATATACATGCTAAAAAGTACAACTCCCTTAAGTTTTGTCCATGAGTGTCTTCAATAAAGGTCACTGTAATATATTTAAGAGTTATTGTCTCAATCCCGATACACCTACTGAAAGGTACAACTTCCTTAATTTTTGTCCACGAGTGTATTCTTTTTTTGTTTTGTTTTCATTGGACTAATCATGCGTTTCGGTCTATATGACTAATAGTCGTAATAGGGTTTAAGAAAGTGAAAGTTGTAGCATTGTCATTGTTGCAACTAATTATTACAGGATTTTTTACAACACAGCGGTGCAAAATTCAAATAACAAGAAGAGAAAAGATGTGATGACAGGTATCACTGACAATAGATGGAATGTGATAAATCTATATATAAATTTTGAAATTGGAAATAATTACTCAATTATATCTATATCTATAATGTCAACGGAGGCAGGCCCACCTAAGAAAACTGTTCAAATATACCGTTAAACCTGTCTATAGCGCCCCCTCTGAATAACACCCTCCTCTCTATAGCACCCGATTTTAAATACGTAGTACGATTCTTTTTTCACATTAAAAGTGACCTGTCTATAGCACTCCCTCTCTATAGCACCCTATTTTGGTGAGTCCCAAGAGGGGGCGCTATAGACAGGTTTAACTGTATATTTCTATGGTCCAGTGTGATAAGCCACGTCCTCTTTAAAAACTATTCTTCATTGCTGTATGACCTCTGTCTCGTAGTTGCTTCCAAATTTAAATAAACCTTTTTCGTTTTTTTTTTTTAATAATTGAAAGAGTTGTTTTGTGAATGAGTCAAATACCGACCTCAAACACACAAATAAGAGCATAGTTTAAGCACGATCAATTTTCTTCTTTGGCATAATTATATAGAATCATTATATGTGTAAGGTGTTTTTCAATTTTTTATTTTCAAGAAGATGAATATTTTTAAACACTAAGCCAGTTAGACTCCTAAAAAAATAAACAAGCGGTATCATAAATTGACAAAATTGGATATACATACATATTTCCACATTTCCTAGACTATGCATATATGTGTTGTTGGTGTGTGGTGCAGGAATACGATGAGATTAGAATTATTCCATTCCTATGCCTAGCCATAGGAATTTCGAGGCAAGAAGACAGCGGAGATGCAGACATGACAGCCTTGTCTCCAAAGAGTGACCAAGTGAAACAAGCAGGGGAAATCATCAAGCCTGATATTCTCGGGACAGCGTTGAATGACGCTGGTCTAAACGTAACGACTTCCAGTCCTCTGTCGTCAGACACGCCAACCTCCACACGGGGTAATTCGCCGAGTTTGACGCCAAGTTCAGGGAATAATCAATCATCTCTTTTAGATCCAAATTCAAATAAAAATAAAGTTATGTCGACAATTTCAGAACAAAACCCAAGTTCAAGAAATTATCGTTCCTCTACTTCAGGTCTAATTTACAATGAAGGCGAAGCTATTTCTACAACTCCAGGTCAAATACCAAGTTCGATTTCTAAATCAGATCAACCAGTGCCCACTTCACCCGGATCTAATCCAGGACAAGGTACTCCATTAGATTTAAATCCTGAACAAAAAACTGCAAAGTCCAATCTGCCAGATCCCAATCCTAAACGAGGAAATGGAATTGATAATCCACCAGGTCCCAATCTTGGAAAAGGTTCCTCAATGCCCACTCCATCAGGTCCCAATCCTGGAAACGGTTCTTCAATTCCCATTCCATCAGGTCCCAATCCTGGAAAAGGTTCCTCAATTCCCACTCCATCAGGTTCCAATCCTGGAAACGGTTCCTCAATTCCCACTCCATCAGGTCCCAATCCTGGAAAAGGTTTCTCAATTCCCACTCCATCAGGTCCCAATCCTGGAAAGGGTTCCTCAATTCCAAGCAGTACAACTTCCAAGCAAGGATCAAGTCCTATTCCAAAACTCGACAAGGCTACATCTAGTCCAGATATAATTCCAGGCGGTTCCCCTTCCAAGCAAGGATCAAGTCGCATAACAAAACCCGACAAAACGACATTCATTTCAAATACAATTCCCGGCAGTAAAACTTCCACACCAGGACCTAATAATGTCTCCACATCTCCAAGACCACTTCAAACAGATTCCAAGGAGTCTACTAAGAAATCCTCAGACAAGTCAACAAGTCTTAGCATATCTGAAAATCCATGGAATAATCTTCCCGAAACGCCAGTTACAGATGTCCAGAAGGAGCCCCAAAGATCCAGGTGTAGCAACTGCTTGAAAGGATCGGTCAAATTACAGAGTTCCTGCTGTCTAAATGGGGAAAATTTGTGTTGCACTTTAGCTGCAGTTAAATTATCTTTTCCCAAACTTCTGAATGGCAAAACATCTATAAAAGACATACCAGCGATTTCTATCCCTTTGAATGTACCAGCCTCATCATCGAAGATAAAGGCGACTACACCTTCGGCAAATGCCCGACTATACACTTCTAAAGATAGTCAAACCCCTACAAAACAATCTCCCACGCCTGGTGATCCAGAACTCCGCGAAGATATCAGCAAAACGTCGACGTCTAACTTAAAAACACAAAGCCGTTCAACTCCCACAAATCAGAAAAGCGAAGATCCTAGGGATTACAACGCAATAGAAAAGGGATCTCAAAAACATTCAACACCCGGTATATTAACCATCCCGTACCTCGATCATCCAACAATTGCCAAAAACACCACTGAAAGTGAACTTACAGCATGTGATCGAAAGAAACTTGTTAAAAACAACATAAACAGCATCCTATCTACTAAAATTTCTTCATCGACCATAAGGCCATCTTTAGTTTAGCAGAATGATTAACAACTTATTCTTTACAAATCGCGCGTTGTTTTAAAATAAGCTTTTTTTTCTTTAAATAATAAAGCTATCGTTGTTATTTTTCCACACAGGCTTTTCAGCTACAAAATAATATTTTCTAAATTAGAATATAAATTTAAATTACTGTTATAAGACATAGTTTTTGGTTAAAAATGTGTTATAAAATGTTGTATATATATTAATTGTTTCCACAGAGTGTGTGTAAGCTCACAGGTAAATAGGCGCTAACCGAAAAAAAAGTTCCTTTGTTTTAATATTAGTTTCCCTTTATATTTTGTTCTCTCTCTTGTAAATCAATAAATATAATTTTTGATTAATATTTTCTTGGAATCAGTTTCATTAAAAATTCTAAGCAAAGTCAACAATCAATTTCCACTCTAAACCAGCGATTTTTAAAAATACGATCAGCGACTCGTCTTAAAGTTAAATAAATATTTGACAACACCTTATCTACAAATTGCAAATAATACACGTGTGTCCGCTATATTCAATATATATGTAATATATGTTATGTTTTGAACAATATAACTCATGTAAAACAAAAGCTTTTTATTTGGTAAATTATATCAAAAGCATTGACAAAAAAAGGGGCGTAAAAAGTGTTGAAAAAAAATAATGGCATATAAAAAGCTGTGAAGAAAAATATATCGAACCATGCAAATAAAAACTGCATCTACTTCAAAAACATTCATTTGAAAAGAAATAAAGAAATATAAACGAGGGTATATTATAAAGAAGTGCCTTTTTAAAATATAAAAAAGCAATAAAATAACAAATATTTAACATATTAAAGTGAGTATGAAATAATTATTCAGAGTGATTATTATGCGAGTGTATACTGAGACATCTAAGTTTATTGTGATTTAAATATTCTTTATATATACTCTTTTGCTTTTTTTTTATCTCCGAAAAAGGGGAAATAAAGGAAAAAATAATTTGAAGACACTTCTTTAAAATAAAATAACCCCTTATGATGGTAAGGCAATTCAAAAAAAGTATAAAATATATAATACATAAAATAAAACAAAAAGCATAAATGTTTAAAAATATATAAATAAAAAGCATAAAAAAGAAGCGAAATTGAATAGCTAAGCAATAAACAATATGCTGAAAAAATTAAAAAATATAATTCGCATCAAGCCATTTTTACTTGTAGCGCATTGTGCTCGTAAAATTAGTTTCAAATAAAACATTTGGGTGATGATTTAGATGCATCATGTTTAAGAGACAAAAATTTATAGTGTATTTTTTAAAACAATTTGAGGTAGTTAGTTATCTTTTTTATAAAGTTTATATAATTACTCATATATTTTTAAGTAGATATTTTAAAAAATACTATTCTAAAGTTCGATATTTGGTGACGCTAAAAATGAAGGAAATCTCTATTTTAAATATAATACTAAAAATGTTTTGAAATACCTTTTATCTCGAACAAAATTAGCTTTAAAATATATCTGTACGATATTTTTATTATAAAAACTTTTTATTTTCAAAATTTCAAAATATACGCGAATATTATTTAACTCAAACATATCCTCATTTACATTATTTTAAAGTTGCTATCATATATCGTCTGTTTAGTTAGTGTTCAATAATTTAATCTTTGACCGTAATCATTGATATATTAATCAAGTAAAATAATTATCAAAGTATTGATATTTAGGTTCTGCGATTTTAACACAACACATTTTGCACTTTAATGATAACATTTTGCACCTTAATAACAACATTTTACACTTTAATGTCAATATTTTTCATTTTTAGTAACAACATATTTTAGAATTTAATAACAACTTTTACAACTTTAATATAAAAAATTTACACCATAATAATTATAACATTCTCAATTTTATTGTATTTTTCCGATGGTATTTTATATTTTAACTTTTATATTATAAATATATTGAGTTTTAATAGAAATGCTTTTATTTTATTGAAATTGGTCTATTAAAAATTTTTGATCCGCTTTAATCAAGGAATAGAAATAATGCATTTAAAAAAATTCTCTTAATTAAAGTTATTTACTGTTTAATATGGCGCTTTTCTAATATATTCTCGCTACAATCTGCTTTTCAGCTTAAAAATTTACTTATGTGGTGTTTACTTTGAACCTTTAAAAGTCTATATTAAAAATGGCTAACGGTTAAACTTTTAAATATCTTGTAGTGAGATAATAGGAAAAAATACCGACATATTAAATAGTGATTAACTTTAAAGAAATTTTAAATGCACTAGTTGTATTGGTTGACTAAAACGGATATAAAAAATGTCTTAAATAGACCAATATCAATTAAAATATTATAATAACTATTGAAACTAAAAAAATATCTATTATGTAACTGTTGAAATATTTTTTAAAGATCGAAAAATTCCGATTAAAATTGAAAATGTTATTATTAAACTTTAAAATGTGTTGTTATAAAAAAAATCCATATAAATGTATATTTTTATAATCATTATTTATATTTTTAAATATTCTAATATTAATACACACGAATTTAACGTATTCAAATTGTAGTCATTTTTATAGAGGTTTGTTATCCACAAAAATATTTTAAAATAAATTTCAAAAATAATAACAAAAAATATAATCTATAAAGATATTCTCTCTCTCTCTTAAGTATCTTGATTTGAAAATTGGCTAAACAAATTTAATATATCATGCCATAAAATGTAACACTATATTATAAATGTTCAGACTAAATATATTTAAAATACTAAAAAATAAATAAATAAAAGGAAACTTGGTTAATCTTGGTAAAATAAACTATAACAAATATAAAAGAAAAGTTATGATTACTCATTGCAGAGTTGAATTAATAAAATTAATTTAAAAATGATAAAATGTTACTTAACAACGAGAACACGAATAAAATAATTTTATATAATTATATATCATTGCTTAAATATAAAAGTGATATATAAACATACAAATAAATATATATTTTTAAATTACACACACTTGAAATTTTAAATTATCTCAATATAATTTATCTCTTTCAAAATCTCAATTTGTATAGAGACAATATAATCAATACATCACCAAAATTTATAAAATATATTATTAAAAAAAAATCATATAGAATCTTTAAAACATTTCCTGATTAAAATATTGGAATGAAATAATTTTTAGAAGCCAAAAAAAAAAAAATCAGAGAATCAAATTTTTAAAAAAAGCAAGCGACTAGAAGATGCAGAAACTGCGGTATTCAATCTTTGTCATGAAGATGGCGGTAGAGAGACTGGACATACGTGAAGACACACTTCCAATCTGGTTTCTTCATCAGGACCATGTCCTCAACATCCAAAAGTGGGGAAATATCACCCCTCTCTCTGTCACCACACAAGGTTAAATTTTACTACACACAGTATCTTTAATTTTTTTATTAATCAATCAGACGCGATATTGAAATATCTGTGTCTATTACAGAGGTAACAAACAAATTAAAACTTAGAATTAAATATTTATAAATTTTAAAGTCTCTCGTAGATAAAGTGAAGAACAATTTGGTGTTTCTGATAGACCTCTTTTATGTAAGTATTTCTGGAATTTTCCGTGTGATTGTTAGGTTCTGTGCTACCTGGAGTATAGGAGCTCTATCTATGCTTCCTTCCTGCGGAGAATCTGTATAATATTGGTGGTCTTAATCAGGATGTATGTGTGTGATTAATTGTCCGCAGGAACAATTTGGTGTTTCTGATAGACCTCTTTATATGTAAGTATTTCTGGAATTTTCCAGTGTGATTGTTAGGTTCTGTGCTGCCTGGAGTATAGGAGCTCTATCTATGCTTCCTTCCTGCGGTGAATCTGTATAAGACTGGTGGTCTTAATGAGGATGTATGTGTGTGATTATTTGTCCGCAGGAACTATTTGGTGTTTCTGATAGACCTCTTTTATGTAGGTATTTCTGGAATTTCCAGTGA
>CP092873.1:80012362-80028717 GCA_030710605.1 Cordylochernes scorpioides
TCAAATATTTATTTAACTTTAAGACGAGTCGCTGATCGTATTTTTAAAAATCGCTGGTTTAGAGTGGAAATTGATTGTTGACTTTGCTTAGAATTTTTAATGAAACTGATTCCAAGAAAATATTAATCAAAAATTATATTTATTGATTTACAAGAGAGAGAACAAAATATAAAGGGAAACTAATATTAAAACAAAGGAACTTTTTTTTTCGGTTAGCGCCTATTTACCTGTGAGCTTACACACACTCTGTGGGAACAATTAATATATATACAACATTTTATAACACATTTTTAACCAAAAACTATGTTTTTATAACAGTAATTTAAATTTATATTCTAATTTAGAAAATATTATTTTGTAGCTGAAAAGCCTGTGTGGAAAAATAACAACGATAGCTTTATTATTTGAAGAAAAAAAAGCTTATTTTAAAACAACGCGCGATTTGTAAAGAATAAGTTGTTAATCATTCTGCTAAACTAAAGATGGCCTTATGGTCGATGAAGAAATTTTAGTAGATAGGATGCTGTTTATGTTGTTTTGAACACGTTTCTTTCGATCACATGCTGTAAGTTCACTTTCAGTGGTGTTTTTGGCAATTGTTGGATGATCGAGGTACGGAGTGGTCAATATACCGGGTGTTGAATGTTTTTGAGATCCCTTTTCTACTGCGTTGGCATCCCTAGGATCTTTGTTTTTCTGATTTGTGGAAGTTGAACGGCTTTGTGTTTTTAAGTTAGACTTCGAAGTTTTGCTGATATCTTCGCGGAGTTCTGGATCACCAGGCGTGGGAGATTGTTTTGTAGGGGTTTGACTATCTTTAGAAGTGTATAGTCGGGCATTTGCCGAAGGTGTAGTCGCCTTTATCTTCGATGATGAGGCTGGTACATTCAAAGGGATATAAATCGCTGATATGTCCTTTATAGATGTTTTGCCATTCAGAATTTTGGGAAAAGATAATTTAACTGCAGCTAAAGTACAGCACAAATTTTCCCCGTTTAGACAGCAGGAACTCTGTAATTTGACCGATCCTTTCAAGCAGTTGCTACATCTGGATCTTTGGGGCTCCTTCTGGACATCTGTAGCTGGCGTTTCTGGAATATTATTCCACGGATTTTCAGATATGCTAGGGCTTGTTGACTTGTCTGAGGATTTCTTAGTAGACTCCTTGGAATCTATTTGAAGTGGTCTTGGAGATGTGGAGACATTATTAGGTCCTGGTGTGGAAGTTTTACTGCCGGGAATTGTATTTGAACTGAATGTCGCGTTGTCGGGTTTTGTTATGCGACTTGATCCTTGCTTGGAAGGGGAACCGCCTGGAATTATATCTGGACTAGATGTAGCCTTGTCGATTTTGGAATAGGACTTGATCCTTGCTTGGAAGTTGTACTGCTTTGAATTGAGGAACCTTTTCCAGGATTGGGACCTGATGGAGTGGGAATTGAGGAACCGTTTCCAGGATTGGAAACTGATGGAGTGGGAATTGAGGAAGCTTTTCCAGGATTGACACCTGATGGAGTGGGAATTGAAGAACCGTTTCCAGGATTGGGACCTGATGGAATGGGAATTGAAGAACCGTTTCCAGGATTGGAACCTGATGGAGTGGGAATTGAGGAAGCTTTTCCAGGATTGAGACCTGATGGAGTGGGAATTGAAGAACCGTTTCCAGGATTGGGACCTGATGGAGTGGGAATTGAGGAACCTTTTCCAGGATTGGGACCTGATGGAATGAGAATTGAAGAACCGTTTCCAGGATTGGAACCTGATGGAGTGGGAATTGAGGAAGCTTTTCCAGGATTGAGACCTGATGGAGTGGGAATTGAAGAACCTTTTCCAGGATTGGGACCTGATGGAGTGGGAATTGAAGAACCGTTTCCAGGATTGGGACCTGATGGAGTGGGAATTGAAGAACCGTTTCCAGGATTGGGACCTGATGGAGTGGGCATTGAGGAACCTTTTCCAAGATTGGGACCTGGTGGATTATCAATTCCATTTCCTTGTTTAGGATTGGGATCTGGTAGATTGGACTTTGCAGTTTTTTGTTCAGGATTGTAATCTAATGGAGTACCTTGTCCTGGATTAGATCCGGGTGAAGTGGGCACTGGTTGATCTGATTTAGAAATCAAACTTGGTATTTGACCTGGAGTTGTAGATATAGCTTCGCCTTCATTGTAAATTAGACCTGAAGTAGAGGAAAGATAATTTCTTGAACTTGGGTTTTGTTCTGAAATTGTCGACATAACTTTATTTTTATTTGAATTTGGATCTAAAAGAGATGACTGATTATTCCCTGAATTTGGCGTCAAACTCGGCGAGTTACCCCGTGTGGAGGTTGGCGTGTCTGACGACAGAGGACTGGATGTCGTTACCTTTCGACCAACGTCATTCAACGCTGTCCCAAGAATAGCAGGATTGGTGATTTCCACTGCTTGTTTCACTTGGTCACTCTTTGGAGACAAGGCTGTCATGTCTGCATCTCCGCTATCTTCTTGCCTCGAAATTCCTATGGCTAGGCATAGGAATAATTCTAATCTCATCGTATTCCTGCACCACACACCAACATGTATGCATAGTCTAGGAAATGTGGAAATATGTATGTCCAATTTTGTCAATTTATGATACCGCTTGTTTATTTTTTTAGGAGTCTAACTGGCTTAGTGTTTAAAAATATTCATCTTCTTGAAAATAAAAAAATTGAAAAACACCTTACGTATATAATGATTCTATATAATTAAACCAAAGAATAAAATCGATCGTGCTTAAACTATGTTATTATTTGTGTGTTTGAGGTCCGTATTTGACTTATTCACAAAACAACTCTTTCAATTATTAAAAAAAAAAAACGAAAAGAGGTTGATTTAAATTTGGAAGCAACTACGAGACAGAAGTCATACAGCAATGAAGAATAGTTTTAATAAGAGGACGTGGCTTATCACACTGGACCATAGAAATATACAGTCAAACCTGTCTATAGCGCCCCCTCTTGGGACTCACCAAAATAGGGTGCTATAGAGAGGGGGTGCTATAGACAGGTCACTTTTAATGTGAAAGGCATCGTACTACGTATTTAAAATCGGGTGCTATAGAGAGGAGGATGTTATTTAGAGGGGGCGCTATAGACAGGTTTAACGGTATATTTGAACAGTTTTCTTAGGTGGGCCTGCCTCCGTTGACATTATAGATATAGATATAATTGAGTAATTATTTCCAATTCAAAATTTATATATCGATTTATCACGTTTCATCTATCATCTGTGATACCTGTCATGTACATCTTTTCTCTTCTTGTTATTTGAATTTTGCACCGCTGTGTTGTAAAAAATCCTGTAATAATTAGTTGCAACAATGACAATGCTACAACTTTCACTTTCTTAAACCCTATTACGACTATTAGTCATATAGACCGAAACGCATGATTAGTCCAATGAAAACAAAACAAAAAAAGAATACACTCGTGGACAAAATTAAGGAAGTTATACCTTTCAGTAGGTGTATCGGGATTGAGAAAATAACTCTTAAATATATTACAGTGACCTTTATTGAAGACACTCATGGACAAAACTTAAGGAAGTTGTACCTTTCAGCACGTATATCTGGATTCATACAATAATTCTGAAATATATTACAGTGACCTTTATTGTGAAGACACACAAGATAACCACAAGTCTGTCTCCTTAAAAAAAAAAAGCAGACGACTTTCCAATTTTTTAAGTTTTTCCATGAGTGTATATAAAAGAATAAAACACGTGTATTTACATATGATTCATCCATACATGAGCCATTTTAAAAGATATCTCGTCTTATGGAAAAATTTCTCAATCGAAGAACGGAGTATTTGAATGCAATTTATGCATTCATAGAATGCGAAAGAAAAATAAGAAATGAAAGGAGAAACAATCATGTTAGGTATTGTCTTTTTTAATTCTACCGTAACTGCACTGTAAAAATGTGTTTGCAACCAGTCTTACATGAGATGGGGTTCGTCATTATCTCATCAATATATGTCGTCACACAGATGTGTTGATTGTAATTGTTATATCCGTAAGTGTTTTTTTATTGATTTCTAAATTTCTTGGGACTCACCAAAATAGGGTGCTATAGAGAGGGGGTGCTATAGACAGGTCACTTTTAATGTAAATCGTATCGTACTATGTATTTAAAATCGTGAGCTATAGAGAGGGAGGCGCTATTTAGAGGGGGCGCTATAGACAGGTTTAACTGTATATAGAATTATGACTTGTATAAAAAATGAATGTTTTTGCTCTCTCTCTCTTTTTAAGAGGCGGCGTTACATTTAAGAATAATCTTGTAGAAGGACGTTAAAATCCGAAAGTTAGAGATATCTAAAATTGTTCTCAATAATCCCTTGTATCCATATTTAGAGGGCACGACAGAGAGAGATTTATGAATTGATATTGCCACGTGGAAAATTAGGGAAGACAAATTGAAGATCGCCGAAGAGATCTAGAGGCCATGGGTGCTGCAAAAATACATTTTCGGAGACTGGCTCCAGGATTCCACCGACGTGTCAAAGTCTAGACTTCCCTCCAAGATGACGATGCCCCTATAGACGATACGACGACAAAGCCGCTCTTCACGCCGCAAAAAAAAAAAAAAAGGACGCAAAAGGTACTAGGGACAAAGTTCTAAGACTTCGGTGGAATCCTTGGCAGAAGCGCGTCAGATCTATGTCAGTAACTACAATAATTGCAAGCTGTGGGTCACAGTTCCCATAGGGAACAAAGAATTTATTATTTATTAGCAGAGTATTATTTTTTATGTTTAGATTTTGCTAAACTCTGTACACTTCCCTCTTTTGCTTATCTTTTGTTTATCACTCATAGTTTGTTCTTGCCTGAAATAAATTGCTGTCTCATCCCGAAGTTTGTCTTCCCTAATTTTCCACGTGGCAATATATTTTAAAAGTAACCTATCCCCGGAGAGAAAAGCCCGATATTTTCAACTTGATATTAAAAAAGGTATTTAAGAAACAGGTCCCTGAATGAACTTTGCAAAACAATTCTACTATGCTCAACAATAAAAGGTTCTTACCTCGATAGTCACTCTGGTACAAGTTTCCCTGCTCACTCCAGAGGACTAATAAAACCCGGGTAATAACAGCTATGCAACTTTCTGCAGTTTCACCTTCACCATGAATGAATGAGCACAAAAATTATTTTTCTCTTTTGAAAATTCAAATATCTGTTTATCTCTATATATTATATATCTATATTGAATTTTGCACCGCTGTGTTGTAAAAATCCTGTAATAATTAGTTGCAACAATTACAATGCTAAAACTTGCATTTTCTTAAACCTTATTACGACTTTTAGGCTCATAGACCGAAACGCATGATTAGTCCAAAGAAAACAAGAAAATAAAATAGACTTATGAACAAAAATGCCTTAGAATAATTTTTAACGCCTTGCCAAATGTTTTAATTTTTGTTTGCTCCTGACGAGGACAAAAGATTTTTGTCGAAACGTCAATAAAAAAGATTTACTGGCCGAATTATATTTATTTTCAAGAATCTATAAGAGAGAGTTATATCACACACACACACACACTCGGGCGAGCGGCCACGCTTTCGCGAGCTCCGCCGTTTTCGCCTCTGGCGAGTGTGCAAATGTCGGTAAACATGCCGAATTGGTACCGAAAGGTAGCCCAGGCTCTGCTGAACAAGTGCCTGAAAGGCCCAGCATCCTGTCTCAACCAGGCGAGGAATTATCGCCGAAAAACATAATTGAGATGAAATCTAATGAAAATTCTACTGAATTTCAAAGAAATGCAAATTCGCCGGCAGGCGGAAGGCATGCAAATCTGGCCGCCGAGCGTGGTGACGTCACGGCGCCGAAGACTGCTGCTACGACCAGCGCAACTCCAGCTAGTCCGGCCTCGCTCAACTGGGCCGACAGCGAGATGGCGGAGGTGGATGACAACGAGGGCTTCATCGTCGTGAAGGGCAAGAAGAGGCGCCTCGGTTCAACTTCACCTGAGCACGCTGCAAGGCAGCCCAACAAGCCTGGAAACCAGCGCAGCTCCCAGCAGCAGAAGCGGCCAACAGGGCCGAGAGCAGTGCCGCCCCAGGAAATCAAGGCGACGCGCGCCAACATCGCCGACGCCAGGGCGAGGCAGGCCACTACCAACCACGAGAACTACGTCTTCGTGGAGCTGTGCCCAGACATCCCGGACTACTCCTACCTCAAGGCCATGAGCACGCTACTCGGGGGGCCAAGGAGCATCACGCAGTTCCATCGAATGAACGGCCACTTCATCGTGGGTCTTGCGGACAAGAAACTTGCGAACCGTCTGGTCGCGGACGGCCTGGAAATCGAGGGTACGTCCCTCAGGGTCTTCCCCTTCCGCAAGAGGGCGGAGCGAATAGTCGTGGCCAACCTGCCCGGCTTTGTGGAGGACAGCACCATCGTGAACACCCTGGGCCAATTCGGGAAGGTCACCTCCATCGCCCCCATCCTGGTCAAAATGGGGGAGTTCACCTTCACCGACGGCCGCCGGGAGGCGTTCATCCTGCTCCGCGATGGCGTAAGGCTAGAGACGCTGCCCACCCGACTAACCATCCACTCCAAGGGGGACACCCTGTCGGCCTTCCTCTCCTTTGGAATCAAGTGTTCCAAATGCGGTAAACAGGGCCACCGCAGAGCCAACTGCCCAGCGCTCGCCAGGCAAGGGAACGGCAACCCCAGGCAAGCAGCGTCTCCCACCGACGCAAGGCCTCCCCCTCCTCCTCCTCCTCAGCAGCCAAGGAAGCCGGCACCGGCGCCCGCAACACCGGCGTCCCCTGTCCAACCGGCGAAGACTTCAACCGAGGCTCAGGCGATCCCCTCGGCACACCAGCCTGCCGAACAGATGGATGTCACCCACCCCGCCCCTGCTGCCCACCCTGCTTCCCTGGCTGCCCCGCGGCCCCCCGAGCCTCGCATCTCTCCGCTCGACCACGAGATGTCGGTGGAAGGGCTGACCTCACCTCCATCCACGCCTGCCCGGGGAGAATCCGCACTCAAACAGCTGCTGAAGCACATCGAGGAGACCCCCACCCTTTCCATCGACTGGCACAAGCTGCCCGGCCTTAACTGCAAGGACGCACAGCAGCTCCTCACCTCTGAGACCACCATGAAGAGGCTAGCGTCCACGCTGACAGAGGCACAGGTCGCCACCCTCGACAAGTTGCACAACACCTTCAAGGCCTCGTGCCCAGACTCCAACTCCACCATCCGCAAGACCCTCCAGAAGACCAGGAAGGTCTTGCGAGGCCTACAGCGCCAATGAACCACCGCGTCGCCACCACCAACGCGCGAGGGCTCGCCACTCGGGGGAGGAGCCTTGCCCTTTGTCATCTCCTCAGACAACATCACGTGGACATCGCGTTTGTCCAGGAGACAAACGCATTTCATCTGGGCAGCGGCCAAGACCTCTGCCTCGGCTACAGCGCTGTTATATTGGCCCATCCCGTAGCCATCTCGGGATCCGGACTCGCCTGCGTCTTCGGACCAGGCGTCGCCGTGCTACGACAGCGTATCCTGTGGCCGGGCCACATCGCCTTGGCAACAATAGATGTCCACGGCGAGGAGATGACGGCCATCGCCGTTCATCTGGCGCATGAACCCCGCGAGAGAAACCGGCAACTGGAGCTCCTGGCGGCGACAGCGGCACAGGAGGAGGAGGGGGCCTGTCACCGGCGACTTTAACATCAGGGATCGGGGCCCCTCATCATCATCATCATCGGATGCCCTCGCCGCTCTTCTGGACCTTGCCGCGCTGGTCGACGTGGCCACCCAGTTCGACGCCGCCCACCTGCCCACCAGAGTCGCCATGCACGGCGACCAAGTCGAATCCAACCGCCCTGGACCGGATCCTCGTCCCTGCTGGAGTCCTGGATCGCGTGTCCATCTACGCGACCAGCCACTACCACCTCTCGGACCACCGCCTCGTGCTGCTCCAGGTGGGCCCGCCCACCACCGCCGTCTCCTCCCCCACCCAGCCTCGCTTGTCCGCGATGCTCCGCTCGGGCCTCGTTCTCGAACATCTGGCTGGTTACATCCGGGAGCTCGAGGAAGACACGGCGCACGATGACGACGACGGGACCTTCTGGGATAGGTGGACCTCCATCAAGGCGGGGCTGCTGGCGGAGGCCAGATCCCTGCACGACCCGCGCCACGCTGCCAGCGACAGCTACGTCTACAGGGCGAGACGTTACATCGCGGCGCAGCTCGAGGCCTCCTCCATCCGGGCCGACTACCCTTCGTTGCCGGACCTAGCACGCGCCATCCGCCTCCGACGCCCGGTCAGCGTAATCAGGGACGAGCAGGATAACATCATCGAGTGCCCCGAGCTTCGGCGGAGGGCGTTCGCGACCTTCCAGCCCCGCTTCGCCCGTCCCACCAGCGATCCAGCTGCGGGAGCTGCCTTCATCGCCAGCAGAGCGCCCACCACCACCCGCGAGCTGAGTGAGGAGGACCCGCTCCACCGGCCGGACATCAGCCCCAGCGAGATCGCCAACGCCATCGAGCACCTCCCTCGCGGAATTTAATGCCATAAAGGAAAAATTGCTGAGCATTTTGAGGGGCATAACTTCCGACGAATTTTCTGAGTGCTTCCAGAACTGGGAAAAAAGAATGAAACGCTGTATAGATCCCCTCAGACAGTATTTTGAGGAATATTAACCATTTTTTGTATATATTCATCTAATAAATCTTTTATGACCCAATTCCCCGAATTTTATTATCATACCTTGTATATTTCGAGTATGGCATTGATATGTTTATGTAGAAAATAATGTCCCATTAATTTTTCTGATTACATGATAAAGCACAATTTGGATTATAGATTATAGCTACAAGAAAATAAGACCTAATCCAATTAATTTATTTGGAATAGGTCTTATTTTCTTGTAGTTCACTGATAATATTCAACTACTATCTCTAACATCAGTATGTCACCAATATCTCTAATTAAGGCTCTCATTTGAGCTATCAGGATATGCCTTTGTGTTTGTTATATATACAAATATATATAAAAATCAATTAAGAAAAAGGCATCTCCTTATCGTGCAACTGAAAGTTGCTGATGGGTGGCGCCATCTATCGGAATAAATATCAACTATTCTCGTTGATTTTTTAATTATTCCAGAATTGGCCAAATACCCATTCTTGATTAATCAAGAAAAGCTAACCACGGACGCGTTTCGGGCTGTTGGCCCTCATCAGCGTGGTGCAAGCTGTACCTCAACGACCAAAAAAATTGGTCATTAAGGCATCCTGAAAAATCATGAAACGGGTAGTTAAGGCCAGAATTGCGTGAGGACGCTACACAATGTGAAAAAAATAGTACAAATGTAACATTGTACTTGGATAAGGTGCGTAAATTAAGAAAAAGGCATCTCCTTATCGTGCAACTGAAAGTTGCTGATGGGTGGCGCCATCTATCGGAATAAATATCAACTATTCTCGTTGATTTTTTAATTATTCCAGTATGTTTGTTTGTATGTCCGGTATACAAATTCGCAGTAGTTCACTAATTCAAACCAAAATTTCCATACATAGGTAAAAAAATACGGGGAAGACGATAGGCTATTTAAAAAAATATATAAATCAATTATTAAAACTATATATTCAAATTATTCTACTTAGCTCACGAACAGCGCCCTCTATCAAAGATGAGATTAAATTATGCTGATGCAAACAAACAGATAATGCTAATAACAAACAATTATTTTAAAAAATCTTATCTAAATATATATCACTCGTGTAGATATGCACACGGGTCAATCCCGGGGCGAACCTCGGTCACCCGTCTAGTATACAATAGAACCTTCATGAGAGAGGACATCTCTCTACAAAGGACAGTTTTCATTTGCAAAATTACCAACAAATTTGCAACTCCCTGGTAGAAGGACACCTCTCCTAAAGGACACTTTGGCTCTGCAATTAGGTGTCCTTTACAGAGAGGTTCTACACTATATATATACAGTTAAACCTGTCTATAGCGCCCCCTCTTGGGACTCACCAAAATAGGGTGCTATAGACAGGTCACTTTTAATGTAAAATGTTTACATTTTAATGTTTAAAATCGGGCGCTATAGAGAGGAAGGCGCTATTTAGAGGGGGCGCTATAGACAGGTTTAACTGCATACTTGGGACTCACCAAAATAGGGTGCTATAGACAGGTCACTTTTAATGTAAAATGTTTACATTTTAATGTTTAAAATCGGGCGCTATAGAGAGGAAGGCGCTATTTAGAGGGGGCGCTATAGACAGGTTTAACTGTATATTCCTATTTTTTATATTTCAATAAATTTTTTAAATATATTTTTAAAGTTAAACACTGTTTCGTAAATATTACTTGGTGTTTTGAGGAGAACAATAGGTTACAGATTTCACAAAGATTTGAGCCACACAAATCCATTAATTATTTACTTTCAAAATATAAGGTATGTACCTTACATTTACTTCCTTCATATTTATACTTTCATTTAAGGTATGCACTTTCATTTTACAATATGTGACACTGAATTTGCAACACCAAGAATTAGTAGGAAAAAGTTGTGAAAATCTGCATAGCGAACAATAAATCTTTTTCTTTCTTATCTCTACTCAATCATATTAGGGTATCAAGTTGTGACCCTTGATGGTGTCTGTTTGACAACCATCATGACTGGGTGAAGTAGAATGCTTCTGCTTTTGTCATTAAGACTGGGAGCACTACTCAGTGGCAGGCCGACTTAGCTCTAAAAGAAATGGCCGCCTCTAACATGAGGAACAAACACCATGTGCAGCCGCTCCTAACATGGAGTACAAACGCTGCTCATCCTGTATCCCTGGATTAGGAGCCCTTACAGGGTACTATCAGCTGGGCCAGCTGAGCCCAGTTTTTTTAGTGAGCTTGTTACTGCTCCCCCTCCTCCTTTTTCATCTGGGCTTGGGACCGCCAAAGGCGGAGTTGAACAAAAAATGATATTTATTAGAACAGATACACTGAGCGACATTGCCATCCAGTCAATATGTTGTGGGACCACCGCTATGTCAACACGTCTTGGTACTGACTTAATTAGGACGATGTCCTGAGAAATGGCTGCACATTTCCTGTCAGCCACAGTTCATCTTCTGAATGCGGCTGTAGCAGTGAACTCAAATGGCATCGAATTAGGTCCCAGACATTCTATATACAGTTACGAGCGTCTTTCCTCATTTCCTAATCAGTCATCTCTCTCTCTCTGTCACCGTTTGCTTTTTTTTTGGAATGGCGCCCTCCTATTGGTTGGCTACGGTCACGCCACCTTTGCCCCCCCCCCCCCCCTCGCTATTTATGTAACTATTGTGTTGGAGCGGGTCGCTCCCTAAATAAATGCATATATTAGATAATAACCAAATGGAATCCTCTCTTTCTTTTTCCCAGTAAGAGACGCCTACGGAAGCCAACAGTACATAGACAGATAAAGCACATAGGCTATAGTTATTAACTAACATATGCAATTAATTAAGGCCCCAATTTATAATTGTAACAAATAGTATTTGAATCAAAACATTCAATCGGGTAAAACACGGGCGTTGCCCGGGTCATTCGGCTAGTGTTCTATAGGTGAGAGATCAGGAGAGACTGGTGGCCATGGAAGCACTGAGGTGTCATACAGGACATGTTGGCTGATGTATGCTGCATGAGATTGGGTGTTATTCTGATAGAAAATGGAATTTGGTACCCGTGGAATTTGGAAAATTTGGAACCTCCCTGTAAAGGACAACATCTAATTGCATAGCCAAAGTGTCCTTTAGGGAAAGTTGTCCTCTTACCGGAGAGTTGCTAAATAGTAAAAATGATAATTTAACAAATGAAAACTGTCCTTTGTAGAGAGGTGTCATCTAGCATGAGTGTCCTCTCATGGAGGTTCTACTGTATATGACATTTTTATTGTGTGATTATAATAATTAGCCTAAAACCATCCTCAAGATCAGCATTATATGGAAAATTTGGCAATATTTGCAACAGGAGTTTATTAATAAATAGACAAACAAATTTTGATTTTTATAACAATTTAGACAAAATATAGTTTATTGGCTTCAAATATGCACATCACATAAATCACATCACAGGGTGTTATATATGGCATCACAATATACATTTATATAACAACTCATAAATGGAAATATAGGAAAAAATACACAAAAATAGCTATAATAAAGCTAATGAAATTCCCTTAATATTACAATAAACTGTTGTGTGATATAAAATATTACAAAACCCTCATATTTTACATGTATTCTTGGTTATTTTTGGCTTGCATAATTTTTTTTTTTTTGGGAGATTAATGTTAGTGCCTATGCTGTTCACAACAATCAGCACGCGCAATATATTTATAGGTAGGCTAAACTCGTCGAGGGAAGGAACATGAGACAACAAAGTCTTGTGAGTGACGGGGTATGTGAGCACTCCTCGGTAAATATTTGGTGGACACAATCAGCAACTTCGTGCATATCGTGTTTTATCTCACTGAGGTGATAAAGTCTCTGTAAATGGGGGTTCGCGTAAAGAACAGAACCGCTTGGTATTTGGTTTATAGGGATGTTCCTCTGAGATGTTTCTCACAGCATGTCACTCATAGCATTCAACACGTAAGAAGACTGTTCAACTTAGATACTGAACTGACTGAGGAACTAGGTTGTGAATGGAAAAATAGTAAAGTATATATGGAAATAGGGAAAATATAAGACTCTGTAAAACTATGCAACTTTATAGAAGTTGTCATAAATGTATGTTTAGTATATTAATAATATGCATTAAATTTTAAACAGATGCAAATACAGTAGCAACCTCAATGAGACGACACTTGCGCTAGAGGCCACCTCTCTACAAAGGACAGTTTTCATTTTCCAAAATTACCATTTTTACAATTTAGCAACTTTCTGGTAAGAGGATACCTCTCCATAAAAGACACATTGGCTCTGCAACTAGGTGTCCTTTACAGGGAGGTTTTACTGTATTTTAAGCAAAAATGAAATAATAGATTCAATAAATAATAAGCAAATGGCTTCTGAAGGTGAGTTTCTTGATTTATTGTATATTCATTTCTAGCTTTTAGGTATCACAAACTATAGGAGTCATTATGAAAAAGGCATCTCCTTATCGTGCAAAAAATGAGACATATCGTCAAATCTGTGAATCATAAACTTCATGCTAGAGAAGTAAAATGTGTCTACTTTAGTTGTTAAGACTGGGAGCACACATCTCAGTATCAGGCCAGACTTAACTCCAATATTGTATGTCCACCTCTGACATGAGGAACATGTACAATCACTCCTAACTTGGGGTACAGAAGCCGATCAACCCTGGATCAGGAACCCTTACAGGGTACTATCAGCTAATGGCTTGCGCCATCTATCGGAATAAATATCAACTATTCATATACTCCTGTAGAAAGGTTTGTGATACGTGAAAGGAAGAGATAAATATATACAATAAAGCTGAAAACTCACCTTCGGAAGTTGCTTTGCTTAGCATTTATATGTATTGCAGAGGATTTTTCTCAAAGTAGATTGGTAAATAACTTGCTGGTAAATCAGTTGTTGAGCTTATTACACAATTTTTACAATTATATTTATTGCAATTATACACAATTGCATATTTACCTCATGTAATTTTATTTTTCAAAAGTTGAAAATCCAATTTTAAATTTAGAAGATGGGTAAAATTCATGGTGAGATTTGTTAGCTTGTATATGGCTGAAAATCCACAAACTTTAAAACAATTTCTTCATAAGCCTAAATCTAATTTCAGAGTCATAGAAATGTTGAAAGCTATTCAGTTATTTTACAATAAGCATTGGGGACCTAAACTGAATATTACTGGTTGTCTTTTAACACAGGTTCAAATAAAAATCTAAATAAATTTCGTAAAAAAGAAAAACCAAGTTAGTGTATTTGTCTATCATGCTTGTTCCTCCTAAATTTCCACATAGACCATTTCAAGTATGCAAATTAGTCTAATAAAAGGCTAATTTGCATATTATATTTGATTTGCATGCGTTTCCACACAATAATTGGCCTATCTCAGTATTACCATATAACATTAGACCTAAAAGGAGGTCACTGCCATAATTTCAACACCAATTTTTGCATATTCAATTTGTTTCACATAGCTTTCCACAATATTCGACAGTTTCAAGCCTAGGCTATGCGATTAAGGTCAATAAAAGGTTGATTTACATATTCCATCTGTACTGCTTATGCAATTCAAAGTATCTGGAGTTATGGAAGATATCCCTGCCATAATTTATCAAAGCTCTGAACATCAGAAATAGATAGCATCAAACAACACTAACAAGATTTATAACAGGCCATCTCAAGCCATTGAAGATAGAAAATAATAACAAAATTTATCCCTCTTGCCCAAAATATAGCTTGGCACCTGCAGCTCCAGAACACATTTTGGCTTGCATTAGATGCACTAAACAGCTTTGGGAGAGGCCGCTGCTCATCATAAAACAGCTGGAGGAGCATGAACTCATGGAATTCATGTAATCTTTACACAAGGGGATAAGAAACAACAACAACAACATAATTTATCAAGCCTGGGATATATGCAAATATATTCAATAACAAGATAATTGGCATAATTACTGTATTACCACATACCCACGCAGGGTCATTTGTTGAGTGGGATATTAAATAGAACAGTGTAGTTTTAAGTACGAAGTTTTTGCTTCAGATCAATTTTTCCCCACCATAAAAATACAAGAACAAAAAATGCTACACTAAGCTATCAAAACATGAGTTTTGATGAGAATGAGAACTAAATCTAAATTCAATTAATTGTGCTTGACATTTGTTACTCTGAAATGTAAAGCCTAATTTATTGAATTTTGTTTTGTTACCTTACGATTCTAATCTATAATCCAAATTGCAATTTCTCACTAAGCTATTGACTTTAGTATGGTTTATAAAACTTTGATTCATGGTAAGTATCATCTATGGTGTCGCACAAAAATCCATTTCCATATAACATTAGATCAGATAGAGAACGACTGCTGTGATAGAGATGTATGGAGACATCTGAGGCTCTACATTGGACACCACAACATAACACTATATCTTATTGATAAGGCACAATTTGGATTATAGATTATAAACGAACATTTTTCTCACATCTATTTTCTTAAATTCTGCAAAAAGCATCAAGTAATTCCTAATGCATTTCTCATTACAAATAGATGGAATTTTCCAAAATCTGATTCAAAATTGAAAAGGCTATTACTTGATCTTATAAATGGTGAGATTAGATTTCATTGAGAAAATATTCATTTCAATACTAAGGCAATAAACACTAGATCTTGTTTTGTTGTTGTTTCTTATCCCCTTGTACAAAGATTACACAAAATTATTGTAAATATAGGATATGTAAAAATACCTATAACTGATATGTATATATATCAAAATAAGTATATCTCTCTATTTACATATTTCAACTTTGTAAATTCTAATTTATTTCCCCCTCTTATTCCACTCCCTATCTGTAGCTCTTAGAAGAATCTGGGCATAAAAGATCTTAATAAAAATATAAAATTTTGTCATTACTCCATTTTTCTGAACATCATTACAAACTGTTTCCATGAGGCAGGTAATTTGTAAATTCTTTATTAATCAATAAACAGAAAAAAAACTTTTTTTTTCATATTTCTTTTATTCTAGGTAAGACTGAATGTAATGTCTTGTTGGAATAATTTTAAGGCAAATTTGATGTTTGTATTGTTATCAAACGGCTTACTTATGTACCTATTTTAAAATGGTATCAAACCTATTTGCTTATTTAAATATTTTTGTGATCCATGGAACAATTTGGATTATAGATTAGAAATACAAGGTAATAAGATAAAATCAAATTGTGTGCGACGTTTCAGTAACAGTGTTGTCTAATGGTAACAACGCTGTTACAGAAATGTAATTCACTATTTGTGTTTGAATTTAGAATCCGATATAAAAAAACAGCTCGAGGAGCATGACTCGTGGAATTCGTGTAATCTTTACAGAAGAGAATAAGAAACAACATTTGAATTTGGTCTTATTATCTTATATTTATGGGTGATCCTTTATTGCCCCTTCTAAAAAAAAAAAAGGGGGGGGGGGGGGGGCTGAACAAGACATGCACTGTGTACAAAAAGTTTCATTTTCATATTTATAATTACATGTCTTGAATTCAATAGGGGCTTGAATTCAGTATGAAATTCTTATCCCTTGGGGTGTTGAATGACTATACAGTAGAATCTCTCTGTAAAGGACAACATCTAATTGCAGAGCCAAAGTGTCCTTTATATAGAGAGGTGTCCGCTTACAGGAGAGTAGCTGAATAGTGAA